>JAOTQQ010000012.1:113692754-113711709 GCA_026546715.1 Gallinago undulata
ACAGAGCGATAAGGTCGCCCCTCAGTCTCCTCTTCCCCAGACTGAACAACCCCAGCTCCCTCAGCCTCTCCTCGTAACAACATGGAAAGACAGAATGTATGAAGAAAACTATTCAGAAATACACCTCAATAGCAGAATGTTTTTCTCTTCCTTTCAGGTAATTTGTAACACAAAACAAGAGCTTTAACTCTTCTGTTTGAAAAAAAAATAAAATTGATGTGCACTGAATTAAACAATGCGTAGAGAGATCTTTATTACTGTTATGTGCCCGGTATAAGTTAGTTAATAAGCAGACAGGAGCCTCTGGAGTACAGTTAGCCATATTTGACCAGCATGCCAGTTGAAATGCATTTAGATACCTGCATTTCAAATGTCAGTAAAAGGTAGGGGCTTTCTAATTAGAAAAATAATTGAAGTATTCCCTGGGGAAATATGGTAAGGCAAAACCGCATCCCTGGAGCCACTGGTAAATGGAGCTGGCCTGTCATGGCAGTGGGACTCCCTCCAAGTGCTGGATGATGTGGTCCCACCTTCCTTTGTCCACAGCTTACTGTTCTCTTGCCTCCCCCTGTGGTTCTGGTGCTCTGTCATCCTCATGGAGCCATTTCAGCATGCTAGGATGACAGAAAACTAACCAAAATTAAATGAGGCAAATGGGTAGATCTTACCCGGCATGACATATTGAAACAGCTCAGCACAGATTCAGCCCCGTGCAGGAGCTGGTGTGGAGGAGGGTTTGCACAGCCAGGGTTCGTGGAGGGTGGGTATCAACAGATAGATCGATGTAGGCTTCCATAGAGCTGTGACTTTAATTGTTTTTTTGAAATGGCCTTCAAAGCACTGGGTGAGATTTGTCCTGTATTTCTGTAGGTGCAAATTGCAGACACAAGTAGATGTGAGCACAGAAATGGAGGACAGTAGCAGGAAACCTTTCAGATAATTATAATTGTCTTCTTGCATGAAGAGATGCTTTGAGAGAGCAAAGAAATGCTGCCAGAAGCAAACATGTCAAAGCCCTTAGGAAAACAATAGAATTGAACACCCTTGGAACCGAGACAATCATCTTAAAAAGGTGCTTCACTTCCTTCGAGTGGTTGTTTCAAAGACCAGTTCTCAAACTTAATTAGCATTCCTAAGACATAAAAGACCTTCTCTGACATGGAAAGTGGTAAAAGACATGTAGAAAGCAAGTGCGTTACCTTAGCTACCTGTTTGGGGTGACATTTTAAATACGGAAAATAAAGCTGGCAGAATTATAGTGACCTTTCAGCCTGAACAAATAAAATAACATCTGCCAAATCTAAATGGCTGCTTCTAGCTGTAGGAAATGATATGCATCTTTGAACACTAATACACAGGGCTCTGGTAGGGCTAGCTTTAGTAATCCCTCCTAGACCTAAACAATTCATTTCCCAGCAGAGTGTGGAAGGCTGAAAATTGAAGGAACATGGTTTATGTGCCAATGGACACCTAGGAGCAGCTGTGGCTGTGGGGAAGCCATCTGCAGAGTCTTCCACCTCTTAACCTACCATGAGTCCCTTGCTTCCTTTGGAGCACCCAGGAGGAGCTGGTCAGTGTATCCCTGTGTGTTTTCTTTACCCCTCCTACATGCACACATTTCTGTGTATAGAAGCAGTCTTCTGGGTTATATTTCTTCTTTTTGACTTTCCTCTAGAAACCAAGGCTATATGTGTGGCCTGGGAGCCAGCAGCAATCAGACAGATTCCTGCCAGATAGGAAACTGGTAGGTCTAAAAAGGGAAAGCTTCTCTTTATAACATCCTCCATTTAAAAAAAAAAAAAGCCCTGAAAAATTACTTTTTCCTGCTTCCCCAAGCTCTTTTAGCTTCTGGTCTCAGCTATACCAGCAGATAGAGCAAATTCTTAATTGTGCTCTTGAAAAGCTGAGAAGAGCAGTTTGTAGTTTTTATTACCTCTTTTATCAGGCACTCTTACATCCCTATCCACCTTCACCTCAAATAGTCCTTAAGTTCAGAGCTGCATGTGGAAATCACAGTCCTGCACTTGGATGCTTGGAATCCACAGAGGAAAGAAATGTCATGGAGACACTGCTATTTTACCTAGCTGACACAGAAGGCATGCAGGCCCTGTGAATTATAACCATAATTAGCCAAAAATACCGAATTTCTTGATGGTTTGTAAAGGTTAAAGGAAGTTCATGCAGTTTACTCTCTGGATTAATATAAATGGTTTTCAATTTAAGCAAATAATGCCAAACAGTCTTATAGTTATTATTATTAACAGTGGTATTATTAGCATTATGTATAACTTCAGTTGCACTTTGGAGTTTGAGACCATTTTTATTCACCGCACAAAGAGCTAGGAAGACATGTAGCATATATTCCTTGAAGAAGTCATAATCTGTAAAGTCTAGGCCACGAATCAGACTTGTAGCAGGTGGCATTTTGAAGATGGGATGTCAGTCTGAACAAGGAATTCCAGCTCTGGCATCTGCCATATGTCTGACGGATTTTTGGTGGTGGGGACGGGTAGTTAAGGAGCTATCTGCTTGCTATACAGATGCTAGAGATCCATTATTTTTTTTCACATTTAATTTACGCGTAAGCTTTCACTTTTTTCACCAATGCTGTACCTATGAACCTGAGCATAAGTTCTGCCATACTGATCACAGAATGGTTTGAGTTGGAAAGCACCTTAAAATCATCTAGTTCCAACCCCCCTTCCATGGGCAGGGACACCTCCCACTAGAGGGAGGTAATCTCTTCTTAGTTTTAGCATTAACCTTCCACAATTAAATGACCAGCCCAGTAGGTGTGGGGCCAGCAGTGGATATGGCCTACCTAGACCAGCAGGGCTTTTGACACTGTCTCCCACAAGATCCCGATAGAGAAGCTGATGAAATATGACCTGGAGAAGTAGTCAGTGAGGTGGACTGAAAACTGGCTGAACAGATAAGCTCAAAGGGTTGTGACAGGGGCATGAAATCTAGATGGAGACCAGTAACTAGCAGTGGACCCCAGGGATCAATGCTGGCTCTGCTCCTGTTTAACATCTTGAGAGGTGTTACGTCCATGATTCAGATGATGGGGCAGAGTTTGCCCCATCATCCCTCATCAAGTTCGCTGATGTCAGAAACCTGGGAGGAATGGCTGATATATGAGAGGGTCATGCTGCTATCGAGAAGGACCTCAACAGGCTGCAGAAATGGAACCTGATAAAGTTCAACGAGGAGTGTGCAAAGTCTTGCAACACTTGGGAACAACCCCATGTACCAGCATATGCTGGTGCAGGTTGCTCAGGGAGGTTCTGTAGTCTCCATCCTTGGAGATATTCAAAAGCTGTTTGGACATGCTCCTAGGAAATTGGTTGTAATTGATGGCCCTGCTTGAGCAACCCATGGGGGTTGGCCAAGATGACCTCCAGAGGCTCCTTCCCAACTTCAGCCATTTTATGATTCCATGATTAAGATTGTAATGGAAGGGTGAAGCAAATCACCCTAAGTTTGCCAGTCTCAATAAACATACCACAAAGTAGGGTTTGGAGATACCCTTCAAAGCTCTTTTAACTTGCAGGATGTTTGGGGGAGCCAGCACTGAGGAATTTTTCCAGCCCAGGTGCAAAAGGATAGTGACAGATGCTTTGTGGGGAACAAGTGTTGCCTCCACAAGTCCCAGCTGAGCCTTCCAGCTCTGGCATTTTCCCCCTCACTCTGGGGAGGAACCGGTGGCCCTATGACTCCTGGCAACCCCCTGTCCCATTTCACCCTCTTGAAAGCACTCCTTGCAAGAGCCTGTGATACATCAGGCTCTTAATTTCATTCATTTTCAGGGTGCCAGTGAATTTAGATTTGATACTTAAAGTGTTGCTCTTTATTTATACATATACGTACAACAGTTTGGGACCTACCCGCACACAGATTTTGTGTTTGTTTAGTTATATTTGTGGCATTTCAGCAGTACGGTCTCCCAAGTTTTACAAGGCTTCTATCGGATGTTATATCCTTCTCTACTGCAATAAGAGGCCCAGACTGCAGGGAAACACCAAGCTTATACATATGCATCTGTATGCAAATATGATTGTGTTTTGTGTTGCAAGACTTTACTGATCTTATGCCCAACTACAAATAGTATTAAAAAAAAATGGTCATAGGCCAAATCTTTGCTCAAACATTCGGGTGGAGACTAATTCAGTGCTACTGGTTTATTTCAGTTTACCTTAAACTGCCTCTTAATCAAGCCTAAACCAAGGCAAGCCACCTGCAAGTCAAGAGTTAAAGTGCTTAAATCAACCATTTGAAATTCATATTTTCATTAAAATGGAGGTAACTGACCATGTAGACTAACTCATAAGGATCATACAGATTTTTTCTGAAGTAATTTTTTTCTTACGTGGTCTTTTCATTGGAGTTGCTCTGGCTGCACATGAATGAATCTTTTCTGAGCTAATAGGAAACACGTAATATGTGTATAAGGCTCTGACACCCCTGACTATTTTGTGCTGCTTCTTTCAATGGCCAATGTTCATCTGCTCGCCAGGCTGTCCTTCTCAAAATGTAGTGTAGAAGAGATTGATGTGGTCAGGTCTCTTTTCTCCTGTCGTCCAGGGAATTTCTGCCACAGCAGAAAATCTTTCTTCATTCTTGTTGCACACCTGTGTCCTCTCTGCCTTCTTTTCTGAATAACTTTACAAACAAAATGGCTGTTGAATTCATAGTCAGTCTCAGCATTTGTTATAAATTCATGCCCTTTGATACAAGCTATTCCTTGAAGCATTTGTTCTCATAGGCATTTTACTATCCTTCAGTGCTTCTTGGGTTTTGGGCTATATTTTAAGATGGAATTAATATTGGAGTTGAGAATTCCAGCTAGACTGAAAACTGTAGATCTCTAATGACCACAGTTTGCTTTCAAGCCCTAAAAGTAATTGCTGTCTTGCCAGCTCATGTTATTTTCTTCCTTTAGTTTGTATGTTGCTGTCAGCATGTCGCCTCTTATAGTCCTTCATCTTCTATAATATATTGATAAGGGGGGGAACTGGGAGGTCTGTAAGTTGGCAAAATTCCCACGAGACTCTTCAGGGTCTTTTTCTCACCGACACCCTTTGGATTTGGCCTATGGGAACTGATGAAAGGCTGGAATGAACGTGCTGCCGTTTGCCTTAGAGCTTTTCCCCTAGGCGAAACCCAAGCCGGAAACTTTATTCCAAAGATTTCCGAATGCTACATTCGCAAAGCACACAGGTATACTGCGCGGCGCGGTGTTCAGCTTGTTATTCACGACCATTTCTTTATGAGATGCTGCTCAGCACTCCTAATACTGCTAGCTGGCAAATTTGGTTTTGAATTGAATCTTACATAAAATTCTCCAAGGAGGCGACATTAAAGTGCATTCTCCATTAGTCAGGATGGCTTATAAGCACCAACAGGAAGTAGAGCCTGAATTCCTGTTAAATAACACTGACAGCCATTTGAATAACACAAAAAGATCACGCGAGCGCTGTCTGTCCGTATCTTAATGAGTGACTAATCCCACATTGCTTCCTCAATGCTTATAGATTGCTCCATCCAAACAATGAGCGTTCAACTTATTAGGAGTTTTATATCAGAGGATTAGCTAATAGCTTTCCCTGAGTACTTCAATAGAAAAAGCTGAAGCATAGACCGCTATATAAATAGGGTGAATGAAAAGTTATTTACAGCATAGATATTTCCAAACAGAATCCTCAGCTGTGTGTTTTCTCTGAGCCAGAAAGAGCAGGCAGGTCCTATAAAAGCTCTTATAAGCAATTTGGAAGGTTTTTTGGAGGCAGGAAGGGGAAGGTTGGCAATAGTTCATTTTTACTGGTTAGTGGAGGCAGCTAGCTCCTGCTGTTTCACAGTGTGAGACTACGTGCTAGGCCCCCAGAGTGACACAACCCAGATTCATCCTGGCACACACCGGTGGTCATGAAAGAAATATGTGTATATGGAAGGAAACACATTATATTTTTTCTGTGGGGATAAAATATAGCCTCTACCCTCCTGATTCTCTAGCATTTGTACTACTATTACTTCTCTTGACTTTTGCAAAAGATACTGCAGGCATCTCCTCTGCTTTAAAAATGCGATTTTTTCCTTTTCTGGAACAAGGAAATCACAACTACCTGCTCTTGTTCTGTGGAAGTTGACACTGGAAAGCTGCCTATTCTGCAGGCAGATTCACCTACTGGTTTCCTCTTCCAGATGGTGAGTTTGACCACAAGTTTGAGAGCTCACCACTGAAGGATTCCCTAACAAAGCTAGCCATGAACTGGCACAGGAATGCTCAAGGGTATTTACCCCACTAGCTGTTCTAGTGCTCCACCTCCATGTTGAACCCTTCCTTGTGGGCTGTTCAGATAGATAAATAGCCGATGTCCCTCTGGAAATGGTCTGAGAGATGGATGCTGGGAGACACTCGGGTCCCCTGGAGGGACATGAGCATCTCCCTGTGGGCAATGTGAATAATAAACACTGGTACCCAGAAGAGCCTGTCTCCAGACAGCAAGGTCTCAGCCATGGGACACTGGTTTTCAGAGTGTGTTGTTGTTCACTTCGCTCTTGTGGAAACTAATATGTGGTAAGATAGACAAAGGGTTCCTGGTGACTTATCCTGGTCTTATCCTTATGTGGTGAAGGGATGCTGACCAGATGCTTCTCTGGACATCTGGGAAATAACCTAGTACTCCAGGCTGAGAAGAAGCCAGAGTCACTGTTCTACACCTGTGCCTGCTTCTTTAGCTCTGCAAGCGATCCTTTCTTCAAGTGCAGTCAAACAGGTGGTCAGGAGACAGGCACATCTCCCTCGCCAGTCTCATGAGGGGGGTCTCGGGACCATTTCCAAGGGCTGTCATCGTAATTCTGTCATAGCTGAGAAGGAATGGGGAAATTCTTCAGCTCCTGCTGCAGCCCCAGGGCTCCAGGATGCCTACGATAATGATTATATTCCTGTGACAGCTGTATGGTACAGATCCTTGGCCATGACTAATTGCCTTTCCAGGGAATGCCTGGAGCTCCCTAGGGGATTCTGTGCTTTCCTGCTCCCTGATTCTTCTTGATATCTCCAGACTGAGACAAGAAACAAACCGGAATTCAGTTCTCAGGGTGCTTTGGGATGATTAACAGGCAGATGGGCTTAGAAGCAAATGAAAACATGATGTTGGGAGGAAGGGAGAAGAAGAGGAGGAAGAGATTGAGTGTAAGCCACTATTGGTTGGAGATCTCAACCCTTGTTCATAGCACAAGAATTTAAAGGGTTATCAAGCATTGGAATGGGCTGCCCAGGGAAGTGGTTGAGGCACCATCCCTGGAGGTGTTCAGAAGACATAGGGCTGGGGAACATGGTTTAGGGATGGTTTTTGTCAGAGTTAGGTTGATGGTTGGACTAGATGATCTTGAAGGTCCCTTCCAACCTAGATGATTCTATTCTATGACAGAGATAGCCTTGTACTTGATTACCAAAAGTATGTAAGGCTGTGAGAAGAAAACCAAAAGGAGACAGCTCTTTGGAGCACCCTGGCATTTATCAATAAAGCCATGTTTTCCTAACAGTTTCAGTTGAGTGCTGTTGCTTCAGGAAGCCTTTCAACACAGCAGGGAAGCCCTCAGCTTCTCGGAGGACACAGATGAAGGCAGATCTCTACTCTCTCGGGAAGCTGCTTGCCCTCAGGGCTCTGGTCTCACTCAGGCATCACTTCCAGGGCTGCAGCCTCGAGGATACCTACGAAACGCCTGTGTTTTCCCACAGGTAGAAACCAAGGGGCCTCTGAGGCCCCAAGTGATTTCATCAGCTTTTGATGAAGCAGTGGCTGTGGTTAAAGAGCACGCAGGTGTGCGGTGCCGTGCGGGAAAGGAGAGAGAGCGCTGTTAAACTTTTTAGTTGTGCTGCTGAATGTGTTTAAATGGCCTTGTCCCCTGATTGAAGCAAGAAAGGCAGCTGTTACACAGCGCCAGTGGCAATGCCTGGTGAAGAAGCTCTGAGATACAAAGCTATAGACAGCTGCAGCACACTATGATTTTTTTTTATTATTTTTGGTGGGGTTTTTTTTCCATATCACTTCTTCATTCTTCTTTTTAATTCTAGCCCATAGTTGATTAGTGCAAAAAATACACTGATGTTTACTCCTGAGAAGTATTGGGGCAGCATCTTGAGGCACTGCTGCCGATGGCTATACGAGAAGGTTAAGCCACCCCTGTCAGCTGTACCCCACAGGTGAGGGGTGTTAGTAGGGGACCACCCTGCCTTCTCCTCGTTAAACCTGTACCTACCTGGTCCTACTATTTCTCTACACCAGTGATTCGCATACTGGAGGTCCACAGTTTGGCCACATCAGGAAAGGAAGGTTCTGGGGCTGATTGGTTACGTTGGGGGAATTCAGATAGTAGCTAAATTCAGATGGCCATAAAAATTTAGATGACCATAAAATGCTGCTGTAATATGATTCATGGTCATTTGGGAAGGATCCCCATGGGAGATGCTGGGGCATGCTTTATAGGTCATAATGAAACAGATTTAATCATTTTGTTTATGCTCATAAAGTGCTTTGCTTTGTGGTAAAGGAAGTAAAGGAGATGTTTCTCTGGTATCTTAAGTACTGCAAGAGAAAATTAAATACAAGAAGTTGGGGTTTGTTTTTTATCTCTGTAATGGAGGTATATTCTGGAAATCAGTCTTTTAACGTCTCTTATGATGAAATATTCCCCAGTGGGAACTGTCCTCACATGGATCTCATCTCAGTGACACAGATGAGAATGCTGCACTCATAATTTAAAGTAAATTAAGCCCAGACTTTTGACTGCTGGTAAATTGCCAGCACTGTGCTTTGTTGGACAAGCTTTGGTCACTGCTGTGCTACAGAATGCATTTCAGTTTCCTTTTGCACATTAAACCTTAATGCTCCCATCAAAAAATAATTTGATTGGAAAATTAGAAGTTGGCTGCCTGTTCCTTCCTAGAAAAAGGAACTTAAACTGAAGGGATTTATCCATTTCTTCAGAACAAAAAGAAAGACACTTAGCATGCACTGATAAGGAAGAAAGTGTTCCTGCTAAAGAAACTTCTCTTTTTTTTAAAGTATTCAGGCACACCTAATAAAAAGGCACATAAGAGGCAAAATAGAACAATCTGTTGTTATTTAACATGGCAAATACTGTTGAGATACAAATACAGTTAAGTTTTCTCTGGTAACTAAGCAACAAAAGAAAATACCACTTATCTGAATTACTGTTTATTCTACTGTTTTTTAGCTCTGCAGTAGTGATTTTTATTCTCCACACCTCAAACACAGAAAGAACAACTGTTTATGGTACAGCTAAATTGTTTAATGTACTGTTTGATACAGGGGCAAATTAGGCATCAGAATAAATGTCTAGGACTGCTACAACTAGCCATTAATGACTCTTGATCTTCTCCCAAATGTTTCAGTGGATTATGTAACATAAGCAAATGTCCTCTACTGACTTAGGCAATTGTAATAAATATGGACTACATGAGGCATGAAATCAGAACATTTTCATTTTTCCAAAGAGTGCGAATGGTCTCTCATTCATGTGTATCATCCTAAGGACTTTTTAGATTAAGCACATGGCAGCAATGTAGTCTTTGACACTTCTAAACGGCAGACTTTTTTTCTAGAGCTGTATATATTTCCATCAGATGGATGGTTTCATTAAGGTGAAAGTCTGTAGCAAGAAGCGCTCAGAGCCATGGTCAGACTGGACTTGCATATGGCTCTGTGCTTGCAGGAAAAGCAACTGAACATAACACAACCTAATCTCCAAAATCTCAATTTGTAGCTAAAGATTTGCAATACAATGTGGGGCTGGAAGAAAGGAGGCAAGGGCGAATGGCAAACTTTGGGATGGGAAGCCCAGAGGAGCTCAGAAGAGTGAAGTCATTGACTGAGCCCAACTATGTGCAGCAAGAACAGCCCAGTCCCACACACATGGGAACAACACGTTCACCAGCAACCAAGATTTGGTTTCTCTGTTTCACTTATTACAAGCCTCATCTGTCTGCACTAAAAACAATAGTGTCTGTGAAGCAAAATGGAGCAGCTTCTGAAATACTTTGGTAGGGAGAAGTAATGGGCATAAATGACAGGCAGCTATTATGAAGTAAACTGGGTAAAAACCCAAGCTCTGTGAAATCACTGCCAAAAGCCTCTTCAGTTTCATTGATGCCAGGATATTCACCAAAGGCCTTTTATAAAACAATAGATGAACTGTAGTCAGGTTGGAAACCTTTAGGCGAGATGCCAGTGGCATCTCAGCTCTGTCTTCCAGAATATCTGACTGAGAAATCATAGAATCATCCAGTTGGAAAAGACCCTTGGGATCATCGATTCCAACCACCAACCCTACTCTACAAAGTTCTCCCCTATACCATATCCCCCAACACCACATTTAAATGACTCTTAAACTCATTCAGGGATGGTGATTCAACCACCTCCCTGGGAAGCCTATTCCAGACCACTCTTTCTGTGAAGAATTTTTTCCTAATATTTAGTCTAAACCTACCCTGTTGCAGCTTGAAGCCTCTCATTCGAGAAGTTCCCTCTCGTTCTGTTGCTAATTACCTGTGAGAAGAGACCAGCACCAACTTCTCTACAATGTCCTTTCAAGTAGTTGTAGAGAGTGATGAGGTCTCCCCTCAATCTCCTCTTCCTCAAACTAAACAGTCTCAGTTCCTTCAATCGCTCTTCATAAGATTTATTCTCCAGGCCCTTTACCGGCTTCGTTGCCCTCCTCTGTACATGCTCCAGCACCTCGATATTTCAATTGCCTCCCCTTTGGAAATTATTCTGGGGGCCTAGTTGCCTACCTTGTACTGGAGCAGGAGCTAAGGAGGTTTTTTTATCCACAAATTCAAGACAGAATATCACATTGGTAAGAATAAGGGAGAAAGGAGTGAGATTTTTCTGCGCAAGAGAAAAGGGCAACTCATCCCCATTGTGGGTTTATGAAATCTCACCTGGATTTGAGTCTGCTGAGTAACAGCTATGCCTTTGCTGCGGGAAGGTGTTAGGTTGATCAGCTGCCAATTCCTGTGGAGTGAACCCTGTGAGATTATTTGCATTCATCCCAGTAAATCAATTAATGTTTGTAAAGCACTTTAAACTTGAAAAGCACTCCTATAAATATTTGGTATTATCCTATAATTGCACTACCAGATCTCAATTAAATGCACAATTGGCCGTGCTTTAATCATGTAATTGAAGTGTCATGAGAAGTATTTCATATGTAGGTATCTCAGTCTGTGCTGACCATCCTCAAGACAGGTCTGTAAGCCTGGAACGAAATGAGGACTCTTGATTTTGGAAACTCTGGAGACCTACTGTCTGATCAGAATTATTGTCTCTTTCCCTAGTACAGAAATACATTTTTTCCACATCTACAAATATAGGTAATTTTTTGCCTCTATTTATCTTGCATCTTCAACACTTCTTGTGGGCAGTGCACAAGCTAACCTGCTTTTCTGTTTGTTTGAGTTTCTTCTACGCTTTGCTGCCTTCCCTTATTAATGTAATGAAAAAAAGAATGTCACTTGTGATGTTGTCTCAGATTTATATCTTCAGGGTTATGCTTTATCAGTGGTCCATATACTGTTCTGTGTGATGTACTGAAATAAATTACAACAATTAAATGCTGAAGCATCTCCATTTTCTCCAGAGGGTAAAAAAGACATTAAACCTCGACTAATGGTATATATGTTGCCATCTGATTTCCAGCAATATAGGAAGTATTGCTTCCTACTTCATTGTCTTCATTCTGAATAGTAAGCTTGTTTTTATCAACATTGACAACCCAATCTGTGGTCTGCTTAAAAAAAAAAGACCCAAAAGAGTAATTTAAAAATGGTAAGATTTGATACCGCTTTTTCATAGTACTTTTTAGAGTCTTCTAACTTTAAGAATTTTAGGAAAGTCAGTTACCTCTAAGCCTTTCTCCACAAATATGATAGCTATGAAATTGTGAAAGGTATTTTTGGGGTGGAGTTTTTTTGTTTGGTTGGTTGTTTTTTTTTTTTACCTTTCTAATGAAACCAGAAACTTTAATCGACTATTCTAATTTATTAGATGAAGTAGTTACTTTACAAGATGGCAGTAAGTTACCATGCTTACCATTCATAGAATCATAGAATGGTTAAGGTTGGAAGGGACCTTAAAGATCATTGAGTTCCAGCCCCCCTGCCATGGGCAGGGACATCTCCCACCAGAGCAGGTTGCTCCAAGCCCCATCCAGCCTGGCCTTGAACACCTCCAGGGATGGGGCAGCCACAGCTTCTCTGGGCAACCTGTTCCAGTGTCTCACCACTCTCGCAGGAAAGAATTTCTTCCTGATATCTAATCTAAATCCCCCCTCCTTCAGTTTGAAGCCCTCCTTTTTTACCTTCTTCCTCTGGTGTTCTAACATGCACTTCTTCACTCCTTATCATTTCATTTCATGTCAATTGGGGAAATGGATAGGCAGTTTTTATATATTTGTACAGCACTTGCACAAGACTGTAGCTGAGGCCTCTAGATGCAATCATAACCAAAATAATAACATTTGCATCTGCTCTTCATGTTCGTTGGCATCAGTTTACCCTACAATGAACCTAAGGTATTTTCCAATGCAGAGCTGTTATTACTAATTATTATCTTTCTGGAATAACTGTATATAAGAGCCACAATGTAGGCTCACAGAAAAATGTGAGTTTCCACCAAAATGATACCAAAATACCAAAATATAAAAAAATTCAGGGCAGGAACTACCTCTGAGTGTGTCTGTGCAGCATTTGCTGACAATAGGACTCTGGTGAGGCTGTCTAAGATGCAATTACATAATGTGTATATATACATATATATATATAAAATAGAATGTGTCATTACTGCAGTGTTAAGCTATATTTGGAAACCACAACAAGAAAAGTACTTTCCCTCATTTTAAATTTTTTTTTTTGTATTTCACTATGGGGGAAAAAATGTCTTTGATATATGAAGCATTTTATAAGACCATCTTTTTTATTTTATTAACTGCTAATTTGCACATCTAACACCAATTGGTGGTGCAATTAATTGTGGATGCAAATGAGAATGTTTAGCTGTCTAATCACCTGATTGTGCCTATAAATCAGTGACAGTAATTATGTGTGTAAAAGCTCATTTCAGTCTGCAATTAATTTGGCCAAAATTGATAGGACAGAAAAAAATACCACCCTAGGCTGAAATTTGGTCCCCAGTGTGTAAGAAGAGAAAGTACCTTCCTTCTCTCCCTCTTGTGTCTAGATTGCAGAGAGCTAAGTAGACAAAGAGCGATGATTCCCAAGTCCCCAATAATTCACTGCCAGTGTTTCACAATAAAGTGCAATGGGAGAGGAAATATTTCCATAAGGGTTCATTAATCACAACACATTTGCCATGCACAACCACTCTACAGAGCAGGTAAAGAACCCTAGGGGATGTTGCCTGGCACAGCACGTCATTTTCATAGTAGGAAAAGTATTTTTTTTAATTTTTTTTTTTTTTTTCACAAATGCTGTAGAGCTGAAGTTGCAGATGGCTCCATTGGCAGAGCTAGAGCCTCCTGGCACAAGCCTCAGCAGCCAAAGCTACTTTATGTATTTATAGCACGGGTTAGTCATCTCGCAAAAGGAGGATGCTGAAGATGCTCTCTGCCCACGGTGTGTGCAAGATTCCCAGGTGTGCCCCTTGGGGAGGGCATGTGAGGCAGGCCAAACGAACCCTACCCAAAAAACAGACTGCAGAAGGAAATCCAAGTCTTACCTGTCCCCGTTGTGCAGCAGGACACTAATGAGAGATCTAGGAGCAATTAAACTGACTGTGACTGAGAACCTGGGGGTCCAACAGACCCCATTAGCAGAACTATGCAGCAGAAGATGCCTTTCCACCTCAGCGGCTTCTTTCAGCTCTGGGCAGTGGGCCATTTCCCGGAGGACATCGGAGAGCCCCTGTTATCCCGTCAGACTCTGACCCATCTAGACGGGCTCAGTGTTTTGCACGAGAGGCAGAGTTGGTGTCTTGTTCACTGTACCTCTGCGGTCTCAGCCTCTGGGCGGTTCATTGCTGCTTCAATCCCACGTGGGACTTCCACAAAACTCAGAGCCACCTGGTGTGATTTTAATTTAAATGTGAATTTAATGTGTTTTCCTTTTCTATTGCTGTGGTGTGCACTGTCAAGAGAAACGCTGCAGGCTCAGATCTGGCCTCTCAGCTGTTTCTCTGCAGTACTCCCTGGTTTGGTTTGATGCATGTTCCCGGGGAAAGCTGTTGCTCTGCCGTGGCCTGTGCGTTGGGTACAGGGGTTCGTTGGGTACCAGCACAGTGGTCTTTCTTTGAGCGGGCAACTGAGTCTTGGGCTCTTCTCTCAGTCAGAGGCCACAAATCTTCCCATCATCAGAAGATATCGCCAGAGTTACAAGTGAACAGAAGAGGCGTGAAGGGTTGCGTGTAGAATCATAGAATCATCTGGGCTGGAAGGGACCTCCAAAGGTCATCTAGCCCAACCACCTTGCAGTCACAGGGACACCACCAACTAGACCAGGTTTCCCAGGGCCTTGTCAAGCCTCACCTTGAATGTCTCCAGGGAAGGGACCTCAAGCACCTCCCTGGGCAACCTCTTCCAGTGCTCCACCACCCTCATAGTAAAGAACTTACTCCTAATGTCTAATCTAAATCTGCTCTGTGTAGTCTATATATAAAGAAGTTCCACAGTTTACCCTGCTCCACCAGTTATGAAAAGGGTCTTAAGACAAGGACTTGTGAAAAGCAGGAGAAATACTGAAGTGTTTTACCTTAACCAATTCAAATATTTAAAATTTATTAAAATTTTCCCTTGTTAGAATATATAGTCTCACCAGACAAAAAAAAATGCTGTGAAAACATACCAAAATGATCACAAGGAAGTGCTTTCAGGACCAGGATGTGAAAAATACATTAAGAAAAAGAGAAACAGAGATCCACATCAGTTGGTAGCCCACCAGGGTACTCCGGTAGGACACAAGACACCCTGATGCAAGACAGTGTCTTAATCTTCAGAATTTGTCATTAAACAAAACTGTTTTTTTCAGGCAGGCTTAATTAGTTTTGAACTAAATTTGTAGGAGTGAGGTGGGAGCCTGGACTTTCTGACACAGAATAACAGAGAGCAGATTAGAAAAACAGAGCAGATCAGAGGCCACCCAGAGTGGCCGTTGTGTTGTGACACAGGTGTGTCATGGGAGACGGCTGCAAGCTCGGCAAGGGTCATGGCAGCCGGATGGCTTGGCCACCAGAAGACATCCCTTGCTTTCTAAAACCACCCGTTGCTCCTGCACCCACTGACAGCTATTTAATTGGCTCATCACCAGGTGTTCTTCTCCCTGCTTGCCCAGGCCACCAGAACTGATATGTGCTTTCTGACCATCACTTCTTTTATCTGCTGGTTACTATTTGCCAGCAGCGGCCTGTTGGCCTCCTGGCTCCTGGTGCTTCTTACTCTGCTGCTGCTGCACGGGAGCTGTCGTAGTGAGTCACTTCTAATCACCAAGGGAACTCGCAGCCAGATCTCTGCTCCTCCTAAAATAGGAATTCACGGCTAGATCTTCTCTCCTCCTAAAATAATCCAACTATGAGAGAAAGCACCATATATTTGGCAGTACCCGAGACAGGTGGAAAAGCAGGACAATGAGCTCAGACGTAGCAGGATCCCAGGCTAAGACCATCCAAGGCTTGCAGTGAAGGTAGTCTTCCAAGTCCACATAGAGCCACGCAGAAAGGAGATCAGTTCTTTGCAGATTCTGAGTAGAGAACATTGCAGAATCAGCGTTTTTCCCCTCACCATTTGAAAAAACTCTGAGGGAGGCCATATAATCAACATATCCCCCTTATATTTCAATTCAGACAACTGGGTACTTGAAAGGAATAGTGTTTAATGAGTAAGACAATGCTAAGCTTTTAAAATGGTTTTAAGAAAGCAAGTATTGTCTTCAGTTTAGTTTACTCTTATCATATCAACTATTATAAACTGCAATATGTGATTCCTTTTAAACAAATGTTCATTATTTTGAAGCACATCAAAAAACTGAATGGTTATTTTCAAGCAGAAGTGTTACCTGTAAAACATTGTTCTGCATTTCTATAACCTCTCCCTTTTTTTTCCAGGTATTTCCACACAATATACTTGGGTATCCGGAGTCGACAGAGTGGAGAGAATGACAGATGGCGGTTTTATTGGAAAATGGTGTATGAGTATGCAGATGTGAGTATGCTGCATTTGCTCGCCACGTTTCTGGAAAGTGCACCACAGCTGGTCCTGCAGCTCTGTATTGTTGTACAGACGCGCACACTCCAGGCTCTCCAAGGTAGGCGTTCATTTAATCTATTTGTTTTTTATCATTTTAGGAAGATATAATTTCTATACATATGTATTTATCCTTCTTTCAAACTGCCGTGGGCCTTGTACTCCTGGCAGAAGAGCGGATCTTGCCTGCTAGCTGCTATTAAGCTGTTAACAATGATTGTGTCAAGAAAGCCTGTGCTGTTGGAGCTTTTTTAGCCTTTCGTATTGGTCCTGGGTCGTGGGTAGGATTTATAATGTTTTGCTTTCTGCACGTCCTTGTAATAGAAGGGCTCTTCTGATTATCCACTGGGCCAATGTGAAAATTGCATCAATCAAACTATTGCTCTTCTCCCTATGCTTCTTTCTGTGAGTGTTCAAAACCCTCCAAACTGCAGTAATGAGGTTCATATGGTATTATGCAAAACAGAAAACGGCACAGCAGAAAACAGCTATTCTGTGAAGAAAATGCCTTGTGTCTACGGAATACATGTCCATCAGTTCTCAGCCATGTTTATCTGAAATAAAACAAGTCAGCTCCTGAGCATTACAACAAAACTCAATCCTTCAAGCTCTGGGTTTCCTTCTAAGGTTTACACTTTCAGCAAACATGATTACTTCTTTAAAATGGTAAATGCATGCCTATGTCCTGCCATGGGGTTTTGTCAGTCAGTGATACAGATAAAAGAATATCTCCTTCTCTGCTGCTCTTTTGATGCTACGTTTGGCTACCTGGCACCTTTCCTTTTGTATTGCACCGTTGTTTTGCTTTATGGCTGCACCTGGGCAGAAATCACTAGCCTGGAAATGAGGCGAGTGAGAACTTGGGATCCAGAAGGTGACACAAATGACACGAGGAAGTGAGGAGTGAAGGGAGGAGGGGAGGGGCAGAGGGAGGAAGGAAATGCATTTGTTTTTAAGAAACAACTCATGTGCTTGCCGCTGTACAAGATAAAACTGACAGCACAGCACCTTGCTCCAAGAAGCTCTGGGTCTCGTTAGCTTATTATGAGTAACATGCAGTGAGGCTGATGGGGTGAAAAAGGGCTGGGAACAAAGTGGGTAACCTTCATCCTGGGCAGTTTCCTGTGGATAAATCAGAGGCTTTTCATTTACTTCCCCTTTGAACTGACGTCTAATAACAGCTGTCCTCCTTCCTGTGTTTTTTGGTTTTGTTTCTTTAGATCTAAACCTCTGTCACCTTAAGGGGAAAAGAAAGCCAAAGTTTCTATTTTAATTAGTTGGTGCTCTGTACAAGGAAGGGTGCCTAAGCACTTCCTACAGCTATTTCTCAAAATGATGCTGCCCCACACCAGCCAGTCCAAACTGTTATAATTCAGAAGAAGGTATTATCACTTCAAGAAGCTTTGTCCCCCCAGAAAAACAGAGTCCAGAGAGAGGCTTAGGAGAAAAACAGGGCCAGAATACTGTATGGTCAGCTTCATAAACCATTAATACAGAAGACCTCTTGCCCTCATTTTAGTGCAATAACAGATCTGTCTATGAGAAATGTGGCTGGTGAGTAGGCACTAAGCCTGTGATGTATTCTGCAAGTGGTTGTTATTTAGAGAAAACCTGAAATGCTTCAATTTAAAAGGCAAAAATGGTTCCTGAAGACTGCAATCAGCTCTGTGAATTCTATGTATCAGAAACCAGAAAGGAATAAAACTATAATTATGGATTTCAGCTGAGAAGGCTGAAAATATTTATGGATCCTCTCTTCCCCCATTTTCTTCCATCTTCCAAAGAGAAAAGACTCCATTGAAAAAAACCTAAGAAAATTAAACAAGGTTGTAACATTTTCTTAAACAGTAGTACCATTATATTCTCCTGGTAAAAGCTAATATGTTTTAGTACATTGCCAGCTGTGAAAATCCTTTTTCTGCTCTCTCTCCTTTTTAAAAGAAATGTTAAGGATAATCCATTGCTCTATAGGATGGTAGATTTGCTGTGAGGCTGCATAAGGAGAGCATAATTTCTCTCAGTGGTATCAGGCTACAACTGGGTGTTTTAAAAGGCCTGGCCATAAAGTGCATGCTTCAGCTAGCTGTCCACTGCCTGAGCCTGCTACAGAGATTTCTAACGTGGATCAATAAACAGAGTGTTTGATTGATTTTCTTTGTTTAGAGAATGGTATTTGGTTTTTATTATTGTTCTTTTAGTTCTCTGTCCCACGGGACAAAGTTATCATGACAATTGATTAGTGCCATCACTGGTCCACATTCTTAAAAGGATACTTCCAACACAAACCACAAATTTGGCATGGGAAGTGAATGATACTGGAAATGTTTTGGTCTACAAGCAGGGTATTTCTAATATCAAGTCATTAATGACCTCAAGAAAAACTGTTAAATATTTTATTTAGGAAATTGTATATTTTCCATACCAAATCACAGAATCACAGAATCACCTAGGTTGGAAGGGACCTTTTAAGATCATCTAGTCCAACCAGCGGAAAAAAACCCCAAACTAAACCAACCAACCAACAAAACAAACAAACAAAACCAAAACAACACAACACCACACCCAAAGCAACACCAACCCAACACTAAAACATATCCCCAAGCACCATGTCAGCTCATCTCTTGAATACCTCCAGGGATGGTGCCTCAACCACCTCCCTGGGCAGCCCATTCCAATG
>JAOTQQ010000012.1:113718919-113778436 GCA_026546715.1 Gallinago undulata
CCCTTCTCTGGAGATCTTCAAGCCCTGCCTGGATGCAGTCCTGAGTGATGTGCTCTGGGCAACCCTGCTTTGGCAGGAGAGTTGGACTAGGTGATCTTTAGAGGTCCCTTCCAACTCTGACAAATCTGTGAATCCATGAATTATAATGACAGTAAATTTAAAATCCTTTCTTTTTTCCTGTGGGTGTTATTTCTTGTGGTTTGTCAGTTCATAAAGTGGTAAACTGTATTATTTTCTCTTTATATAATGAATACAATTTAAAAACAAATCATTAATGGTTTTTTGATACAACGGAAGGGAGAATTTCTAGTTTTAGTTTTGATTGAGGCATTTAGTGTACCATTTGCACATGGGTGACCAGTGTGCTCTCCTGAGTTAAGCAGCTGGGCAGGAAGACTCTCATGATATGAGGCTACTGAATCACTATTGATCCCAGTCCATTACACTTAATAGACACTGCGTCTGCATGCTCTTTCCCACCCTGCAGACATTGTAAGGTGCAGAGGAATTCTTCCATTCCTCACATAATTGACTCAAAAGCGTGAACTGAATCTTTTCTCAGTGTGGCTTTCCTGGCACAGCCACAAATAGCCCTCCTCCCTGTCACCCTCCAGCAGCCATGCGGGACCGTTGCAAGGTTTTGCAGGAGCTCTGGCAGGAGCATCCTCCTGGAGCACCCACCCGGTGTCACCAGGAGGACCCAGAACCCTGCCGGGGGGTCAGAGAGTGGCCAAGGGGCTGACCGGGAGCATCCTGCAGGTGCTGGTCAACTGGTGCCGCGGGGCTTTGGGGACTCACATGTGTGGCAGAGACCAGAAGCAGCAAGTCCCCTCTGCCAGCTGCCGCGTGGCTCTGAGCAAGGCTGCTGCCGTGTGTCCCCGGCGGTGGGAACATCCGAATGACTCACCAAAAAACCTCCTGACTCTCGCTGCAGTTTTCGGTCTGCGAAATTAAATAAACTAACCCCCGTCTCAGCTTACTGTTTTATGCTGTGCTAAAAATCTGCGGTAGCCCCGGGGCTGCTTCGTGAGCTGTGCTGTCGTCCCCGTCACAGGGGCCAGCGAACGATGGGGTGTACCCCTCCTCCAGCCATCTGCTGCCACCCCTGCATCAAAGCCCTCGGAAAGCTTATGCAACTTCAGGCTGTTACCAGGTTTTTAACGAGTGCCTTCGGTAGTCTCATGTTCTCTTTCCTGCTCTGTGGAAAAAAAATGTATTGAGTGCTTCATTATCACTGGAAAGGTGGATAGATAGGAAAGAGCTGTTCGTGCACCGTCTAGTTAAATTGCATCTTTCCCAGGTGCCTTTCGTGCCACAGAAAGGCATTCAGAGCTCGTTTTGAACTCCTGGGTTAGTCACTCTTGGTAATGAAGCTTAATAAATAAGATGCCCCAGAGCCATAAAAAAACTGAGTTCTGGTGACCCTCTTGATCCTGACCCTAAATGGCAGCATTTACTCTCTCTGGGTACTCATAACAGCTTGTCATCCTTATTACCTATATATAGCACAAAACATAACTGCTTTTCTAGGTAACTGGGCTCTTTGCTGCTTTTGCTCAGCAGAAGGCAGAAAACATGGAAGGTGAGTCCAAAGCAACAGTAAACTGAAAGTGGCTTCCTGTGCCTTTTCTTCAGACCCACTGAAGTCCCAGCAGGTCTCACAGGCGGCGCGCCACAATGCCAAGACTCTCATCTAGAGGGTTTTAGTCAGGTATTTTCACCTGCAAGCACAATAGATACTAAAATGGTTGCAGTAAAAAGGGATTCTTCTGGGTAATGAATATTTTATATCTTTTTCTTGGCATTTCCTTTAAAAAGCATGATTTTTCCTTTCCACTCCTATGGAGTCAGTTTTGTTTTAAAGAGTTCTCTCGGAAGTGCCTGAAAGTGTCTTGGATGGTGATTCAGCAGGAAAGAAATGGAGTTACAATCATCTCCTCGAGAGAAAATCCAAAGGTGTATTCTGGGGTTTGACGGGTTGGGTTTTTTTTTTTCCAGACTTTGAATTTCACTTCCTTGATAATGAGGGTAGCAACACGACTGGGAAAAGAAGGTGGAAAGAGTGCATGATGCAGCCATACACCTGGCTGACGTGTTCCCCACACCTGCTCTGGGGTGGTCCAACGTCAGCTCCTTCAATGCCATTTCTTGAGGTGGAGAGCGGTGACAGCAAGGGCAGACTCAGGTCTCTGCCTTCACAGCAACAGCAGCAGCAGCAGCACATTGTGCGGTGGCAGCAGCCTTTGGAGCCAGATGGGTGGTGTTTTTTTTCTGAGCAGAGCATAATGGATTGCAATTGAATTGATATTTTAAGCTAACAAATGTTTAGATCGGAGAGGCGCACAACGCAGACGCTTACAATACAGGGCTGATTGCAGCATGACAGAAGCAGCTAAATGCTGTAACGGGGAAGGTGGTGTCAGCATTTCACTTCTAAATTTTGATTCTCAATGACTTCAAGCAGCTGGAAAAATTCACTTTTAGCTGAGACTTGGACAAGGACATGGACCAAGACCCAGAGCAATCTAAAAAGGGATCCCAGTTCATCTTTGTATGAAAGGCTTCCCAGTATGAAATAGGTTAAATATGAAGGTAGCAAAATCTGCTTCCCCACACACAGGGTCCTGTGTTTGTTTCTGAAGCTGGGACACCAGTGAGGTAGTGAGAATGAGCTGAAAAGATCAGCTGGGTAAAATGTGCAGAGCTGCCAGTGATCTCTAGGACAGCACATCAGCCATGCTTCTCCTAACATGAAAGCTAAAGGACTAGCAAATTGAAGGGTGGCAAAGTCAGGATTGGGTATTGAGAAAGGGCTCTCTTCAAACCATTAGCCTGTATAAGGTATCCCTTTGCCAGAAAGTATCACTGAGGCCAAGCAACCAGTAAGGTTGACCAAGGATTGAAGAACCTTAACGATAATAATATAATTATCAGAATTCTAAGATCAAATGCGTACGATCCAGCCATTCTGGAGGTATTTACACATTTGTATCTTTCAGAGTTCTGTTTCCTGATATAGAAAAAGCCCTTTTCTTTGTGACAGGATATTCCTGAACTCTTTATTGTAGAATTTCTTATACTTTTCAGTGAAATGTCTTGCACTGGTTGTTATCAGCAAGACAAGGGAAATAGCTTGCCTGCAAGTCCAGTGCAGCTGACTTGTCTTACCTTCTTCTGTTACTACACTTGGGGAACTCCTCTGCATTAGAGGCTTTTTTTCTCCTACTTGATGTTTCATCAATAGGGAACAGTCACCAAGACCAAGTCTTTCAGATTATACATTCAGAAATATTTAAACTGGCTCTGCAGAATGAATTGGGAAGATCAGACACTTAAAAATATCTCCTGTTTTGACAGTCTTGATATCTGTACACACTGTGAACCAATTTCCAGATTTGATGCTAACAAGAGAGTTCTTTATGTAGCCTTGAAACAGAAGAGACAGCATATAAAGGAGTTAAAAGTAAAATTGAAAGGTATTGTAGAAGATAGTTAGACAAATATCTTAACATGAGTAATTTGAAGAACAAAGTCCTCAACTAAGAGAGAATTCCAGTTAAGAGATTTTCACAGATTTTTCTTTATATGAGCCATACCTGCCATGAAATAAAATAGTCCTGCTGGCAAGACTGTGGAAGGATGGTTCTCAGATACCAAGTTCCTGGTCCCAAAAGCTGTATAGAAAACTTTGCCAAATGTCTCCCCTGCCAACTCTGGAAAGAGAGAAGATAAAGCCTGAGGAAAGCTGGAGTATAATGAAGAGAACACCAGACTTTTAGATCAAGCCTTTGGGATGCACACAAATAACCTGTTACTATGACAAACATTTTAAAAATCGGGTGTCTAAAGTTAGGAAAAGGGATCCATATAAAGGTAACCTGCTTTTCAAAAGGATAAGCATTTGTAACTTTAAAAAAGTTTGCACTTACATGTTTGTAAATATGTTATGGCTACAGAGAAATTGTATCAATACCTGTTGACCCAAATGGCAGCTGGCCTCATTAAAAACCTGAGATCATATAATGTTGAAATCCATGAAAATATTTGTGTCTTTTTTATGATATCCTGAGAAATCTTGTAGTCTTGTGACTAAAAATAATTCAGTTACAAGATATTTTTCAAGTTATAATGCTTTCTTGACTGCATTAATAAGCACCATAAAACCATTACTGGATTTTAAATATACCTATTTCTTCTAAAAAATAAGGTTGTCCGTAACACAATTAGAATTTCTTTTGGTTTTGCTCTTTTACTAGAGGTACCTCATGCCCATCAGACTGTGAGCTTACTTATAAGTGGGTCTGCATTTTTGTTGCCTGGTAAAATGGCCAAGAAGAACAAAATCTTGCTTTAAGGATAGTATGAATTAACTAACTAATGTTTAGTTTTTGATTGCTTCCCCACATGGACACAAAAACATAAATTCAAATTCATTAGCACCTCACCAGTGAGTGCTAAAAGGTTTATTAGTTTTTTTGCAGTAACTATTTGATGCTGGTTCCAGTTAAGCACTACTGCCCAAACATTCATTCTCTGGTTTATTAATCCACAGTGACAAATCCTGTTTCCTCCTCCTTCCTGTCCTCCCCTCCATTCCCCCTTGCAAACACACCTTTCCCTCCCTGTAATTTGCAGAAGATGCTGGCTTTAACAACAACATCATAAATTTTGAAGAAAAGGGAGGTGATGCTTTCAAGCAGTATTTCTGTTGTTAAAAACAGAAGCTTTAGCTGCTGAGTGTCTTTATATACAATCATTAAAATATGTTCAGCTCTCTAGAGCCGTTACAAAGGCTGTAATGGTCCAACTCACAGTGTGTTTTTGTCATGGCCTCTCCCGATAGTAGAAAGAATGTCAGGTGTCAGATGAGAAGGGATGTATTTGGGTCACCAAATTCACTCTCCTGCAATGCAACACAAAGAAACAAATGAAACAATACTAAACTACAAACCACAAAACAATAATCAACGAAAATGAGCAATACGTCATCTAACTGTGCCCAAAGTGAGAGAAGAACAGGCAAACTGCCCAGAGTGGTTCAGGCATTTATGTGTGGAGGGACTCAGGACTGAGATTAGAGATTTCTAGGCAAACAGGCACTAAATCTATATTATTCTCCAGCTGGGGCAAGAGGAACGTGCCCACCTCTCCTCACTCAGGACTGAGAATTTGGACATCCCTGAACATGGATGTCCAAAAAGCTGTATGGGTTTGGCAGAAGTCTGCATCTCTGCTAACATTTCCTTTAAACAATTGCAAGGAAAAAGAAGTTAAAAAAAAAAAAGCAGTATTGATGTGCATGAGCATAAATTGTGATAGCCTGTGTGTTTCCATGTCTCAGTAAGCTTCAGGGTTTCACCAGGGAATGCAAATTAAAACTGACTGCAACAGTTGGCTCTAGATTTTGTTGTCAGGGAGCAGTATTCATTTTTCTTCAGTGCCTGGTTTCTGTTGCCTTTCTGCTTAAGAGAAAAAGAACAAAAGGAGGTGAGGAGGCAGATCGAGAGCATGGCATAAAAACTAAAATATGCTAAAATTATACCTTCCTGCTGCCATGAAATGCTATAGCCCAAGGATACTGAAAGGCTAGATCTGAAATAGCAGAAATTTGCTGTTCTGAGAGGAGAAGAAAGAGGCAAACAGATAAAGGTATTGGCTGGCAGAGTGCAAGAACATAACTGACCCACCGAACTTTAAAATACATTTTCATTCTCATCCCTATGCAAACTTCACTCAAATCCATTGTGAGACATTATGGGACTGAGTCCCTGTGCAACAGTATCCCATCTACTCCACTCTGGTGAGACCTCACCTGGAGTGCTGAGTCCATCTTTGGAGTCCTCAACACAGGAAGGACATGGACCTGTTGGAGCGAGCCCAGAGGAGGGCCATGAAAATGATCAGAGAGATGGAGCACCTCTGCTATGAGGACAGGCTGAGAGAGTTGGAGTTTTTCAGCCTAGGGAGACCTTATAGCAGCCTTCCAGTACCTGAAGGGGGCCTATAGGAGAGATGGGGAGGGACTCTTTATCAGGGAGTGGAGCAATAGAATGAGGGGTAGCGATTTTAAACTGAAAGAGGGTAGATTTAAATTAGATATTAGGAAGAAATTCTTTACTCTGAGGGTGGTGAGGCACTGGAAGCACTGGAACAGAGGTTGTGGATGCCCCATCCCTGGAGGTGTTCAAGGCCAGGTTGGATGGAACTTTGAGCAACCTGGTCTGGTGGGAGGTGTCCCTGCCCATGGCACAGTGTGTGGAACTGGATGATCTTTAAGGTCCCTTCCAATCCAAACCATTCTATGATTCTGTGTTTCTATGATTATGACGAAGAAAAGCACATGGCCCGTACCTTTTCTTCCAGACAAGATAACTTTCTAGAAAAATTGTAACACTGACACCAGCCCTCACAGTATCTTGCAGAAGTGTCGCCTTCACCCCTGCTTAGCATTGCCCACGGTGGTCCCATCCCTGCAGGTCACCTCCAGCTGACCTCCCCGGTGTAGTTTATGTCGTTAAGACTTGTGGGCATGGTGGGCAGTCTTTCCTGCCTTATGTGTCAGCAGCAATACTCCCGTGAGACTCTATGAACATGCCAAGGAGATCTGTGTCCTACAGGACAGCCAGCCTGGCTGCTCCCCAACCACATTGGGGGCATCAGAGCATGCCCTGGGGTACTGGTTTCCCGGCATGAGCATCTGACACTGGGTAGGGCACAAGGGAATTCTACAAAGATTTCACATCAGTATTTCAGGTTCAGCTTTGTTTCTTGATAAACAATGGTTTGTTCTGGTTTTGGCTCAGGTGCAGGTTCCTTTTGGCTCAGTGATTTTGTGTTATGCTTCTCAGGCATCATCCACTGTCACAGGGTTACTGTGAGCGATTATTTTAGATGGATTCTGGTGGAATATGCCAATGCTCTCAAACATCATTGATCATCTGGCTCAGGTTCTTCTTCTGACTTGTATATTAAATGAGCTGACATTTGTTTTGGCTTGTTTTGTTTTCTGCCAGAATTCAAGCTATCTCCAGTGAGCCTGTTTTAGCAACGTTTGCTAAGCTGTCTGCTTGGATGGGGTCTTGGTTTTCCACTGGTTTCAGTGGACTTTTGATACACACTTTCTTATAGGTACTGCTCTGAATATCCTATTTTTCTTGTCATCAGCAAGAGTTTTATGCAAGAACACATATAGTTAGGTCAACAAGAGAGAAAAAATTTCTTGAACTAGGTGTTCTTCAGCCAGTTGTAGAAGAAAAGTTTGCCTGAAATCAGTAATACACCAAACAGAGAGATGTCAACTGTCTGTGTATGCTCCCTGGATTCTCATGTGAAGAAATCATTGGAAGCTGCTCAAAAAACTGACAAAGTTTTTTGTATTTTTTTTTAATTGGGAACATCAAGTGTCAACAATATCCTGCTTACACAATACTGATACAATTTATGGCCCAGTACTGTAATCTCTACCATCAACTGCCATGGGAGATGCCTGAACAATGAGTCTTTATTATGTGTGGAGCATTTCATACCATCTGTGTCCCAGAACACTTAACAGAGTTAGATAAAACAGTCTCAGTAAATAACAGCAGAGAATAAATAAATTTAAAAGGTTTAGGCAAAGGAAAGCAGAAATAATTCAAACTCTTAGTCAGACATGCAGCACACAGCGTGGCAGTAAATGATGCCATGTAATTCTTTCGAAAAATACCAAGAAATTAGAAGTTTTTTTTTCCATTTGCCCTCTGAAATACTGACACTGCTGCTCGAGAAAGCTGAAGAGAATTAGTGTCATAAACAAGCAGTCTGGAGTCTAACAGAGGCAGCCACACAGAGCACTAAGCGTTCAGTTCAAGAAACCATCGAGTCCTGATGTAACAAGATACTTAAGCCAGTCCCTGTGATTAGAGTTACTCGGCTGTGGAAAGCTGGGCGTGTATTTTAATACCTTGCTGAACTGTGAAGAACATGCTAAGGAAACCGTGTTAAGGGTGGAATTAATCTCACTGAACTACAGTTCTGTTCAAAAGTTAGATGTCCTGTTTAATCCACTTGTATAGCCAATTAAGAGAGAAAGGCACCTGAAGGACATTCTTTCTTTCTTGAGGTGCATCTAATACAGGTGAGATGACTTACCCTATAGATATGCTCACTTCTCTCCATGAACTAGAAATGGAACCCAGGTAATTAATTTAGTCTCAGTGTCTGACTTTAAGATGGCTAAAGTCAAGGGAGATGGACACACATTAACTTTTTCTACATCTTTCACTGCAAACCAGCTTCTTGAAAAATCTGTGGAGAGAGCTTTCACGTGGAAAGAGCTCCACGCACATGCCAGGAGCTTGCATTGCTTTAGAATCTGACAAATTTTTAATTCCTCCACTGTGAAAATTTTCCCTGCATTATCACCCAGGACTAAGCTAAAAGTTAGTTTAGCATGCAAAGAGAACGCTGCAGTTAAAAAACGCATGGCTGAACTGTCCTGGTTTGAGGTGGCACAGCGCTGAAGTCGTGGCAGCTGCGTGTCAAACCCACAGCAACGAGAAACACTGCAAATGTTTGTGACTTAATACTGCTACAGGTCATGCAGCGAGTTATAATATCCAGGCTGCCCTCAGAAATGACAGCGTGCTGCTCTCCAAGGAAGGAACAGCTTGTTCCACCTGCCACAAGATCAGCCTTGCAGCCTTGTACAGAAAATGCTCCGATACGATACCTTGGGAGTATCCTCGTACAACTGGTTTGTCTAATTCATGCTGGCAGACACAATCTGAATTCAGTGAATCAGAAGATACATGAGATTTCGTCAGCGAGATCATTTGAGTAGACCGACACAGGCACCACCAGCGTCCGTCAGATGCTTCAGAGAACTGCTGGGGCAATGGAGAAGAGCACGGGGGCCAGCTAAGGCCGCTTGGTGGCAAGTGCCTGTATTGCAAACACCTTATGGAAGGGGCGTGCATAAAGAAAGTGGTTTTCTGGGCATGAAATAGGAAATATCTGGCCCCTGGTTTAACTGGTTCCCCCAGGCAGACCTGGCGTGTGCAGGTTTCGTAGTACACTTTACAGTTCTTGCTCTAATAAAGGCCTCTTGTACACTGAAGACATATCTTCACGGTCTCAAAGATGGTAATAGCAATATGAATAACAAAATGCAAACATCATGCTTTGTCAGCATAAACAAAACAACAGAGGTCCTACGGGCATTGCTCATTTGTACTAATAATTCCTGCCTTGCAATCAATCTGTACAAGTTGCCAAACTAATTATTTTAAACACTTTTCACCACTTGGAACTTATTTTGGACTGCAAGTGGGGAAATAAGGAGAGGAACAAAGAGCAGGGAGATGGAAATTCCTTCACCATCAAATAACTGAGGCATATGACAGAAGAGGATTTAAGAGGAAAAAGCCCTAAGGAGATTTTTGGAGGTTTCACTAGTTTGTTTAGTGGTGAACCATCCAAAAATGAAATGCCTGAAAAGCTGGAGGCCGAACAGGGGGAGATAACCTGTGCACACAGAAACACTGCAATGTTAACTGCTGGAAGAAGCATAAATTATGCATTTCTGATGTGTCTCTATAGGCCTTGTAACCTTTTTTTTGCCTCTTAGGGTGCTCATTATTTGCAGGAGCAATTAACAGATAGTATCTAGCAGCTAGCATGATTTCTTACCTTTAGAGTGATTTCAAATCAAACAAAAAGGAGGCTAATAGAGCCAAGCTGTGAAGTTGTTTCTGAAGTATTTTGGATAGAAATAATCAGTAAATTGAAGGTACATGGTGCCAGGGAGCCTGGATTATGTCTAGCTGGTTTTGCTTGCCGAATCTTTTATGTTTGGGATAGATATTGTTGTTACTGTGAGAGATTATGCAAGTGACACAAATAATGGAAAAAACCTTCATTAAGTAATTGCAAAAGGAGAAGCCTAACTTCCCTTACTTCAGCAACTTCAAGCTGATTAATCAAAAGATCTAATTTTTCAACAACCAAGAATAAACTAAAAACAAAGGAGGGAAAAAGCACACTTAGCACTGGTCTTGGAAGAAGTTCTGGTGACTAGCAATCTGCTTAGTTCCCCAAACCAATTATAAAATTTTCAGCATTTAAGACTTCGGAATAGCTTTGAAAAAAGAATTGATCCAGTGCAAACTAAAAAATTCTAAGATAAAATTTGTACAAAACAAATTATTTCAAGTCTTCAAAAATTTTAAATGAAATGTTTCCTGTCTGAATGAGCAGATTGTTAAATACGAATCAGTTCTATGATACCTCTAGAGCTGTCCTCCTATTGCAAAATGGAAATCCATGAAAATGTTTAATATACCCGTGATAGTCCTACAGGCTCCTCTAGTGCTCAGTGTGATGCACTATCTTTTTTTTTATGATAAGTTGCTTTATTTGCAGTTCTTTCTTAATGAATGAAAATAATTCCTAAGTCTACCACCTCATGTGCACTAAAATATATTATAAAAGCCACATAAATTGTAGGTTTTTTAAAGCAATCACTAATTTTCTGGTTAAAAAAAGAAAATCAGAAATTTAAAATATATGCTAAAATGTTTATTATTGCTATATCCCTTTAGGCCATCCAAGCCACCAGTGTCTAATACCACTCTTGCTGTTTCACCATAAGCGTAGACTGAGTCTGGAAATTATGGTGTATATTCCTACACCATACAGACCTGCATTGAGGATCCAGGGGGAGTCAGGAATCTGGCTTCTGCTACAAAATTGAAGTTTTAAGCCTCAAGTTCTTTGGACTGAGGATATTTTTCTCCTGTAAACTACCAAGTCTTGAACATTTGAAAAATATACGCTTGCAGAAAACCTTGGGTTTATAACAGTTTCCTGATGATTTGTTAATGAACTACATAATTCAAAACTTTCTATTTTATTATGTTAAAAATAAAAAATAATAACTGTAACTATTAGTATCAGGCTTCTAGAATAATCTAATTGCATTTAAATACACTGGGAATAGTATAAAAAGACTTACAAGGAAAAATCTTGGAGCCACTCAGTCCACCTCACATTGTGACCAAGATTTCACTCCCAGGAGAATCAAAACCAGATAAGAAATGAGACTGGATCAGTAGCAACATGGTTTTATTTTTCTCAAAATTACAAAAATAGCTATTGAGCCTAAAATATATGTTTAAATTATGATAAAAAATGCAATTTCACCTTGCATGTAGGAACACCAGTAGATTTATTATTTTTTAATGAGCAAAATGATATCTAGATCTCAGAAGCAGAAAATGAAAGGCTGATATTGAACTTGTAATGAGGGGATATATTTTGGCTGACACAGCGGAGGCAGACTGGTTACCATTTAGGACAACAAAGCCAATCACCTGACTTTGGATGTTGTTGTCCTTCTCTACAGGAGCTGGAGAAAGTAGATCAGGGAAGAGGGCAGTCAGAAGGTCACAACTTTGGTCTCGGAGGATTTCGATTACTCTGGTATTGATTAGGATGACAACTATACAAAAGCTGTAGAGAGGAACACATTTGTAAAGGTTGCCCAGGATTGCTTTCTTTAGCCATTTGTTGAGGTGACTACATAATGAGAGCTTATTTAAAAATTCAACGGATGTGACAGCTCTGATAAATAAGCAGAGTTCAGGAAACAGCGAGACCTTTCTAGGATCTGCTAAAATCTGTCTTGTGGTGAGGAAACAGAAGGCTGTTTCCCTATCACAACTGCGAGCACTCCTCCCAGAAACTCCCGGTCAACTCACTTGTGAGAAATGACTACACGCCTTCCAAAGATCTTCTCTCCCTCCTATGCTAGCTCAGAATATGTCTCTACCCTGATAAAACTCCCTAAAAGGTCAGATATAAATCAATGATCTACTACCAACACAGGCTTACAAAGGCACATGTATCTGCACATGTGTGTGTGTAAATACTAAAAGTCATCATCCTAATACTAGACATTTTCTTGGGAGCGGTGCTTTATATTCCTTCCAAAAAAGATGCATAATTAGGTGGAACATCTTCAAAAATTACCATAATGACAGCTTAAACTTCCTGTACAGTATGGATTTTAAAACATTGCTTCATAGTCTTTGCCAAATAGGTCAATAGACGTGAAATCTTAGTCAGAATACCATCCACCTCTACAACTGAACTTATTCATAGTACATGGAGAGTGATTCTTAGTTATCACAACAAAGGCATTTCCAGAAGTTTCATGAAGCTGAGGACTGCTTCTAGGCCAAGGATCCCAGGTCATGTTTGCAATTAATCCCATATATTTTTCTAATGCTTGAACAGTGTATTAATTTACAATTCATCTGAGGGCTTAATGCTACCTTCAGATACCCAGGCTCAAAGCCTCACTAATACAGCACGTTTATTTCTTCGCTTTTGAGAATAAAAAAGGCTAGGATTACCTCTAGCACTGTTGTTTACTTAGCATCCCCATGCCCAATTTTAGCCAAAGGTGATGCCTCTGCAATTAAAATAGAATTTCATCTATTTCCAGCCTGTATTTTATGCAGCTTCTCTGACACGATCTGTAACAAGTAGTTTGTGTCCATCTGGCTCAGTCGTGTGTGGAATCAAGAGATTCCAGCCTCTCCCCATTACATCACGGATGCTGTTGTTTATCAGCTGCTGCATGCCCATGTGCAGTCTTGGGAGGGAAAATTCTGCAGAGACTAGAAAAAGCTCTCCGTGAAAGGTCATCTCTATTTTGAGGAATTTTGAAAGGTGTGAAGTATTCGTGAGCACAAGGATCTCCTAAAATACTTCGGTATAACTCTGCTGTACAATTCAAAATTGAGGCAGGTGTGCTGTGCTGTGAAGCATGATTTGCCACCCCTACAGGCCACACTGATTTTTACGTGAGAGAAATCACCAGTTTCCCCACCCCTGCTAGAAGAAACAGCCCTTAAAAACCCTTCTCAGTGCTTTATTCACTGTAGAGAGAGGGAACAGGACTATTCAGCTGGCCCATCCCATTTACTGAGCTGTCAAAACTGAGCTGGAAAAATCCTTCATAGCTTGCTTTAGGTGTCATTCAGACAAAACTTTAAGAGGGAGCAGGCAGGGAAAAGTCCCGGCGCTGTGCTGCTCCGCTGCCGGTCCCCCACCGCAGCATCGCAGTGCCATCTAGTGAGAGCCCGGCTGGGAGCCACCGGGAGCAACACCGGTACGGCTCCGGTAGCCAACGGCCGCGATTCATCATTCTTGGACCGGAGCTGGCCCCTCTTCGCTTGCACAGCCCCGGTTACAGCTCCAGGTTTTGCAGCTGTAAGCATCCTGCAAATGCGCTTTTGGGGAGTTCCCCTTAGCGGGAGCAGTGATTGAACCCCCTGTGGGATGGTGGCCCCGGTCCTCAGAGTAGCTGGGGGTTGAACAGATGCTGCTGGGCATATAATCTAGAGTTTATGAAGCTGAAAAAACCGAATGGGAATTCAGATCAGACTTTGTCCTTGACATCTGTGATAGTGAGGTTCAACAAGAGCAAACGTAAGGTCCTGCTCCTGGGGAGGAAGAACCCCAGGCACCAATATAGGCTAGGGGTGGATCTTCTGGAAACTACTACTGAGGAAAAGGATCTGGGAGTCCTGGTGGATGGCAGACTTTCCATGAGCCAGCAATGTGCCCTTGTTGCCAAGACAGCCAACGGAATCCTGGGCTGCATAGGGAGAAGTGTGGCCAGCAGGTTGAGGGAGGTCATTCTCCCCCTCTACTCTGCACCGGTGAGGCCACAACTGGAATACTGCATCCAGTTCTGGGCTCCCCAGTTCAAGAGGGACAGGGAACTACTGGAGAGAGTCCAGTGTAGGGCAACGAAGACGATTAAGGGGTTGGAGCACCTCCCTTATGAGGAAAGGCTCAAAGAGCCGGGGCTCTTTAGCCTGGAGAAGAGAAGGCTGAAGGGAGACCTTATCTATGTTTGAAGGATGGGTTGAAGGATGATGGAGCTGGAAGCTTCAGTGGTTTCCAGTGGCAGGACAAGGGGGAATGGGCACAAGCTGGAATGTAGGAAGTTACACTCAAATCTGAGGAAGACCTTTCCAGTGAGGGTGACAGAGCCCTGGAACAGGCTGCCCAAGGGAGGCCGTGGAGTCCCCTTCTCTGGAGATCTTCAAGCCCTGCCTGGATGCAGTCCTGAGTGATGTGCTCTGGGCAACCCTGCTTTGGCAGGGGAGTTGGACTAGATGATCTCTAGAGGTCCCTTCCAACTCTGACAAATCCATGAATCCATAAATATACTACCAGAACCCCATAGTACAGATGGGTGCAGGGGAAGCTGAAAGCAACTGGATATGGAGAAGAATGAGCAGGAGGCTATAGCAAAGGAGTAATCATGTAGGCTTGCAGTGGTTGGGCTGCTTTGCTCATCCCCACTGTCTGCTTTAGCTTTCTTGCTGGACCTGCTAATACATGGTGTGCATATAATACAGTTCCAAAATCCTAAAAGAAAACATAGTATGGCAGATCTGTTGTATTGCTTGGAAAAAAACAACTCCAGACATAATAAATAGTCAGTGCATCAAAATTCATACCTGTTTTTTAGGAAAAGTTATGCACGCATTTATTACCAGTTTTAAATCCTTTATAATATCAAATGTAGCTACATGCAATCCCAGAGGGAGTCCCCTGCAGAAAAAGAGGAATATATTGCATCAGTATTTCATTACACAGTCCACTGATCACAAAACACATCCACTCTAGGTTTACCCCAGAGTCCTTACCCAACACGCTGCTCACTCAGAACAAATGCAAGCTCCAGAGGCTCAGAAAAGGGAGTTTAAACCACAGTCTTTCATTGTAACATCTTGTCCCCTGTAGATAATTAACACACTTCACAAAGCTCTGATTAAAGTAGTCTTTTTTTTTTTTGTTTGTTTCTCTTGCCCTGTCATCTAATGGTCTGGCTACTGCAAAAATGAAAGTGCATTGAGTTAATGATTTTGTGTTCTGAGATTCAATATCTCCTGTATTTTCTGTCTTCCCTAGTAACTATTGCAGGAAACAGCTGGTGTCTGCCATGTTTACACATTTTGGAATATAGGAACGTCCAGCTTCCATATAACAAGCTGAGACTAAGCGGTCTAAGAGCACACTGGCAGGGTATCCCCTCAGCCCCAAAGGTGCCATCTGGCCTGTTTAGACTTCTTTATATTCCCTTTATGATGCTAATGTGGGAAAAAGGAGGCAGCGGTGCAAGAGTCAAGCAAGTTAGCCATTTTAAAAATGCTCTTTTGATGCATCAAGGCACTGGTTCTTGAAATGAGTAGGGGGGGAAAAAAGATGGTTTTATGTTTCCAAATATGACAGAGTTAGTAAGTTAAGAGATCATGATGTCTATTGTAACAGACAGTTGGAGTGACATATAAAGCCTGTTCTCTGCATCCTGCACAAAGCAGGTATGAAATATGTCTAAACCAAAATGGTATTTTTTAAATATCCACTTTACACAGCCATAAACCGCTTTAAGAGGTGCAAAGCAATGAGAAATCAAGCTTCCAATGATGAAGAGAGCAGTGGTATGCAGGGACACTACACCATTCAGCTGCAAAGTAGTTACAGTACAATGCAAATTGTTCACTTTAAAATTCAAGTTGCCTCAAATGCTTTTGCTCCTGGTTGCCTAACAAACTCAAACTCAAATACTGATTGCTTTCCAGACTCAAGCACTGTTCAGTCTAAAAGATCAGTATTGTTCAGACTTTTCTGGGAAATTTGGAGTAGTTTATGCTGTTAAATCAAAATTCTAGTTTCTTGGTTTGATTCAAACTGTATGAATTCAGAACGGAACAGAGCATTTGTGTCAAATAAGTTAATACATGAAAGCATCCTGTTTTCTTCTCACAAATGGTCTAATATGGCTACAATTTCAACAATGTCTCTTTCATGACATCTTCTCTTTTGAAGCTGAATTTCAAAGTATGACTTTGGGAACATAAAGATGAGAAATTGGAGTCAGAGGATGTACCATAACAGTCTTTATAGGAAAGTACCAGAAAGCTGAAAGCATTTAAGCAAGCTGGGTTCTGTCAAGGTGCATATAGGAATATATAGAAATAATTGTAAGAAATTCCTTTCTTCTCTTTAATTAGTATTGTTCATTGAGGTATTTATAATTATTTATAAGTACTTGTCAAGCTTGCCAAATTGTGCTATGTGCCATCCCTACATACACTGAAAGCAATAACACATAGTGAGTTAAAACATATGGAGGACAAAGTAGAAACATAAAAACCATGTACAGGACAGATAAACAGTCTGGTTGTTACCACTGAATATAATAAACAGTTTCAGAGGTTGTCAGCTGCCTTACCTATCACATGGAGATAAGATTTAAGGAAGATTGAAAAAGAGGATAGTTTTGTTCTGAATCCAGGTATTTTAGTATTAAGTTCTTGCTGTGAGTGAAAGAGACCAGAGAGACCACAAAAGAGCATCAAAAAGATGTGGGCTGATGGACAATGAGGAGCTGTATTTTTGGGAAGGCAGAGGCAGAGAAAGGAATGGAAGACAGTAGGTGAGATAATCATGATTAGAGTTATGAGGAAGAATGTGACAGGTCTTGTTCTCAACAAGATGGTAGGTTCATTGGGGTAGGGAGCAGGGTATTGTGGGTTTGCAGTTAGTATAAGTAACAATTACATTTGCTTTCCTGAAAAAAGCTCCAAGCCGTATTACCATCTGCTCTCTTGTCTGGTGGGTCTGGTGGCTAGAGCTGGCTAGCTCTGCAGACCCCTTGACCACCACTTAGTAGGATCCAGATAAAGGAATGAAAGTGAAGAGCCACTTAGAGACTCAACACTGTGAGAGAGGAAGAGCTCAGTGCAAGATCAAGTGCCCTGGAGTGCCTTCCCCTGTGGCACAAGTACCAGCACAAGGGCAGGTCTCCCAGATTTACATTTATTTATTCAACCTCAACAGCCTTAGACTTCCCTTCATCATAGCCTGGTAATACAAACGCTTTTGCTTTTGTAAGCAAAAGCTTTAGACATCATCCCCATCCAGACACTTATGAACGAGAAGCTGTTGCTACATTACAGCTGGGTCACAAATGTGAAGCTCGTTCTGCAATACTCACCAAACTGGCAGCATGGCTTCATAGCAAACATCCATCCTTCTCTTTGTAGTCATTTTCCCTTCATGCTACTTGTGTGGGTATCACGCTTTAAGGCAGCTGCAAGCTGAACAGGAGGCACTCCTCTGCACCTCAATGTGTAAAGCCCTGCTGCCTTGCATACAGAAGGGGAGAAGGACCGGGAAATGCCCCTTGACATGTCATCTACCTAAAAGAGTGGGCAAGGATGCACCACCCTGGTCACTTCACAACCAATACACAGCCCTCTGTCCTCTTTTCCTGGGTTGCATATTTTTTATACAGGACAGTGTTTTTTTGTACAAGACAGTGCTGGTGGTATGAAGAAGACAAGCCAGGACCTATTTCTGTGCACTAAGCATGGGCAGAACCGGGGTGCATCACGGATGGTGTGTGTGGTAAAATGCCAGATGATGACTTGGGCAAGCTTAGAAAAAGACAAAAGCAGCAGGGTGACCGCATTTGACTGTGATATGCAAAACATTGAGAAGCTGAAGGTCATGCTGGGGTATGAGAAAACCAGAGTCTGAAACAGGAACATGTAGAGACTGGAGTCATCCATGTGGAGGGTCAGAAATTCATCCATGGGGATAAAGTCAGAAAATGTGATTGCTAAATCAAGAAATGGCTAAAGCCTCACCAAATGATTTGTTTTTGAAAGCCAGGGTCTGGCAGGTATCTATCAACAGAAAGCAACAGCAAGACTTATTCATGGCAGGAAAGTAGGAGATGAATGGGACAGAAACATTAAAGATTAGCTTTAAGTTGTCATGGTGACAGTGAAGCAAATGACAGAAGAGGATTTAGGAGGAAGAAAACCCTAAGGAGATTTTGGAAGGCTTTGCACAATATAGTGGTGAGCCTTCCAGGCTGAAAGGTCTGAAAAGCTGGAGGCTGATCAGAGGAAGACAAACTGTGCAAACAAAAAGACCTGTTTAGTACAACATCAAGTGGTACAGCTGTTCAGCTGCAGTTGACCCAGCTCTGTTGGGACCAGACACCCTCAGAAAGACAACAGAAAATACATCTGGATGTTGAGAGGAGGTTGGAGTACCACTGGCTAAAAAGCTTCATTTACAGAATCATAGAATACCCATAGAATGGGTTGGAAGGGACCTTTAAATGTCAGCTATTCCAATCCCCTCTGCAATGAGCAGGGACATTGCTCAGAGCTCCATCCAACATGACCTTGAACGTTTCCAGAGATGGGGTCCCTACCTTGTGGCCCATCCACTCGAGAGGTGTGGGAAGAGAGGTTGCCAATGAAGACCAAAGCAAAAACATTGTTAAGTACCTCAGCTTTCTCATCTGTTTTTAAGTTTACCAGACTTGCTCATCGGGGTGAGGTATGCTTTCTTTGACCTTCCTTTTCTGGCTGACATATCTGTAGAAGCCCTTATTATTATTCTTTGCACCCCTTGCCAAGTTCAGCTCCAGCTGCACCTTGGTCTTCCGGACCTCATCCCTACACAAGCAGGCGTAATCCCTATACTCTTCCCAGGATACCTGTCCCTGATTCCACTGCCTGTCCATTGTCCTTCTCGCCCTTTAGTTCGATCAGCAGGTCTCAACTCAGGTCTCAACTCAGCTATTCCAGTCTCTTGCCCTCCTTTCCTAATTTCTTACACCTGGGGACTGAGAGCTCTTACACTCTGTGTAAAGAATCCTTAAAGATCTGCCAGCTCTGTTCTGCTCCCTTGTTCCTGAGGGCAGTTTTCTAGGTGGTTCTTGTAAGCAGGTATTTCATTCCTTGTATCCAGGCATAAGCCAGCTACACTGAACCACTGGATTTACCATCTACAAGGTGGTAGAAGATCCCTACGGATACCAGTCATGCAAACAGAGTTGAAACACCTCCAGAACTGAGCAGAGGAACATCAAATCCAGCTACACAGATGTGTACATGAATCTCTTACTGGTTTTGTAAATCTATGTAGGTTTGTGTGCCTGGCTACAAAACTAAATAAAAAAGGAGGGTCCAAAATTCCTTCACAAAATGGTTAGGAGAAGAAACAAGCAGCAAGTCACAAAATTACAGACTAGATGATGGCAGAAGAGACCTCTGGGCATCATCTAGTCAAACTTCCTTACTCAAAGCAGGGCCATCACCTACAGCTTGTTGTCCTGGACCACATCCAGTCAGGTTTTGAATATGTCCTAATATGAAAACTCCACAGCCTCTCTGGGCAACCTGTTCAATGGTCAATGGCCCTCAGAGTTAAAAAAAAAAAAAAAGTGAGAACTTCCTTTGTTTCACTTTGTGCCCACTAACTCTTGCAATGTCACTGGGCATCACTGAGAAGAGTCTGTCTCTGTTTTCTTTACAGCCTCCCTTCAAGTATTTATATACATTACTAAGATATCCCCCCCTCAATCCTTGTATTCATCAAAATCCTTTATGCCGAAAGGTTTTATGAGCTATAAAATCTACGAGGTTGCCATAAGTCCACATAAACTCTTCTTAAAAGAGCCAGAGATTTGGGACAGGGAAGAACATTGGGTTAGAAGAGAGGAAAAAAAGAGATCTTTGCTAAGACAGCTCTTGTTCCTGCACCTCTGAGATGCAAATGGATAAAGAAAATGGATAAATGGGGAAGGTAGGGAGTCTCCCTTTGTAAGAGGGGAAACTCTGCTTATTTCTCTGGCTCTGGGATCTGCCTTTGCAAACCACACTTCAGCAATACCTCCTGCTCGGTTCAACAGCAGCATATCCATGCTCCAGCCCGTCAGCCCCTGAGAGACAGAGGCTGGTTTTAGTGACACTGTGGATAGAGAGCAGCAGGACTGGGCCAGCACTGGATGAGCAGGTGCCCAGGCAGCTCATCTCCCCTGACCCTCTACCCTGTGCCACCACCAGGATGTTAGGGAAGTTCTCCATGGAAGGGCACATCAAAAAGAAAGTGTTGCATTAAAAAAAACTTATGTATGTGCAGGTAACCATCATGAATTAATTTCATAGTTAATTTTGGCATTAAAAAAGTAAGCTTCAGAAAACTATTTACTGTTATAATGGCTATCATACAATGTATGGGAATCTGTGCAATTGGCATTTCTTTACGTTTTTTCCATGCAATTTTTCCTGAACTGAAAGATGGATGATGGGTTCCTATGCCACTATAGATTGTTTAAGAAAAAATCAAAAGTCATAGCTATCTTACATTGAAGTTATAGACAGAATTAATTTCCTTCCCTAAAGGTTTTTTAGCTTTCCTAGTCCACTGTCTGGAACATGGTGTGCAGATTATGCCTGTTTGTTCTACCACATCATGGATGACCACAGCATCCTGGACTGGGGCAGCTCTCCGCTCCGGTTCCAGAAATTATTGCCAGAACAGGACTTTAGGAGCAGAAAATAATATTAATAGAATCACTGTAGATAAAGATATAATTGAGCAAAAGGTATTGTATGTACAAACTTAATTTCACAAAGATTATTAAAATATAATGACACTATGTCCAATCTAATAAATATGCTCATTCTGAGAAGTAAAATTTTCAGATAAGGAAGGACATTCATTTTCTCTGTTTTATGCCCAAGTCTTTATAGCAAGCAGCAACTGGAGCGAAAATTTGTCTCTGCGTTTAGATATCCAAGGTTTTTAATCTCTGTTGAAAAAAATTACTTCAGGTGGGTCACTGCAAGATTTTCCTATGCAGTCATTGGAATAAGTTGGCTATGTTGATTAGCATTACTCTCATATAGGTAAAAGGTTAGTTAGAAAATGTAGCTTTTCTGCAGTGTGTGTTTATTTTAAATTTTGGGATATAATTGAAGACAACTTTGGTTAAATGTATATTATGATATTAAAATTTACAATCAAGATGGCTATTAAATCATCCTCCTATTTACATTTACTTCAATTAGCAAAATAATATTTTAAATAGATATTTTATGTGTTTCTATGCATGACAGAAAAGTCTGCATAACAAATTCCTTCCACTTTGTTAAAATTTTTACAAGGCTTTACCCACTTGTGTAGTGGGTTGACCCTGGCCAGCAGCCAAACACCCACACAACTGCTTGCTCACTTCTCCCTCCTCCAGGAGGACAGGAGAGATAATAGGAAGAGCAAAAGCAAGAAAACTCCTGAAAGTTGAGATAAAGACAGCTTAATAAGTGAAGAAAAGAGAAAAAAATAAATATATTAGTGATGCAAAGGCTGTCACTGACCAGCTTCCACAAGTAGATCGATGCCCAGCCAGTGCCTGAGCGATGGCCACCTTGGAAGCCAAAATCCCCAGCTTCTTTCTTCCTCTACTGCAGGTTTTGTTGCTGAGCATCGCAACATACGCTATGGACTATCCCTTTGCCCATAGCTGTCCCAGCTGTGTCCCCTTCCAGCTTCTTGCTCACCCCTGGCTTGCTCACTGTGGGAGGGGAGATGGGGCAGAATAAGGAAAAGAGAGAGCCTCCGTGCTGTGCAAGCACTGCTCAGCAATAGCCAAAGCCTTGGTGTGTTACCAACACCACTTCAGCCACAGACCCAAACCACAGCACCATACGGGCTGATGTGAAGAAAGTTAACGCCATCCCAGTCAGACCCAGTATGAGCACTTTTACTGATCTGAGAATGGAAGGGATTGCGTTTACAATCTAGGGTGGAAAAGTTAGTTACCCTTCACTTCTGATCTCATCCATCACCTCAGTGAAAAGAGGGAGACCACCAGTTAGGTTGAAGCACTGGCACGTGCACAGAAGGCACAAAGAAATTTTTCATGGACATTAAATGCTTTGTAGCATGTAAATTCTATCTTAGTCATATGATAACTATGCCACTCATCGATGAATGATGGTTTTGGACCATGCCACAGTCACAGACACTGCTAGTGAGGCTACTAAGATGAGCAATTTGATCCTTCTTGCTGTTTTCACCAGTGCCAAAGTGAGGTGTTAAGGAAGAGTCTGTTACTTACAAAAAAACAAGTCATGAGATTGGCTTACAAATCACAACAATTTTTAAATGGCTTTGGTTTTGCTTATCTTGTTATAATTTCGCTTTCAGAGTGAAGTTGACAACCTCAAATTTGTCTATGGTCATTTTAGGTTCAAACTTCAACAATAAGTCGGCCCTACACATGTAAGTGGCGTCCCTGTTGGTTACTTTAAGGCTGCTTTGTTTTCCTTTGTTGAGGAGGGGATCTGCCCTGGTACCCTGCTGCATCCCCCTGTACAGAAAGCTGTCCAAATAATGCTTTTCCTGCTTCTCCACCGGTCCTGACTTCCGTGGTTCTCCACATCTGTTTGTAGCCTGTCTTTCCCTCTTCTTTGTCAGTTTTCATATTCTCCATATTTGTGTCTATATTTAGATGTACCCAAGTACACGAAACAGGACCAGGTATGCTGAATGTTGGTATACAGTGTCCCCCCCCAAGCCACCAACACTCTCCCAGGCAATGGCTAGACTACTCAGGGAATTAGGGCAGAACAAGGTCTGCTTACAGAAGGAAGTTTGGATGAGACTGCTCTACTTGTCTGGGTTTGGCATTTGGGGGAGATGGAGGTGGAGCAGAGAGAAGATTATAACTATAGGGATGCAAGTGCAGTTGTCCTCAGGGCCAGACAGCAGCTTCTGGTCCACTTTATTCACCGGTCTAGACATTTTCCTGCTCTGTCTAGGTTTTTTCATCTACTGCTTATTGTCTTATATCCACCACCATCGTCTATGTCCATTTTCTTGCTCCTTTATGTCATCCAGGCCCATCTCCTCTACAGTTGTTTGTGTAACCCCCAAATAAATCTTCTCTAAGGGCCTTCTGTCTCCCTGGAAACGGTGGGAACTGGTGCTCGTTTTACTAGGGCTGCAGCATGTGCAGTCAGCAGTGCCCGCATCTTACCTCCTCTGAGCGAGGACTACTCTGAAAATGAGAAATTTTGCAAGACTGAAATAGAAATATTATTTGACACTAAGAATGGGCTGATTAAAATAAATACCATGGTAAAACCACCGGAGCTGGCCACACTGCTAATCAAAGGGCGTTTACCAGCAAGTGCCTATATAGGTAAGGTGTCAGCTTGTCTTGTCACCCTGATACCCACAAGAGGGAAGTCTGGGATGGGACGCCTCTTCAGACCTCCATGCTGTGAGCTGTCACCTTGCTCTGGTGACACCCATGCTGCATAGCTGTGTGCTAGAGGGAAAATATAGGAAAATGGCAACAGGAAAATCCATATTGACACAAGCAGGTGCTGTGGTGGAGCCCCAGGAAGTGGACCCCAAGTTTCTGTGGGGAACAGTGACACTGAAGCCACATTTAGTCCCTGGGACTGGATTAAATAAGGGAAAGGGGACAAGGGTGCATTGGTGCCATAGACCAGGAGAGGGAGTCTGAGCCCAGGAGAAGAAAGGGAGCCAGGAAAAATCCTCCTCACCTGCTCCCTTGATGGTGGGATCGATGGGGAACATGGTGGAGGGACAGCAGAACCAGAGTTAGGTCATTCCCCCAGGAAAGAGCTTGCCTGTGTGTCAGCCTGCACCCTTGTCTACCAGCCAGGCCAGTGGGCTTCTGCCTCCCACCTACAACCAGAAACATATGGGAAGGGGGTTTGCAGTGGTATCATCAGCCAGGCAGCAGTAATTGGGTTTCACACTCAGGCCTTTAATTACTGTGACCATTCTATTCTATGAACATCAGGTGTGTTGTGTTTGCAAAATTGTGTGTATGTATCTACTGAAAATTTTCAATCTATAAATAGCTTAGATACTTATATACACACACACACGTGCTTAATTTTACTAGTGACTAAACAAATCTTTGTACAATCTTGTGATTCACCAGACACGCACCCTCCATTTCCTGCTGACATACACAGCTGTAATCAAAATGCCATCCACTCTTTCCCATCTTTATAATGTGAAAATAGTACAGGCTATGGACATATGTAATTTTTAAACTGTATTTCTTTACTTATGTGTACCCTAGCTATGCAATAATGCTTAAACACTTCCCAGCTTCAAAATAATATACATAGTGTGGGAACTTTTGAAAAATCAGACCAAGATTAGCCAAGAAAGGCCCCAAGGAACAGGTATTTGTTCATTTGATTTGTATTTTTCTTAAGCTGAACTGGCCTCAATGGGCATTTAAGTATTTAAAGGAAGTTGAGGCCAGAGTCTGCTTTTGAAAATTCAGATTTGATTTTCAAAATAGGCAGTGTATTTTTGTCAAATTTATTTCAAGCCTTTAAATGTTCATGCATGAATGTCTGAAACAATTTTCTCTTCTTTCCTCATCCTACCATTCTCCTTCTTGAACCCTCAGAGATAGTATCTAGAAAGTATCCTCCCCCTTTTTCCTGATATCAACATGTGGTCCCTTTGAAATTATGAGCAGATCAAAAATCAGTTTTACTGGTGCCTGGGTGAGGGCAGAAGAGGATTAGCCAGAGAGACAAGAGTTCTAGGACCAATCTGAGAAATAACTGCAAGTGGGTTTTAATCATCTTTGTCTTGTGCTGCGGTTGATTCCTCTCAAGACAGCCATCACCTGAGTGCAACAAGCATTTCTTAACAACTGTTGTAACACCACTAACACCAATAACAAGTTTCACCTTGCTTCAGTCACTCTTGTGGTGGTGGTGTGGGTTTGTTGTCAGCAGCTCTGACCTGGCTTTAACCAGGTGCTGGGAGGAAGCTGTGCACGGAGTATCAGCAGGAGCCCCCATCACCTCTTGGACAGGTCCCCGCTGCTGAGCAGGCTGGAAGGAGATGGTCTAAACTGGCTGGGATGTTTTAGTAATGTGGTTAAAACAGAAAATTATACTGCTTCATTTTGGAGAACTAGGGATCATGATGCTCAATAGCACGTTTCACATTTATTCTTACTGAATGGCCCCAATCAAAATCAGATCTGTTCCCTGCAGATTGGGAAATCAGGTGACAAGATGTGGACTAAAGAAATAATTCACCTTTCAGACATCCGCATCCCTTCGAAACACAGAGAATTAACTCTCAGTTGAAGACTGGGTGCACAGAAGTAGGTTGAGACGCTCCCAGTCTTTGTAGTAGCTAGGTGAGGTCAGCGCAGGGCACAGAAGCATTTGTGCCCAGTCACGTACGGTAGTATCTCATATTTCTTCTATGTACCTTAATCTGAGGAGGAACGTATATCATCAAGCCGGGCTTGATGACATACAGAGCAATGCCTCGCTACTGGACTTCCCAGGGTTTCTATGACTTTGGTTATTGTTTTTTGCTCTCCAGGAATGACAAATATTGCCCATCCCACACCTTCCCCTCGCACAGCAGGCACAAGGATCAACTGGATTAAATTCCTGGGTTTTGGTAGCATCTGACCTGCATTGCGGGCTTATATTAGGTCATCTTTGAAAAGCAGTGACAGCAAAGTTTCTAGGAGGCTAATTTACATAAGATTTTTCCTTAACTTAATTTTTGTTTAGTCTCGGTTTCTTTGTCTACTGTATCCTATAGGTCTAAGAACCTCAATAAAACCTACCTTGTCATTTCCCCAGAAGGGACATTCTCAGTTGAAAATATGTATTAAACGTTCTGTGATTATGATGAATTGTGGAGCTGAGAGCAGACAAGTGTGCACATAATGTTTCCGTTATATTGTCCTCTTTAAATTAAAGCTTGAGGAGAATCAGTGTCCTTGCCCTTGCAAGAAGAAAGGCAATTCCTAACCCGGAAGTATGAAAGTAGGCGATACTTCTAAATGGGAAAAGTTAGAGATGGAGTATATATGTATGAAATACTAAACGTAAGGCAAAGGCAAGTAGTGGCCTACACATTGTCTGAACATGAATAAAGACATGGTATTTCACCTCTGTTACTTTACTGAAAGGATGTAAGAAACTTTCACGGGAAGGTAAGCTGAACTGTCTCCAAAAATGACAGAGAGAGAATATGCAAAGTATATCTGCACCAGAAAGGAAAACCAAGAAAGAGATAATTACATGAAGTTATCGTTCTCCATTAAATTAAACTTTCCCATTTTTTTCTTGATTGACTCTTCAATTTTCCAGGCTTTGAGCTGGTATTTTTTAATACCACAATATAATGGTACTTGTTCCTCTCAACATGTCTATATAAAAAAATTCTGCCAAGTAGATTTGAATCTTCTTTTAATGCAAATACTTTACTTCCAGCTGGACACAAAAGTATCTATACATGATGCTCTGTTTCGCTTGAAAATACATTCTCTAAATTCATTTGATTAGGCTTAGAGAGAATGTAGAAAAGTAATTTGTAGATTTCTTTCTTTATCGTTATTAATGATCCAATTGCTCTGTTAAGTTGAAAAAATCATGTTACAAGTGTTTTAAGCTCCAAGTGAGTTATGACATCTTAAAAAGAAGTTATGACAGTTTAAATTAATTAAATAAAAATAGCAATATCTTTTCCTATGGTGGTGCACAAGGTAAAAGTTGCTGTAACTGTTCTGGAAGGAGGTTCAAAGGCATTTTGCAAGAGTCTAGCAAAAAAGTGTCACAAAGCTTCTCAATGATGCACTTTCCATCTATTGTGCAGTACAGTATTTTGAGTGCATTTTTTTATGGATTTGCTTTGTAAGATTCAGGGAACCATGAAGTAAACTCTCCACATTTTATTATATCAAACAGAAGTTTGTCTCCAGAAAATATACTATACGGATCAGGCTGGACTGTATAGGTCCTGGTGTGACTGTTAATATTAATCTTTGATTTTTATATTTTAATTTTTCTAATAAGATTTGGAAATTATGGCCATAACTTTCAACCCAATTTGCATTTATATTCCATGATAATCCATGGAATTAGGCATTGAAACAAAGGTAGTTTACTTAATCCTGTTAAATTTATGTAGTTAATACACATAATCAGGTTCTAGTAATCCTGTGTGGCCTCTCCCTCTCTCCTCATCGCTCCTCTTGCTATGCATTCTTTTTATTTTTCTTCTTTCCTTCTTTTCTTCTTTCTTTGCTTCTTTCTATGTCTTTCCTCTCCCTTTCTCTACTTCTTCTTTCCACCTGTATTTTTTCTCTTTCCATAATCCTTTCCATCTGCATTGCTCTTTTTTGTCCTTCTGCATTCTCCACGGTGTTCCTCTTCTTTCCCTGCTTTCTCTCTTCCTTTCCCAAGTTCCCTTTTTCTTTCTGAAAACAGGTTCTCTGACCCATAACCTTCTAGTTTAGCAGTAATAGATGATAAAAGATAAGCTTAGGAAGGCACAGGACATCCTGCCCTTAATATGTGAGTTTTCTTTGTGATTCCATCACGGATTTAACGTGTGATCCTGGGCAAGCCATTCAATCTCAGTGCATCTCTTTCTTCATCTGAAAAGGTGAGGATCACACACACCTGCCTTACAAAACGCTGTGAAGGGAACATCAGTAATCCATGTCTCAAGCATTATGGGAGGGTCCATTAGAATTGTGAAGTATTGATATTTATTTTTCTCTTAAATCCAGCATTTTTTCCATCTCTTGAAGTACAACACATAAAAGCACAAAAGGCCAATTATGTCCTAGGATATCCAAGATAGTTTTATGCATGTGTTGTACTGCGGTCACTCAGCACCACTGTGTCTATAGAGATAAGGTTCATTGACTATCTGTTTTCTGATAATCAGTGCTGCGTAATCTGAACCTCTCCACACCCTCATAACCAGTTCTCACCCTCTAAAGAGCTTCTCAGAGATGTAACTCTGCACTGTTGAGACAGCGAAGAAATGTATGCAATACCATAACAAACACTCTCTGTACAGAGATCCCTTTGCATACTCACAGAAATAAATATTCAAAAATAGAAACTATATAGAGACAGAGGGATGGACACCAACTCTGGTAGTGAAGTTCATTGAATTGCTTATCCAGTAGTCGTTAATGTATAGAGTATGATAGACAGTATTCCTTTTTCATGTGTTTTTAAGGGGTGAAAGCATTGTATTTCATTTGCTGGTATAATATATCCCAATTTCTTGATCCTGGGGATAAATAGCACACGTTCATATATGTTTTGTCTGTAGAAGAGCCACTTCAAGCATTCTCTGACTCTGGTATGAATCACAGAGTCACTGAGGTTGGAAGGGACCTCTGCTCAAGGCAGGAGCAGCGGTGTGGTCACACCAGGCTGCTCAGGGCTTTATCAGTTAGGTCTTGAAAATCTCTAAAGATGGGGACTGTCGTCATGGGAGAAAAGGTTTTTTGTTATGTTCAGTTTGAATCTCCCTTGTTTCAGCTTAAGCCCATTGCTTCATCCTCCCACCTTGCACCTTTGTGAAAAGCCTGGCTCCATCTTATTGATGACCTCCACATAGATTCTCCAGGCTGAACAAGCCCTGATCCTGCAGCATCTCCTCACAGGGCCAGTGCTCCAGCCCTGACCATCTCAGTGACCTTCTACTGAACTCACTCCAGTTGATTGATGCATTTCTTGTATTGGGAGCCCAAAACTAGATGCAATATGCACATGTGGCCTAACAAGCGCTGCATAAAATGGGATCATCAGTTCCCTCGATCTACAGGCTGTACTGCTAAATATACCACTCAGCATGCCATTCCAGCAGGGCACATGGGGCTCTTGTGCCACTCGCTGTCTGCCATGGCCCGCAGGCCCTCTTCATTAGAGATGGTCTCCCATTAGTCTGTCCCCAGCCTGCATTTCTGCCAGCCATTCTTCCATTCTGGGAGCAGGACTATGTTGTTCTTACTGAATTTAATGTTTCCTGTTGGCTATTCCTCCACCCTGTCCAAGTCCTTTGGGATGGCAGCCCTGCCTTTGAGAATATTGACTGATCCCCCAAGGTTGGTATCATCTGCACCTCTGATGAGTGGGCAGGCATTGCATCCTCCACATTATTGATAAAGATGTAAAGATTCCAGGACAGACCGCTGTGGTGCTCTGCTTCTCACTAGCCTCCAGGTAGAGTACAATCTGTTAGCTACCAACATCTGAGCCCAACCATCCAACCAATTTCTTTACCCACTCAGTTTTCCACCCCTCCAGACTATAACATCCCAACTTGAATACAAGAATCCTGTTGCAGACAGAGCCAAAGGATTTGCTAGAGTCAAAGCAAATCTCATTCATTGGTCTCCTTTGCCCAGTGTCCTCACCATTTTAGCATAGGAGGCAATCAAGTTGGTCAGGTGTGATCTACCCTTGGACAATCTGTGCTGGCTGTTCCCATCATTTTCTTCCCCTTCTGCCAAGGAATAAGTTCCAACAGCAGTCACTTCACAATTATGTGTAAAAAATCCTCACTCTGTGTTTGTGCAGAACTGATTCTGCTGAACAATAACTTGGACAGAAATGGTTTTGATTTTGGCTGGATGATCCATCTGTGATTCAGTTTGCTGCAGAGCCATGCTTTCAGATGTGCCATGACAACAGTGTGGAGGTGGGAACCAGTTCAGAGCAGGGAGGGTGGTGACTGCTTGAACCAGTTTAAGTGGCACCACTGCTGAATACACCAGATGATAAAACTTGGAATCCCTCAAATCACACGCAAATGCATATGAAGCTTGCTTGTCTGTGACCTTGTAAAAGTTTTCAGCAGCTTCCTAGACAAAACAATTGTGTATTCAGGGGGAAAATGATGTATTTACGGCAAGTAATTTTCCCCTTGCCTGTTTAGTGCATGCAGTTAGAGTAAACAGAGTAGGATTTGCATTATCTTACTCTCGTGGTCCATGTTGTACTCTGCCTTCATTTGGTATGTTATAGTCTTTTTTCAAGTGAAAATGGTATCTAGGTATGTAAACAGACAAAGTTTGGAGGAAAGGGGTATTAGGGCTTTCAAATATTTATCCAGAGTAAAAAAGGAAGCTCAGAGCACAACTGTGAAATCTGTGCAAATTTCCCACCATTATTTGTTTTATTAACCAAATTAAAATTGGAAAGTTAAGGAATTAATATAAAAAAGAGCAAAAGATCTGCCATGCTTACTTTATGTTTCTAAAATATATTTACAACTTACTTTGTGTTTATAAGAAAATGATTTAGGAGTACATTTGGGGATTCTTTTAATTTGAGTAAATGTTCAGCAACTTTTTTTCATAATATTTACCTCAAATCTCTTTCTTTTGAAAATACCAAGTGAAGACTGCTAGTGTATGGGTTAATGACAATCCCAGTTCCATGAATGAATGGTATCCAGTCCACTTTTTTCTTTCCTAAGTAAATTGCAAATAATAATGTGACCGTGATACTCTAAGGACATTAATGAAGTTGGTATACCAAACTTATCCTGAGGTATTTTTTTTATCTAAAGAAGTAGCAGATTTTACAGCACAAGCTAAAAATCCTAAGTATGAAGGAGGTGAAGGCAGATGTTACAAAAAATAGTGAACAAAAGGCAATGCAGCACTTTCTCTTTAAGCCTTAGTAGAGAAATCCCAGGGCCCCATGTGCTTCTATACACAACATAAACTCCAAAATGAGTTTGGCATATTTAAATGGTTACATTTGAGTTCACTCTGCTAGTCTATCTGAACTCTGTGTGAAGAAATCAAAAGAGCGTGCTCAGATCATAAACTCAATACCAGCCCACTTTAATCACTGATAACAATTCTGTTTGAGTAAGTCCCATTGAACCAGTCTTCTCGTTATGTGATAGTGCTCTATTGCATTACCCAAACCCTTTACGGTACACATGCTTCCAGCTCATCTGTTAACAAACCAGTCAAGTCACTGGTTTCAACAGCTTTGACATCACCTCCAAGCCGGGCTCCTACAGGTCTGAACCTGTTGTTTCTTTCAGCAATGCCTGGGTGCCTCCCAGAGTGGGGGTGGTTGTAATCATGCATCCCCACCTCCATGGTACCGCTTGCAGTTTCTTCTTTTTGCACGTTTATATAAGAGCAGAGGTGCTAGAACATTGGGAGATGGTACTTTCCAGTTCAGAGTCGTAGTGACACATTTGCTAACAAATTCATGTTTAGCACCTGTACTTTTATTGCATGCCCCTTCCAATGCTGTCTTCTATTCCTGATTCCTGCTCCATAATTCACCAGGTTCTGTTATTAAATGATGTTTTCCCTGTGCTGTTTTATCAAGAAAATTAAATTCAGCTTTCTAAATTACAACATGTAAGGCATTTAATGCCTTAATCACCTTTTATAATCTCTCTCTTTGTAGTTCAGACCCGTTTTTGCTGTATGTGTCTATACATCAGCCACTGCTGAGCAGAAGTGTTAGAAAAAACCCAACTAGTAATTACTATTCAGTGGTCTATATAGAAAAGTAGTGGAGGTTCTGTCATACAAACATGAGGCACTGTATTTGATGAAACGAAAGGTTATGCTTGACTGATAATTTATTTCTGACAGTGGCCAGTAGGAGACACACGTAAGGAAAATATGTAGAAAATATTGCTCTCTCCTCTTGGCAGGCTCTTCTCTATGTTGTACAACAGGAGTATGAGAACTAGGGATCATAAATTGAAACAGGAGATGTTCTGACTGTATGTGAGAAGGAAAAAAAAATTCAGCAAGAAGAAAATTAATCGTGGAACAGGTTGTCCGGAGAGGTTGTGAACCCTTCCTCCTTGGAGATTTTCAAAAGCCCTGAACAGCCTGGCTTGCATTCAATGTTGATCCTGCTTTGAGCACAAGTTTGATTAGGTGACCCAGGTCCCTCCAACCTCAGTGATTCATTGATTCTAGAAAACCTATAGGAGTAATTGTCCCTTCTGCAGTCAGACAGCTATCACGTCTCTGAGCAGTTCTCACCCTGATTGCATGTGTCTAAATCTGCTCTTCATGAAATGAACAGCTGCAGTTCAGTCTGCTCTAAAGGCAATAGTATTTAGACTAGAATTTTATAGCATTTTATTCCGTTAGAGGCCATGATTATTTTTATTCAAACATTGGCGCAAATGCCCCCCTCAGATGCATGGGCTGGCAGCTGCAGCTATCAAAAGGAAATCAGTGACATTTGCAGTGTACCTTCTTTTGTGGAAATAAGTGTTCTTCATAAAAAAGTTTTAATTATGGCCCCATGGGACAATTCTTTTGAGTATATCTGAGATTTGTTTTATGAGATGCATCTGCTATAGTTATCTGCCCTGCTTTCTGCAATGATAATGCAACATCCTGATATGAACAACCGGTAATTGCATCCTGTTTATCTCTTTGTCCACATGTTCATTGACTTTAGTAAGAATAAGAAGTACTTAAGTATTACTGAAGTTCAACAAGGCCAAGTGTAGGGTCCTGCACCGGGGTCAGGGCAATCTCAAGTACACATACAGATCGGGCAGAGAATGGATTGAGAGCAGGCCTGTCAAGAACAACTTGGGGATATTGGTTGACGGGAAGATCAACATTACCCAGCAAGGTGCACTCATAGCCCAGGAGACCAATCATATCCCGGGCTGCATCAAAAAAAGTGTGGCCAGCAGGTCGAGGGAGGTGATTCTCCCCCTCTGCTCCACTCTGGTGAGACCCCAGCAGAGGATTATTGTGTCCACTCTGGGGTCCCCAACATAAGAAGGACCTGGACCTGTTGGAACGAGCCCAAGGGGGGGCCAAAAAGATGATCAGAGGGCTGGAGCACCTCTTCTATGAAGACAGGCTGAAAGAGTTGGGGTTTTTCAGCCTGGAGAAGAGAAGCCTCCAGGGAGACTTTATAGCAGCCTTCCAGTACCTAAAGGAGGCCTACAGGAGAGCTGGGGAGGGACTCCTTGTCAGGAAGTGGAGCAATAGGATGAGATGTAACAGTTTTAAACTGAAAGAGGGTAGATTTAGATTACATATAGGGATCTTGTGATTCTCCATTCCAGTGGAGACCACTTGAAAATATTTTTGTATTGTGGAGGGACTAATTTAACAAAAGGATTCTGTTAATATATTGATTTCAGATTCCATGAGTGAAGATTTTCATTTTTGCTTATTGTTTCTGAAAATAATCCATGAAGCTAAGGGCACACAATGCATGTCAGATCTCAAGGGATATGAGCCCATTGCCAATTCAGACATACTAACAGGTTTTTGTGGAACTTGACTTGAGATAACTAAACTAAAGGATTTCCTGTCATGTTTGATGAAGGGGATGCAAAAATCATTTCTCCTTTATGATGTCCTAGGAGGCAAAGAAGAAAATTCAGAGACTATCCAATATGGCTTTGATGAGAAAGTAATTAAAGTCACTGACTGAGCTGTCCACATGTTTGAGTCAGATAACAATGTAATTGACTGTAATGGTCCCTGTGCTGAAGAACAGTAATCAGACGATAGGTGTGACTGAAACCGAATTTGCCAAGGGAAATTTTATTGACATTTCTAGCTGGTAATAATAAGTCAAAAAATTAATTTTACTATACACAAGAGTTAAGTAGGCTATGCTATGCTGATTTTTGAAGAGGAAAAAGAGACCATAATTCAGTGTCTACATGATTTTCCTTTTTTTTTTTTCATTATAATAACCTGCTATTTATAGTTTACAGTTACTATTATTGTCTCCTTTGTCTTGCAGTGGTTATCACATGTGCACCACATGCACCTCAGCAGCTGTACCGATAAGTGACTTTGCAAGTACTGCTGAAAGGCCCAGCCTATATCACAGCCTCATCACAGCCTACAGTAGCTTTAGGAACTCATCTCCTCCCTCCCCAAGATGGTTAGAAACTAATTTTAACTACAGATAATTTTGTAATTTGCAGGCAAAGAAGTCAGTTTGACATACACCTCTTAGCCTGACTGAATTAATTTTAAATGCTTTGGCAGCTTTTCTCCATTCTGCTGTTAAAAGAATTGTAGATAATGACACAACTCACAGCTGATCTCAATCCTTCCTCTAAAGGAAGAAAATAGCAATCCCTACAAAAACCACAGTCAACCTAATACTTTTTGGTTATCAGGCAGCTTGAATTGCTTCTTTTCTCCCCCCACCCCGAGTCTTTTGTCAATTCAAGCTCATATGGTTCTTTTGGATTGTAAAGTAACCAAACATACATATTCTGGTTTATTAACTCTATTAGGCATTCTGGGTATGCCTAGAAACAACTAACATTTTCCACTTTTAATCTCAATTTTTACAAAATTTTATACTATAAGTTATGTTGTGAAGTTCCTTTGCTGTACTCCACGGATAGTCCATTTGCTTCTGCAAAAAATTCTACCAGAGGAGCCAGGATGACACAGTCTGAGTCTAACTATAAACCATTACTGTTGTTTTCCTTTATTGCAGCTTCATGCAGCTGCCATTTGTGACCAACTAGTTTAAGCTGTGCAAATTTGAACACAACACCTAAGCACCACACCAGCCCTCACCCCAGTGGTCCTTGAGCCCCTAACAAACCTGCAAAGGATGCTGCTGTTTCAGCTTGGGCATCATCTAAGCAATTAATGACTCTCATCTCAGATTTCAAGCACCTCTAAACAACAGCTAGCACTGCTGGGGAAGGAAGGTTACTTTTCCCGATTTCTTCCCTCTAGTCAGCTGGGAGAAACGTCTAGTTTTGCCCCAGAAACTCAATGCATGTTTGATTATGATGCTCACACTTCTCTGTCAGCCAGCAATGTGTCAGTCCTAGGGAAGGTTTGCTCCTTAGTCAAAAGAGCACCAAGACACCTTTCTGTGAACCAGGATTTAGCCCTAAATTTCAGGTGCACGAGTCTGCTAGCTGCTCAAGTGTTGCTTTTAAAAGTATCCTGAATTGCATTACTGGCAGCAAAAGCAGCACCTTGAAGTTTTATATTAAGTAGGCTGGATTTGAAAGAAACAAACTCTGCCCCATACTTTTCTTGCAATATTGTTCTTCCAGTAACTTTTCAGCAAAGAACCATGCTTTATGCATCATTTTTAAAGGAATCCAAAGACAGCCTTTAACTTGCATGTAAACTAATCATTTGCACACCTAAGCAGTAGAAAGGCACCCACAACTTTTATTGTCTATTAAATGATGCTGACAATTTCTGGGCTTATAAACTGGTCTCCCAAATTCAGCCTGTAACCACAAGGTAACTTTCAAAGTAACCTGTTCCTATTTATTCCTATCCCCTTATGAAGCTGACCACTGCCAGTTATGCTGGTGCAGCTGCTTATGGCAGCTAAACTGGATGGCTCAATTCACCAAAGTTTTTAAAGTCCTGTTTTTCTCAGTTTCTCAAATTTTCCTTAATAATAGAGATGTTTGTAAAGACGAAGTGAAATTTAAGGCCTATGGGGAAGATAAGAGAGAAAGAAGATAAGAACTTTTAAAGCCAGTGTTGCTAGTGAGGAAAAAGTATGTGGAACCAGACCACCAGCTATTAAAACTGCAGGTTTAGAATTTATGAAGCAATCAAAGAAAGAATAAAAAAAGTCATCCCTGGCACTCCATGTGTTATTGCTCAGTTCTTTGTAGATGACTGTATTGATCCTTCAAATCTGTATTTCCCCTTTAAACTCAAGTTCAGAAAAATCCTTAAACAGGTACTTGGCTTTAAGCATTTGAATGCTTTTATCAAAGCTCATTATAAATTAAATTCACCTCAACCTCAAGTATTTTCCCAAATTTGGGTGTGTTTGTTTGAAGTTAAGCATTCATCTAGACATTCAGCTGCATGTGGGCTGTCTTAATTGTTATAAAATCCCTGCTAAGGAATATATAGTTGATAAATGTCTTTATCACATCTTTATGTACATCTTATGGAAGGAATTATCTTATTTTTTCTTGTATACATGGCATTTTTCAAGGTAGCTGTTCAGGAACTTTAGCCCTGCCAAAGCAGACTCTGCATGTCTTTCAGATAACAGTGGCCTCTGATCACTGAAGTGAAATAGCTGAAGCCCCAGAAGATGCTTCATACTGAGATTCAGAGACAGCAATGCATTAATTCTTTTCAAAGCATTTTTCTATTTAGTATTTGCTCAAAGTAGGAAAACAAAAGCAGTTGTTACCTAAAAATAATTTTTAGGGCTAATATCAACGATACACCAATTTAAAGTCACATTACTGATTAAATGGTCAGTCTTCCTGCCCTCTTCTTGGCAGACTTTTACTACCTTTCCCTTGTCTAGTGGTAGGACTTTGGAGGCCATGCAGATCTTGCTGAAACTAACCCTATGCACAGATAAAACGTATTAGTTTTCAACCAGGTCATCTTGCCAAACCACCAACTGCAAAGTGTTGCTGCTGGCACAAGGGATGAGCAGGAGTGAACAGGGTGAAGTAGGAGCCTGGGAACCCTGTGGAGAAGAGGAGGGGTACACTGGAGGACCTCACCCCTGTTTTCCTGAAGAAGAAACTCCCGTTCTTCACCTAAAAAGCCTTGTTTAATCAGAAAGCTCCTAGCTAAATAAGAGGTTCACTTAGAGAAAGTCAAATGTAGAAGTACAGTGAGAATATTTGAAAGCATCTGAATGAATGAAGCCAAATGTTTATGTCTTAGAAATGGTTTAGCCAACTTTACTGTCATTATGAAAAACAAAAAGGTAGTCACTCTTCAGTGACAGCTCTTTACAAGGTCAGAACAGGGACTTGTTTTATGCTTCTGATATCTAGAGCAGGTAGAGGAGATGCTGAGACAAAATCAAATCTTTGCTTGTATTACATTTTTTCCTCTAGATTTTTCACACAAGAAAAAATGGTTTTCAATGCAAACTCGTATACATAATTTACAGTGTGAGTTATTCATTAACAAAAAGCAAGCTTTGACTGGTAAAGCCAATCAGCAACTGAGTTAAAAGTATATAGTGTTATGCTATTTGAAGACTGAGCCCAGGTCTGGTCTGAACAGGAGTCTGTCTTTATTTTAGTCTTAGCAGATAATGATTTACTTTCATTAAGCTTAGATGTTTAAAATCTGAATCCAAACATTTTACTGTGTTCCCTTTTTACTTTACTCCCATTTTGAATGACCTGAATCAGCTAGGGAATAGAATAATGCAGAGTTAAGCATAATAGCTCCAAAAATGTCTAATTGTCTGAGTCACTGTAAGACCTTGTGCTCATTTCCTAACCTCCTCCATACATTGTTTGCACCTCAGATAAAATTAAGACAATAAATTTCCCTACCAAAACCTGAATGTGAGCAACTGAATATACTCCATAAAGGCTCAGCAAGGATTACTTATTTTGTACAGTACTTTGCAGAATAAAATGGTTTGTGAAGTCATAAGGCACAGTGTAAGCATCTTGCTCCAAATGGGGGTTGTAAATTAGCACTTTCCTCAGCATCTCCAACTGATTCAACCAGCATGCAGGCTGTCAGGGATCACTCCTTAAGCATCTACCTCACCTCACTTTGTACCTCACCTAAGCCTCCCCATCTCAGCCCTGGGAATCGCACTGCAACACGCAGCAGCACGGGGGCCAAGTCTTTGGTGACTGTGGGTGAAGTTTTCAATGTAGCGTGAGCTATGTTTGCTAACCAGTTTCCAATAGACCTGATTTCCTTCTGTGGAAGGATGGTGCTCTCCCCAGCCTAACCGCTTTTCATCTTAGACCTACACAGCAGCCCCCAATGTTTTAGGTAATAGCATGAGCTTTGCAGCCCTTTCTTGTTTGCCAACAGAGGTGGCAGCCAATTGAAATTATTATCCCTTCAGCTTCTTCAGATCAAAATATTACAGTTTTGGGTACAGAGCAAACAGAGGGACAATAGACCCTACTTAAATCATGGTCCTTATAAGCTTCTACATCCAAGTAAATCTCCTGCTTCACTGTGCTTGGTGAAGGAAATGCTATCATATGCTGTCCTTTTTTAGAGAAGACAATGTTGCTGCTGTTACAGCACTAGCCTCCCTAACTTTTTAAGGAGTTTCTCTAGCTCGTACAGGTCCCCCAAACACCTGTACTCATAATCCATGACAGTATCTTCACCTGCTTCATTTTAGGAATGAGCTCTTCCTATATCTGCTTTTCATCCACAGTAACTATGCACAGCGGCTTCTTATTGCCTCCATTTTACATTCAGGGACGATGATTTAAGCTAAATAAAGTGAATACCCCATTGTGATCCAGCAAAAGTAAAAAAGCCAGGGTCCCTAATTCCTGGGTCAGCAATGTCTACAGTACCTAGAATATCTCTAAGGTCTTGAATTTTTTAGTTTCTTTCACTCAAATACCATTATTTTGCAAGATGCAAAAAAAACTGACAGTGGTCCAGAGCTGGACTACTCTGTTACTTAAGTAGTCCTGTTACTAAGGAAAGTTGAGAGGAACCTTGGAAGAATTAGATATGTATTGAGAGATGCCTAAGCGTTTCAGGCTATACACCCCCAGACAAAGCACCTCGGATCCAGATTTACTGAGTGAGGAAGCATGATTTTCTACCACCCTACAATATCTAAAGACATCAATAGGTGTCTTTAGAGAAAGGCTGTACTAATGATGATAGTCTGTGGAAGCAAATTTTAGTTATAAGACTAAGATGACCACCAGTCTTTCCCTCTGATTTTTCATGGCTGCTTGATGTATTTCTGAATAATACATAAGAATACATGAGAATAATAAAACTGGCGATTCCATATACAGATCTCTCACTCTGCTTTAGTTTTACCAACAATGAAAATCCGTGTTCACTGAGTTTAATATTCAGATCTGAAGTGTCTCTTATTCTGTCCACTCTTCTTTTTCATTCTATGTTAAATGTGAGCATGCCACTGTCTCTTCAGAGACCCTTATCTTTTCTTTGAAAGGCTTTTTTACCCTTGAATACTTGGGAATATTAATAAGCTCCTTGTTCATTTTTAAAGGTGGCTTTTTTAAGAGTAGTGCAAGACTGGAAAGGAAAGACAAGACTTTTTTGACATCAGGAAGCTACCAGTAACCTTTCTAATGCTGTAGCCTGATAAAAGTAATCATAAATTTAAAATTTCTCAGGCTGTAGAGAGTATCAAGAAATCACTATTTGAAACATATTTAGATGTGCAGATGACTTACCCTAAAACAAGTGGAAATCACATAGCCTTAGATGACTAACTTGTTGGTAAAAATTAGTTCCTCACTTAAGCTTTTATCAGAAACTCTTAATATCTGTGGTGACCCTTATGTGACTGCAAACTGTAAAGAGCCTGATTAATCACAGTATTATCAGCACTGTCAAAGAGGCTCTTGGAAATGAGTCTGGCATTCCTTTTAAAAATGCATTAGAAAGATTGAATGCTATCCTTGAATGATGTAACTTTTGTTTAGCAATTCCAAACATTCCACCTGGTTGTATAAGTCCTTTTACCAGCTGCAGTGGAGGGTTTATCTGATCCACTCTCAACAGACGCATTTGAACTGTTTCACGTCCGTATAGCACATAGGTAGTGTGCTACCTGACTGTGTTTACATCAACGGTGTCTGAGAAAATCAAGGCAGCTTCTCTTGGAACCTTTCCAGAGCCAAGAAAAGGCTTTCCTGTGCAATAGCATCTCTAATCCACAGCGGCAATGTATAGGGGAATGGAAGGACAAGTGTGGTAAAGTGACCACATATTTATGACCCTATTGACCAAGCTCCAGTGCAATACCCATTTGTACTAATTTAATACCTGACATGGCCTTAATGTAAAGCCTTGGTATTAAAGGGGCTTTCTGGTGCCAGATGAAGGTCCAAAGACTTACACCAGCCACTCAGCTTGTTGCCCCAATATCACAGTGGCCTGCACAAAACTGGACAAGGGTGCAGGCAAGACAAGGGAAGACAACGTTGTACTGCTTTATGTTTCTGGTAAGGAGAAAATGGTTAATTTCCACAGTTGTTAATCAAGTATTCATTAAGTTTATGAGCCAAAATGATGCTGTGTGTCCACTATATCCCTAGCTCCTTCCACAAATCAATTGTAGCTGTAGCTGGACTTTCTAGAGGAGCCTGAAGTCCTTTGTTTGACGTTACACTGAACCATATTATAACCTCATAATGTTCCTGAACCTTCCATAAAGGTTCCTCCAGAACCTTTTAATACAGACAGAGAAATATCATGCTTACATTTAAAATATTTTTTCTACTAACCTTTCATAAGTTAGGAAAAGCCCTTTTGAAGTCTCTTTATAGACTCATGCCTAATTGAAATACTTGGATAAAAGTGAGACCAAAACTTTCACACTGAGGCATTCAAGTAGAATATCTTACTTTTCATAGAATCTTTAAACTGATTCTAGACATGACCTAGTTTGACTCTCCATAGTTTATTAAATCCTCAGAGGCAAGAGAGGAAGATCTAATCTTTAAGTATGCTGCGAATGAATAATTTCCAATTTTTTTTTTTATAATTAGGATGTCAGCTTACACTGGCAAACATAAGTAATATTATTACTACCTATATTTCTTATTTAATTGGCAAATGTAAGTATTCTTACATAAGGACCAAAACTCCTGAAAGCCTTTGCAATAGAAACATATCAGTCTAAGGTATTAACTGGTTTCAGTTAAGACTGGGATCGATAGTAAGTTGTGTGTCCCATTAGGGAGTATGTATCTTGTTGCAACTGCACCTAGTTTCTTACAGTGCTACCAAGGAAATCTGCATTTTTTAGCTCAGGCTGCAGTATATTCATATTTTTTAGCTCTAGAGGTCCTTGTTTAATCTTTCAAGTCTTGACCACCAGCATGGATATCCTTATGGCACTAACAAAAGCGACAGATATTACACAAAACTTTACCAATATAAAATGCACAGCCTAAACTTCCTTCGGAAACTATACCCAACATAAAAATGTAAACAAGATCCATGCACAAATCCAGCAGAAAACTCTTAGGTGAATTCTTTCGAATTCTGCTCACTAAAAAGTAAAAATGAATTTTCAGACTCTAGGGTCTCTCACTGAGTATACCTTACCACTGATATGCCTGCCAATTAATAAAAAGAAGCTGTTAGTTTAAGCATACTGTTTCCAGACCCTGATGGCTGTCTGATAGCCAGGATCTAAATCAAACAAAGCTTTGTGCCTTGGGCTGTGCCTGTGTAAACCTAGCTGTTTAATTAAGCAACTGTTCCAGAGATCATCCACATCATAGAAATGCTGTATTACTTCTTTTAAATGCTTACCTGCTAGCCAAAGAACACTTGGGGGGTTTTGCATAAAAGAAACATTGGAATTAGAAATTCAACAACCGTTCATGAGGAATCTTAAAGTTACTGCATGCTTAATTACTACTTGCATTTAACTCTTCTTATCAAAGGAGCCATTTGGGTGTTAAAATTTTCCAGGACTAAAAGACTATATTAATCCAGAACAGAGAACAATAGTGCAAGCTGGCATTATAGTACATTTTTACACTAATACATCTTTGACAGTTTTAGATGGGACAACCCTGGGATGAATATCAGCTCCAATTTCCATTTCTATTCCCAATAAATAGTGTTCACAACCAAGACACACTTACAATGCTTCTGCTACCAAGCTGTATGTTTTATTTTGGGCAATGAGAGGCAGAGTTTTCTCTGAGATGATACTTTTTTTTTCTATGATCTAATTAATTCAGAAAATCCCAAATTCACTGGCCATGAACCAGCACTACAAGGTTTATCTGTTTAACGCAGTCATAGTCTTGGTGAACGTTTACAGTGGTGAATGGGAACGTTTTTTCTATCGCTATTGCTTCAGTAGTAGGCAGTAAGATGTTATCTTGGACATTTCTACAATTCATTACTGTCTTTTATTCTTCCTCATAGACTTGCAGATAAAAATATAATGTGCAACAGCAGTTGACAACATCAAAAATAGTTTCTTTTGTAACCCACAGACAAATTGACCTGCAAGACTGCTCTGAGTGGTCATTATCTGGGTTTTCCTCATTTAGTTATTTTGTAGATTAGGTATCTCAGATCTATACTGTCCTAAAAACAGTACTGGAAAGACACCAGTCACTGACTCAGTTTTTGAGTATATCAATGCATTTTCTAGAATGTCTTTCACCTACCAGGCTGTGAAGACCACGTGTTCACGGTTGCTAGAGAGGGTGAGTGCTTCTCCTGAAAGTGAATGGATTAGGCTGTTCATCTTTGCACAAAAGCTCTTGACACTTCATGGTGAAAGTCTTGGTTATCCTCTGAATTGTTCTTCATTTTTTTATGGAGTCTTTTTGAGAGGAGTTGACAGAGTAATTTTGGCTTTTGGTTTTCATCCGCTTCTCTGATTGTAATCTGTATGTGGAAATGAAGTTGCATGACATGTTCACGCATTGTGGCAGCAGAAGGGACAAGTTATAAACTCTGATTCTTCTAGATCTGTGAGAAGCTGTGAACTATTTTTATGAAAGAGACACTGCAGGTCCTAACAGGGCAGGTGATACAGTCCTTACGTTGTTCTGGTTTTGTCCTCTGGCAGGACCTAATGAGTAGCTGTGGGTAATTACTCTCATGTCATGAGGTCTGATAAATATGGATTATGAGTAGATGTGATGTACTCCCAGCTGTGTGGTGTTCTGTAGGAGGGATGTATGAATCAATCCAGACTGAAAGGTGATAAATGGAGGAAAGCTGGTAGAGATCACAAGGGATCATACTGATATTAACAAACAAGGATGACATGATTTGTATCACAGGTGAATATACTGGTGTTCTCCTGCTCTGTCTACCCATAACCAAATGCAATTTCTTTTGCTTTTAGGTGGCCACTTAAATGCAATCTCTTGCTGTTGTTGCAAGACTTCTGTCTCTCACCCTCTTGCACACCACACTGTAGGCACAGATACCAAAACAACTCAGGAAGCAAGACTTTTGCATGTTCTCTCTTTCAAGTAACGTGCCAGAACAGCTGTTATCATTTCTAAGCTGAACAATTTGATGCAACCCATTTCTTACTGTTGCAGCTGGTATTGCTGAAGCACTGCAGCTCCACTAACATGAGTACATGCATTTGGCCAAGTGCTCTTCATGATGAACTTCTGAGCTCTAGACTGGGTCTCCTACACAGTCCATTAAGGCCTGTATTAGTTATCTCACAAACTCTCTTGAAAGCTCATCTTTAGAATAAGATATTTATAGAGAAAGCTAGGTATAATGCCTAGGATTTTATTTAATTTCTAATTTGTCAGAGCATTTATAGTTGGGCATAGAGGACTAGATTAATTGTGAAATTAAATGACAGGACAATACCCAGACTATGAGGCTAAAACTTATTTATGCTATGAATCAAATAATGCAATAGTTAATAATGCTTCATAATAAAACAATGAATCGTACATATGTTTTTGATGTATGTCCTATCAACTGACTGAAAGATATATTTATGACCCATTGAATCAGAGCTGGCCTGGCCATCAACTACTGGAAGACAAGGGAGAAAAACAAAAGTAACCTTTCTACAAGATACCTTCAGTGAAATGATATTGAAATGTGTCAGGACTTGTCTGATAAACAATCTAAGCCTGGCTCAGTATACAGGCTCCGATTGCCACACTCATTCACCTTAAAGAAAGAGAAAACTTCCACTACGTCGTCTAGTATGTCATTCAGGCAGTGCAAGTAGATCAGAAACATGCCATTTCCTCTGCTGAAAAACTGAATTTCTTAATAAGAATAAAATTGATGTGTTTAAGAAGTGGCTACTCTAACTAAGATGAGCATTGTGTTTCCATACAATGGAAATTAATTACATAGTTTCTTCCAGATTGAAGGTTCCCGAGTTACAGACAAGGATTACTGAGATAAACTTTTTTTAGTGTTTATTAATATGTGCTGTAGAAGTACAGTGCACTGCATATATATATATATATATCCTCTGTACGTATTTTCAGCTGGTGGTGCATGCAAAAGTGCACATTGCTCTTACTGCAATGTCACTTGTGCTGAAGTTCTGTGAAACAATGCAAGAAAGGCACAGGCTGGCAATCACTGTCAAGAAAGCATTGATAGTTTCAGTCCCTGTGACATATACATACATAGCCCCTCTGTGAGCCAGTGGGGAAATTTCCAATACAATCCACAGAAATGTGTGCACGGAACTGCTACAGGAAAGTAAAAATTGGTTGCATGGGTCCTAGTGCTAAAGTACATGTCACCAATAGTTTCCAAAGCCAATTGGAACTGCTGGTTCAGAATATAATACTATAACAGCTCTAGGACCAACACTTTTAAAAAAGTGCCTAATTTCCAAAATTGATTCTAGGACAATTGTCCAAGTAAGCAGCACTTAGGAACTTTGAGGGCGGCAGGTCCTGTACACATTCTGTTGACTTCACCATGTTCTTCAGCCAATTCAACATAATTGCTCCTCTTACAAGCAGACTTCAGTTCTCCATTCTTCTTATTTTCTGGAGGGAGCAGGAAAAGATAATTTAGTAATAAAAGAAGTTCTGGTAAGCAGGCTTAATAGCTTCTTTTTGCCTTTCATGCAAGCCTGTTGCAAAGGTACATGTTCAAACAGTTTCTTCCTAACTGTTTTCTTAACTTCTTTGATTCTTCCTATAAATGACATCAGCAGGCCTGATGCATCAAACTTCATTGGCTCATAAACAGAGATGGTGAACAATACCAAGCAACGGATATGTTGCAGACTTCCATTTTATCATTTTATTTCTTGTGTCTATAAGAAATACATGAGTCTACTGGCTTACATACACCTGATTCTCTTCCAGTGTCTTCCCCCATCAACAGGACGCATCTATTAGTGCATGCTGTGAGACTTGTACAGACTCAGAAACCGAGAATAGCATAAGAAAAATCTCACATTAAAACTACTTCTGCTCCTGCCAGAAGCTCAGTTCAAATGACTTGGAAGGTAACTTTCTCTTGTTTAAGGATGACATTTTGTTCTCCAGAATCTCAGTTTAGTTATTTCTAAAGTTCCTAATCCCTATATTTATGAAGTGAATTAAAACAACTCCAAATCAAGAAAGTCATCTCTGACTCTGTTTGTGAGAAGTTTGAATAAGTGATATTGAACACTGTGAAATATCTCCTTTGTCTCAATGTGTTATCAGGTGTTTAGTGGCAGTCGTTGAACTGAGATGACTGTCAACTATTCCACCACTGATTACTATATATAAAAATGAAGATCAGTAAATATATAGAAAAAAAGTATTATACATTTAGGCATCTTGTTTTGGTCTCATCCTTAGGGAGTTCACTGAAAAGCTGTGTCATTTTCTCCCTCATCTTTCTGACTGGAGCAGCCCACTACGCAGCAGGAAAAACCTAGCGTTGGGTTTTGTCCACCCTTCACCAGGGATGAGTCAATCCTATGGTGCCTGATTCAGTTCTGCAGTCTCTTCTTTGTCCTAGTGGCAGCTCCTCTCCTCTTCTCCAGAGGTCAAAAGTAGATGTGTTATTACACTGAAGATATCAAATGCATATGAGCCATGTTTTCAGTTTTTGCTGAAAACTGAAAACTAAAATTATGTACATCAAATAAGAACTTGTGAGGGGAATAAGACTGAGCAGTAGTTTGAAGGTTTTTTAGTTCAAGGTCTGATGAGTAAGAAGGGAAGTTATCAGATGGTAGATTCAGAACAAATAAACAGATGTGGCTTTTCACAGAGAGTGTATTTAAGGTTTGGAGCTCCTTGCTAAATGATATTCTGGGTGATAAATGTTATACAAATCCAAAAAGAAGCTGGGAGCTGGAAGAGAAAGAGAACTGAAAGTAGCTAAACCATAAATCCACATTTGGGGAAAGAGGGGAGTATGGCTGTCCTGTTTGTGTCCTTTTCCCTAGGTGACTCATCTGGACCATTGCCAGAGGTACAAGGCTCCATGCACCTTTGCCTGAGCCAGCGTCGCGACTCCTGTCTTCTTAATCTCTCTTCATTGGTATTCAGTTATGGGCAGTTTTTCTTTTGCTTTGCTATTAATAAAAAACAATGAGTCATCACCACTCTTCCTAGCAGGTAATCAGGTACTTTAAAAAGACTCTTAAAGTGGGAAATTATCACAAGATGGTGTCTGTGTCTATTTAATCAGCCACCTAAATATTATATGGTTTCTAATACTTCCATCAACCAAATAAGCAAAAATCCACTCCTGCAGGACTCACCAATACTTATCACCTCTCAACACCAAGGCAGTTCCCTCAGCCTAATTTCCCTGCCCAAAGGATGGTATGGACTCCTGCAGAAATTGCATCAGCCGTCGGAAACTTATCCTAACCTTCACCATGGTCCTCTCAGGACCATTATCATCGAGGATGCTTCCTCAACACTATCATGGAGTCAGTCACGCTCACATAAAGCTGGGTGAGCCAGCATAGCCTGCCAGAAAGACTGAGGAAAGGAGGGAGCATGGATACACAGGGAAATGGCGCCGCAGAGCTGCACGGCCACAGTCATGTCCCGCAACATAGCGCCATGCTGGGTAGAAGACATTAGTGATGACTTTGCTTCACTGGGAAGCATGCATCTGCCTGTAACCAATTACCTGGTTCTTCTGTTTTGCCCTGCACAAGACAGATCATATTTCTTTTGAATTTACTTTCTCTTTTGGTAAACCACAAGGGCAAAATTTTCTTTCAAGGCTTCTTTTTGACAAGACTTATTTTTAGATTGTTTACAAAAACACCTTACAAGGAAAAAAGTGTGTACATTTGAACATGAGTAAAGGGCTTTTCCTTGTAGTTTTTTTTTTTCTCCCTTAAATCAATGTTTTTAATGATCAGATATTATTGCTATTGCATTTCTATATAACAAGCAAGCTGAACAATCTGGTTCTGCAGAGAGTTAACATGGCACGGGCAGGTTGCTTGCCTCTCTCAACTGTACTTTTGTGAACATCACAGCACATTTCTGTGAAAAAGTATATTTCATATTCTCAAGCATAATAACTGCCACTAAGGACATCTTCTTGCATCCTTACAATTGTTCTGAGTAGTGTTGCTACTGTGGGAACAGGGCAATGCTATCTAGCATGACAAAGAATGTATAAAAACTGCCCTACCACTTTTTTTTCTTTCATTCACTGGAGAGTAACAAAGTCATGTATTTCTACGTTGGACTACATGTGATACTAGATATGATCAGTTATACTGTATCTGGTGGCTGGTGGGTTTTCATTCATTTTATTCTTAGTTTTTCGTCCCCATGGAACACGCTTTCTGAAATACCAGGGCACTGCATGCAATTGAAGATTTATTGAAGAGCTTAAGGGAAAAGCGTGAGGCTTTCTGTAAAATAGGCTTGACCCTGGAATTACCTGTTCTTCTTAGCAAAAGAAAATAGAGCCTTGTAGAAAAGGAAGGACCTAAGACATGGGAAAATGGATGCATCTTGCAACTTTTTCCAGAGGTCACACTGTTAGTTTGGACAATTGCAGTTTCATAGAAATTAAGGTCCACCTGTCTGTATATCTCTGTCCATTAAATTTTAGCTAGATACCTTATACAGAGCACAAAGACTTGAGTCAGATTGCATTTCATTTCTAAATATAGCTAACCTGGCTACATGGAGAGAATGAGATGAACTGATGGTTCATCAATGCCTGAAGTACTGAACAAACTGCTTAAATAAGTTACTTTTCTTCAGGGAGTCTATGTATGTCTCCGTTTTTAATTAAAAAAATAAGAATAGAGACATAATGGTATTTTTCAAGGGTGTTTGAGCTTCAAACATTAATATTGAGGAGACTTTAACTGAGAGAGTTGTTTGATAGTGTAGGCTCTATTAGCTGAAAAAGAAGTGCATCACAAACTGGATTTACTGACACTCAGTTCATATTTGCTTAGGAGATTGTCTCAGGACAGATGAGTGTGAGATATTTACTTTAAGTCTGCATGAAATTAGATCTTGAAAATCTTTTGGAAAATTTTGCATGCTTGTCTAGGATATGGTAAATGCTTTATATTTTTTTAACAAATACTGTATTTAAAATATATTCATAGTAAATATGTTTAAATACTATCTAATATAAATAATTGATTATTTAGAATAAATATTCATGAGCTCAGGCATAAAACTCACTCAGGATTAAGTCAGTTGTGAGCCTGTTCTTGGTCTTAACATCCATATTATTGACCTTCCTACAATACCCTGCAGGTTGTCCATCCTAGTATTTTAAGCTGTAAATTTTCATCCAAATAAGCAGCTGTCTCCTTTCCTGACATACCCACAGCTCTTCCTCTCTGGTACTGTCTGCAGCCAGTTGGCATCCACAGGATGTCAGAGCACATCGCAGCTGAGGAGGGTTAACCTTTCAAAACTGTTTACCTCCATATGCAACGAGTATTTGCAGCACTGTGGCACAACCTCTAAGTATAGCCTTTAGATGTGTTTCTAGGAACACTGACTTATAAATAAATACAGTTGACAGTCTGCTGATCAAAAGCCTATACTTACCACAGGGAAATTAACACGGTGTCATGTAGGATTTGACAATTAACCTTGAAAATTCCTGAAGTATGCTCAACATCTTTTGAAATTTTTCTGAGTAAAACCAAAATTAAAAAAAAAATTATGGCACAGTGCTCCTTTGCATTGCAGAAGAAAATCACAAACAGTAAGGGGGCAATAATTACCTCTGTCAGAATCACATGTAGGATTTTTTACATTTTTCTGGGTTTGCCACGTGATGTTTCAGTTGGCTGTACATTGGTGAAGCAATTTGGTATATTGCTACTGCTTCTGTTCCTCTCTATCCAGCTAATTCAGAAGAAAAGTTGGCTACATCTACTTGTTTTCTTCTATACCTCCTGTCTTTGCCAGTAATAGTCAGATGGAGGATTGTGATGTGTTTTGAGCAAAATGACAGTGGGAGGATATGCCAGAATGTCACCTATGCTGTACTTTGAATGGGTTCCTCTTTGCATTGGCCTGGATTTGATGGTAGGTAGTTCTACCTGCCTATGCCTATGGTTAGTTGGTGTGCAGCACTTGTGCACTTGATGGCAAATAAAGAAAATTCTTGTGTGACTGTGCTCAGGCCTTCAGTAGTTGGAAAAGGTCTTTACATCTATTCATGGTCACTTACAGGGTTTAGTAAAAACCATGGACTGCTACAAGGATTTAGTAATTTGTCAAAGGATTCTTGCTCTAAAAATATATTGGTCTTTGAACAACAATGTGTTCTCCTAGAACATCCTAGAAGTTTTTTCTAACGGTGCTTTTACCTTAGCTTGGATTTTCCATTTATTTCTATTGTTGTTTAAGTAGGAGATTCAGCATGAGGAAAAGCAAGTTCATGTCTGACCAAGGGCAGAAAAGGGTATACCATTATCTTTTTGCCTGGCCCTGGAAACAGAGAGCAAGGCTGAACATTTTAAAGTTAGCAGAAGAAAACTACTGTTGAAAATATAGTTCAAGTCATGGGGAAAATGTAATTTTCCCAGACAGGCTGTGAATATGTCCTCAGCAAGGGACCAGGTCAATGTGCCCTCAGGTTACATTTCCAAAACTTTTTAGTCTTCACAGTTCAAAAACTGTAGTCAGTCTTATTTGGCAGGAAATACTTGAGACATTGAGTCTGATTTTGTCTCTGCACAAGCCACAGCAGCATCTGCTTCTAAAGAAATGCCAGTCACTAAGTGTGAGGTGATATAAAGACGGGATAGAAGTTAGTGTTACATTCGGACATTGCTGCTACATGCTAGCCTTGGAACAATAGTTATATTTTAAGACACTCTTATGAGATATGGTAAAAACAATGAAAAAAATTAGCAGCACGTAAATCCTGGATAAAAAAAAGGATTCAGGGCATGCCAATTAGACTCTTCTAGAAAATATCAACCCTGACATTAGTAGCAACCATCAATCACCCTTAATCAGATCAAGCAACGTAAAATAGCCTTTTCCACTTGCTTCATATAGTGGGTTGCACAAGTGCTTCATATTTGCAGTGAGAGCTCTTCCACAAAGAATGTACAAAGACTTGGATATCAAGAAGAAAGAGCTGTAAGGTTGGTGGTGCTGGACATCCTAAACCCAAGATACGCGTCATTGTGAAATCCCTACCACACTGCAAGAGGAGGAAGACTGACTGATGATGGTCAATGTTATACTCTGAAGCTCTAAAGAGCTTTCCAACTTGAATTGGTACTGGCACTAAGGATTCAATGTAAGGGTTTAGTTTGACCTGTAGTAGGGGTCTTGTATAGCAAACTTATAGTCAATGTTATTGTGAAACGTGTAGATTTGGACCATAGGATTTCATCGGAAGTGCTTTAATGTCTGACTCCCACTGTTCATCAGGGAGGTTAAGTACCTAAATACTGCCAAAGATCCAAGTTTAAATTACTTTTGAAACTGGAACCAGGACTTTTCACAAGTTTCAACTAAAATCTTTCTTATGACAGAATTGACATGACTCAAATCCTCCTGTGTTGTGTTGTTTTTCCACTTTGTTTTACCATGGTTCACCATTGAGTCAACAAAAATAAAAAGTTTTACCCCTAAGGTGAAATGTTGGCAAGTACAATCAGCACAAGAAAGAGAACTGCATTAAGAAGCAGCCCTTTATGTTCATTTGCAGTACCCTTTTTCTCCCATGTGACTATCTGTCAGTACTGAAAGCTATTCTGGAGAGCCCTATTTTTCCTCATAGAAGGAATCACAGGTATTTTCTAGTTGCTCACACCTTTTCTCCACTTTCTTTCCTCCTTCACACTCTTCTCACTCACACATTTAGCTTAGGTGGTTTTCTGGGGCTTTTGATGCTTTGTAACATTGCATTGCTTGGCAGGCTGACCTATTTCACAAATACAGGCAATTACTCCCACCACAGAGCGGTCCTTAATTCACATCCAGGGACTGCAGGAGAACTTTCCAGTCTGCATCAATCCCCTGATGCTCTGGAGTACCTGTTCCCTCCCATGCAAAGAGCACAGCCCTGGGAAAGGCGACGTGGCTACACTCCTCCACAGCTCAGAGCTGAATCAATAGTCCTTTAAAACTGTCATCAGCAAAGGCAAATGACAGCCACCTTCAAGCTGCTTTAATTTATACCAGGTTAACGTATTGACAAACTCCCTCATTGCACCTACCAGCTGCTTTGAGGGCTGAGGACCTACATTTCCTATGACAAATGTGTGATTTTTTAAAACATTTCTCTTCAAAGGTGTGAAGGGTGCCTTGATTAATTTCATCCCAGGAAACCAAAAATGAGCAAACTAATTCTATTAACAATTTATATAGTTAAATGTCATTTTAGCCAATGTATGTGGTGTTTGCCTTTCGGGACATAAAGGCATCCTGTGCTGTGGATGCCTGCTGCATGCAACCCACCTGGATTGGCATCCCATTTTTCCTCAGTTCTGTTATCATGCATGCCTTATAAAGTCATTTATTATACAAATTGGCTACTTCAATTCCTTTTTCTGGATGGAGTTTGCATTTTTAAAATGCAGCGTGGGGTGTTCGCTTATTAGTCAGTTTTCTTTAGCTGTCACTCAAAGTGACTGCACGTCTTGATTCCCTGCTGGTTAAAAACATTAACAGAGAACCTGCCAGTCAACTTTACCAAACAGTCCAACAATAGAAAAACTGCAAGCCCAGAATATTCTCTGGTTTCTGTAATTATACACTGTGCAGAGTAATAATTGTATGATAGCCTGGCATTCATTATGTGAGCTTAAGTGCTCACATTGTAGACTTCTATTTTGAGAACATTATTACCATGCAGTAATAATTTTGTTCAGGTTGGTGATGCCTACTATACATCAGATTTTATAGAGTTAGGGAAATTTGTTAATATTCTACTTACAAATATGCCAATAAAATTACTGCTTGGTTTCTGTTCTAAAAATGCAAAAGAATTTTTTCAAGACAAGTAGCAAATCTTTGGCTCCATTCATCTTGTATATTTCAGAAAATATGGGTTTAAGCCAATATCCTTATTTAGCCAGTGCTGCTGTTAAACTACTATTTAAACAGCAGACTATGTACCCTATGGCAACAAGTACAAGAGTACCAGATGTGACTGTGCTGGAATGTGCCATTGGCCAGAAATAATAAATTCGAGTCACAGTGTTTGATTGAATAATTGTACTAAGCATATCAGAGATCTTTTCAAAGGGCCCATAAGGATTTAGGGAACAAAATTCTGTCAATGATCCATAGAATTTATGCTCATAAATAGTTGATCCTCAACTAGATGAGGAAAACTAGTTCTACAGAAGTGTAAAATTTCAATAATCTAGGAAGAATTAGTTCTTCTAACAGTTATTGCCAATGAATTAGCACGAAACCCATTAGAAGTTTATTTACACAAATGTGACGTCTTGAACAAATCTATCGCTGCTGTGATAATCTTTTAAGTGGCATCTAAGTTTCTCTCAAACTCACCCAAAGGTGTCACCAATGTTTGTGGCAGGTGTTCTCAGCATGCTTGAAATACAGTGGTTAAACACTGTCTTGCGTGAGCACAGGCACAGACAGAACTTCACCCGCAGTTGTAAGAAGATAAACTAAGCACTTCTTGATCTAGGATGTAGACAGTTAAGTTGATAAGTTAGTTTAGCTTTATTTAGTTATCTCTTGAGAAAAGCTAATTGTGATCATTCCGAATTGTAACTGTTCTAGCCATGCGCTTGTAAGAATGAAATCCCTAAGGCTAATTTGAAAACATTTTCCCCTTGTTCCTTTGACCTATTTTCAAAGCCCAGTTGCTTTTGGTAGATTGAGTGGTACTCAACTGGCTTCCCAAATATGCAAGTTGTTAATCTTTTTGGTAACTGGATTACTCAGGAAAGTTTCCAAAGGTCCAACTCTATGCTGATAAACTAGCTTTTGCAGTGGGGGAACAGACTGTACTGCTGGCTTGTGGACAATGGTGCTCAAGTCCACCAACAAGCACAGGACCAATGCAGACAGCTAATTTGTTGTTTTAAAACTTGGCCAAGGAGTCTGCTGCAAAGTGTTATTGAGGTGCCACTGAAAGCATGTCCCTTGTGGCTGGTGTAACAGACTCAGCTTTAAAACTCCTGGGTTCCTCTTCTTGAAAAGGCTTTGCACATTGATATTTCAGGCAAATCATTCAGTTTGTCTTTCTCTGGTTCATCCATCAGGAAAATGGATGTCATACTGACATTCTTCATGAGCTATTTTAAGAATGATGTAAGAGAATACTAAAATATTTTGAGAAAAGGAAAAGCATTGTTAAAATATCCCATTCACAGGACTAGGCACATCCTCAGAGCTAATGTGTTGCTCAGCTTGAAGAGCTTAGAGGAACACAATGGAGCTACAAGGGGAAATTTTGTCACCTTTTCAGCACAGAGAAAGGAGAAGGAATCTTACTGGGGACAGAAATAATGTTTTACTAGCTGAACATTGGCAGACCTATCTTTTGCATAAACATCTCTCATATTTCCTACAAGTCTTTGAGATCCACAGTTTATGAACTCTTGCAATTGCACTGACAACAGGGTATATTGAGATCATACCTATAACTTTATCCATTTTAATGTTAAATTATAAATTTATGGATCTAGATACTCTGTGAATAGCATAAGTTATTTTAATGCAGATAGAAATAAAATGTGACAGCAAATAATTACAAATATTCTCCTGCATTCTACAGAACTTTCCCTTGATTACCTGACTATTGTGTTCAGGGTTCTCTCACCTCATTATGAGAAAGGTAATAAAAATTAATAGAGGCACAGGGCAGAGGTTATTCTGATGATATAATTCAGCAAGTAGGAACACTGAGTCAGAACAGAAAAAAATTAATTGAAATGCCCTAAATAATGAGGGCTGCTTTGGAAAAAGCAAGAAGCAGTGAATACCTTTGCTCACTTGATAGTTACGCAAGCAGACCTTTGTCCTCAGAATGACATCTCATGTTAAAATATGAAGCGGTTAATAAAACTAACACTTTCTTTAAAATTAACAAGAATAATAGCTTCCTATGAAATTCATTGCTGTAGGAGGATCCTGGGGGGAAAAGAACCAAAAACAAAAACACCAAACAGAACACTGCAGTTGTTTAACAGGGTTTTGAAAGAATTGGCTTTTTAAGGAAAGCAGAAGAGCTGACTTGGGGGAAGGCCTGAAGAACAACAAATAGGAATAAGCTGCCTGTGACTACATACAGGCTGGAAACCAGAGCAGTGAGCTGCTGGGTTAGCTTGCTGCCAAGAGAAGTAAGCACAAGGTGGTAGCTGTCTAGGTTTTATGGTGGACTACAGCACATTCCTGAGCCAGGCAGGTATGGTCTCAATGTCCCAGACATCAGTGGATTGTATCTAAAAGAGGCCTGGGCACCCTGTCCCAGTGCTGGGACCATCTCGGGGACTATGGAGATATCAGGTGAGATGGATGAGGGAAGGGCAGAGCTGGGTGTTCAGAGCACCTGTACAAAAAGCAAATATAGGAGCTGGGAAACCTGTGGAAAAGAGAAAAATGCGGAGCATTGGGAAAAGAGTCATTTGAAACCCTTGCAGGTAAGGTGGCAAAGAGGAAAGAGAGATGTCTCAGGGAATGGTTGGGGGGCCGGTGCTGCTGAAGACTCTTAGGAGCAGAAACACCAGAAGGAAAAGATGCAGAACCAAAATGGATGAGGTGTTTAAACTATCGTTTATGGTGGATATTTTGCTATAGGAGAAGGAATTGCTGAGTATCTGAGAAAGCAAAAATTGACTCAATCTCTTACACTTCGATAGATCTTACTTTTCAAAAGCAGAATAAGGAAATTCACTAAATAAGATTGTTCCAATTCTAAACAAAACAAAATATCTCTCTCCTGCCTCCCAAACCAGACTAAGATTGAAAGAAAATAATAATAATAATTTAAGTATACTAAGTTATTGCAAGAGTGTTGCATTTATTCCTAACCTAGTATCAGTGTCCATAATACATTGTTCCAAAACAGTAACAAAAAAAATATTAAATTCATTAGAGTATAACCAGGCCATAAGGTACATAGAGTTCAAAAGAAATACTAATATCTCAAAACAAAACTTAATTTTAGTATCTTCACATTGAAACTTGCAAAGACAATCTACATCTGTACTGAATGGATTTCTGATTAATGTGAAATCTTTTTTTCCCCACTAGTGCCTGTTTGGGGAAAGTTATTTTGCATTTTCTCTAATAAGAGCTGCAATTATAAACTTCATTGCTCTATGCAAGATCATTGACTCAAATAGGTCATGACATTTTTTATTGCAATAACTGGGCACCTGAACTCTATGAAGTGTATTTCCATATTAACTTTCAAACCTTGAAATGTGATGGTTCTTTGTCATGGTTTTGATTCTTTTTTGGCAGTCTATTTCTGACATGGCTTAGCATACTTTTATGAACCCTGTTTTCTAAGGAATAGCTATGTCTTTAATTGACTGAGAGGGACGAGTTACCTAAATGTAGTAGTAGCAGAGATAAGCTTTTTTCCTGCAGGCTGAATGAAGAGTCATTCACTGTTGCAAATCCAAACAACTGCCAAAGTTGAAGAGAAATAGCATATCCTCACTAATCATGGGCACATGCTCTATCCTGTTTCCTCTCCAAACCAGGATGATTAAGGTGGACTGGTGTGGAGGCATTTTGTCAGTCTAGCATATTCAACAATAGGTTTGGAGTTACTGCTTCTGAGGTTTTATCAGTTGTCATTGCTGCTGTTGAGAAAAGACTGCATTTTTGTACCAAATTGTTCAGTTAGGTTACTAGTGTAGACTGAATGCTTTATTATTGCGATTCTGTTTGTAAAAACATGCCAGTGATGGGAATTGGTAACTTCTTGATCATCTTCAGTGTCAGAAAAAATGCCTTGCTAATCTGTTGTCACACCATATCAACAAACCAATTTATCAAATAAATATTAGGTATGAAGCTGACTGCCACTTCCTCCTTTGAGTCTGCAAATAACCTGATTTAAAGTCACACTGGTGTAAAACTAATAATCATTTATCTGCTCTTTGAGATAGATGCTCAGAGCCTGAGTCTTCAAGTTCCAGTTACAGGGCCCTGTTCGTACTCTATTTCCAGCCTGAACTGTACTGTCTCCACCTTGGAAGACCGTGTTGCAGATGTCTATAGAGAAACAATTTTTAACAAAATATTGGAGAAGCGGGTGAAATCCAGAAAAGTAGAATGCCTACTAATATAATTTCATAGGTTTTTCAAGCAGCAAAAATAATGAAGCCTCATTTCCTTCTGGCTTCTTTCTATCCATACTGTAGGAATAAACACAATGTCCTCCTAGATTTCTCACAAAGTGTCTCCTACTCCTCAAAATATCTCAAATTTTTCCTCAGATCCCTTGGATTACCACAGTGTACTATTTACTTCCTGCCTTGCTCCCAGTTCTCCCTCATGACTTTGGGTTTGGATGGGTAAGAGGCAATATCTGCTGGGGTTAGCTCAAAGTTATATCTACGTGGATTTGGCAGCTGCCAGGAACATATTTATTGACTTACTAATTGGTCCCTGGCTCTTAGAATAAAAATGCCTTAAGGCATAAAAATGCCTGAAATTCAGACATACAAATTCCTGAAGTCTGCTTTCCTTTCAATGGGAGCACTTCTTTGGACCCTTCTCTAGCTGATGTTTTCCCTTAACTTCACAGAACTTGGTATCTTTGAGATATCTTTTTCTCTGCTGAATTATGTTGAAATCATCCGATCATTCTTAAAAATTACCATGGAGCAGACAGGTATGCAGATGCATAAAGAAACAAGTCTTAAAATGATAAAAGGCAATGTGCACAGAGCTAACAAATAAATACAGATTAGCCTGACATTAATTCAGTCTAATAGAAACATTAACTGTGTACTCAGCTAACAAAGAATTAGAGGCTTGATAGCAGAATTCTGTAAACAACTGTTTCACAAATGTTAGACCTTGTTACCCAGACCCATAAGCTTTCAACCCTCTGGTGGTTATTCTTCAGAGACAGCTCTTCATACTCTATCCATTTCTTGATGCATGATGTTTTAATACAGAAAATTGTATTTCGGAATGGAAACAGAAATTTTTGTCATCCTACAGATGTAGTCTGTCTTAAAAAACAGTAATTCAGAAGATGGCACAGCAGTCAGCAGAGAGAAGAGCATTTTTTGTGAGATCTCAGTGTCAAGTTGTGGCTTCAAGCCTTATTTTGATTCATGGGTGTAGAAGGAAGATACACAATAGACACATATCACTGTGAACACCACCAATAAGACCACTGTTAAAAGTCTGTTCCCTGTTCTGTGACTCACATGTCCTGGAGGGTGGAGCTGATGAAGGAAATTTGAAGGAGGGGAACAAAGTGGTCCCAGAGACCATTGATCAATCATTTGGATATTTTTTTTTTAAGCGTATGATCAGCCTGGAATATTGGGAAAAGGCTGAAGTAATTTGATCACCTTTTATGGGTGCTAGTACATTTTAAAAAAAAAATATGTTTGAGAGCAGGAGCCAGGAAAGATTCTTCAGTCTTCTAGACAAGCACCAGAAATTGAAGTTAGATTAATTTAATTTTGCAATGAGATGCAACTTTTTGGCACAAGCCATATATAAATATTGAAAAAGCTTTTCAGAGGAAATGTTGAGTCATTTTTCTTGGAGTCTTCAACTTGTGCCAGTTTATCTGTCTGTACGTAGTATATAAATCTAAATACACTGTACATATGAAGTGTAGACAGATTCATAATATTTACTTACATATATGATGTAGACATATTCTAGATCTATCAGATATAGGTAGAGATATAACTGTAGAGCTTCCTTACTGATAATAAATGGCTTTATAACTAATATTGAAGACAGAAACATGAGATCTAAAATAACCCAAAGCTGGCCATAAGGTAGAAATTAATCTCCAGACTTCCCAGAATATGCCGAGTATTCGTCAAATATGTTACACTTTGCTTCAATTTAAATTATCTGCACAGTAGGTGAAAATATGGATTTTCTTTTGGAGGGAGGAGAGGAGTTTGTGATTGCTTTGCCACTAACAGAAAAATAAGTCTATTTAATGAATGTGAAAAATGTATTTGAAGTTTTTCAAAGTGAAACAAACAAAGCAAGGAGTGAGAACTGTAATATTTCAGTTTGATCCAGAGGAAACTTGAATAGCATCATGTGTCAGATAAAGCTAACAGCTCTAGTTTTCCCTCTGCTAAGAGGGATTGCACAAATGCTAAATCGATTCCCTTTTCAGAGTGATACTAATTGCCTTTTGTCCCAGAGCACCATAACAGGCATTATCCTCACCATCTCTCAGAGCTGAAAAGCTTAGAAGGTAAACGCAGAAAAATGCTGTATATATAAAATATTTCTTGGACAAATTGTGTCAAATAAGGCACTAACTTCAGAATTACTTTAACGTACAAGTGGGAGAAATATCAGTTGCCTAATGAGGCTGAAGTTTATCCCCATTCAGAAAGCCAATACAAGCCTATGAACCACTGAAAGCCAATCCTAAACTTATGGCTTAAGGAGATTTAAGGAGAGTAATGGCCCTGCACTATCTTTCTGCATAGAGTCAGTGTTTCCTTGCCAGTGACCTGGTCCTATGTTATTGATTTGTAATAAGACTTAGTATAAGGTCTCTGAGATATTTTTCATGCGAAAATACATCTTGGCTTCTAGTCTTCTCTGTGTTGGATGCCGGCCATTCCTAGTGTAATATCTAAAAAAAAAAAGTCTCTGGTGTATTTGATATATTGATTTAGCCCTTCCTCTTTCAAATCCCCAAGCAGACATTTCTAGATCCGGGTGATACTGGTATGGGTATTTTATGATATTCAGTATCTCTTGAAAAAAATACCTAGAAGAGACATAGTTTGGAACCACAAGGTACTATTTCTGACACATTCCACCATATTGCAGTCAGTATGGTCATTTCAAGCTGTTTTACTTGTGGTATGCTGGTGGAAAACACATAAGAAAACATGGGTACCAGTAAGAACATATATCTTTCACCAGCTCATTTCAGGCTCAGGAGAACTGTCTTCATATATTTAAAATTTGTTTTAAAGTTGCTTTGTCCGTGGTCTTGATATTTTTATGGATATTAATTTAGCCACATAGATGATTAAGAGCTTTAGAGCTATCAGGAAAAATGCTTTAAGCCCTCATTCTGACTGTTATATATGATGAGACTTTCAAAGTCCAGGCCACCTTCTTTTCCAGTGTTTAGTCTTTACATAACCTGACACATTTATATTATATTAATTTAAAAAAAAACCTACTTGGAAATACCACTAACCATCAAGCTGTCTTCATAGACTATAACCTGACCTCTGTAGTATCATTGTGTATTGAGAAAGGAAGATGTCCACCCCTAAAGAGAGATGGATGTAGCTCTAAGGATGTCCTGACAACAGCATTCATGAGGCAAAGCTCTGTGGCTTGTATTGTACACTGACTGATTGTTACTGGGCTATCTTACTTTAGATATACACCTATATGTATGAAACAGTGATCAAAAGTATCACTTTTTGTGTGCATTTCATTATTTAAAAAAAGATTGTAAATTTGTTGTGTCTATGTTAAACTAAAACAAATATTACAGAACCACAGAATTGTCTAGGTCAGAAGGGACCTTTTAAGATTATCTAGTCCAACCAATGGAAAAAAAACAACACACACACAAAAAAACCCCACAAACAAACAAAAAAACACCCCACACCACACCCAAAACCAACACCAACCCACTACTAATCCATAACCCCGAGCACCATGTCAACTCATCTCTTGAATACCTCCAGGGATGGTGCCTCAACCACCTCCCTG
>JAOTQQ010000012.1:113779111-113805602 GCA_026546715.1 Gallinago undulata
GTCCTATCATCTGTGACCTGGGAGAAGAGACCAACCCCCACCTCTCTACAGCCTCCTTTCAGGTAGTTGTAGAGAGCAATAAGGTCTCCTCTCAGCCTCCTCTTCCCCAGACTGAACACCCCCAGCTCCCTCAGACTTTCTTAATAGCACTTACTCTCCAGACCCCTCACCAGCTTCATTGCCCTTCTCTGGATCCACTCCTGCACCTCAATGTCTTTTTTGTGGTAAGGGGCCCAAAACTGGACACAGCACTTGAGGTGGTTCCTCACCAGTACAGGGGGACAATCACCTCCCAAGTTTCTACTCACCATGCTTTTCCTCTGCTCCAGCATGGGGTCCCTCCCAAGGGATACAGCTCCTTCAGAACAAACCTGCTCCAGTGTGGGCTCTCCACAGGCTGCATTTTCTTTCAGGAAGTCTCTGTGGGCTGTAGGGTGGATATCTGCTCTACCATAGTCCTTCACAACCTGCAGGAAAACACCTACCTCACTACCTACCTACCTCACTACCTACCTACCTCACTACCTACCTTCCTTCTTTTCCTCCCACCTCTGCCTATCAGGTGTTTTTGCCCTTTTATAAATATGTTTCCCCACAGGTGCCACGACCTTGGGTGACGGCCTCAGCTGTGCGCTGCGGTGGCTCAATTGGAGCCAGCTGGAACCATCTGGAACCAGCTGTGTCCAGCACGGGGCAGCCCCTGGCCTTTCCTCACAGAGACTTTATGTCCCCCTGCTGGCACTGACACTCAGTATGTTGGAAAACAGTTTAATTCAGGACGGATGAGGAAACCAATACCGTTTCTAGCAGCCCCGTGTTTTCACTTCGAGGGGTTTATTTCCGAGGCGTGTACCACTTCCCCGGTGTTGCTTTGAGAGCTGTTATTCTGAAGTTTTACTGTCCTGCCATCTTTGGATGTATGGGTGCAGCACAGGCCCGCAGCGGCCCCGAGCCAGCCACCGGGGTCTGGCAAACAGACACCTTGGGACAGGTGACCACAGTGACTGTGCCAAAGAAACAAATGTAGGTTTTGTTTTGTTTTGGTTTTTTTAAAGTATTCACATATTCCTAAATAAAAAATATATTTTGTTTTCATAAAAGGCTGAAATCCTTTAAATGGCATTTACTGTGTACATCACAGAATCACATGGGGTTGGAAGGGACCTCTGAAGATCATCTAGTCCAACCCCCCTGCCAAAGCAGGTCCACCCAGAGCAGATTTCACAGGAACTTGTCCAGGCGGGTTTGGAATGTCTCCAGAGAAGGAGACTCCACCACTTCCCTGGGCAGCCTGTTCCAGTGCTCTGCCACCCTCAAAGTAAAGAAGTTTCCCCTCATGTTTAGGTGGAACTTCTTATATTCAAGTTTGCACCACTGAAAAAAGACCAGCCTTATCCTCTTGACACCCACTCTTTAAGTATTTATAAGCATTGATCAGATCCCCCCTCAGCCTTCTCAAGGCTAAAAAGACTCAAGTCCCTCAGCCTCTCCTCATAAGGGAGATGCTTCAGGCCCCTAATCTTCTCTGTAGCCCTCTGCTGTACCATGTCAGTTGATGTAGGGCAAGCGGTGGACATCGTTTACCTGGATTTCACCAAGGCTTTCAACACAGTCCCCCATGGCCTCCTCCTAGAGAAACTGGTGGGTTATGGTCTAAACAAGTGGTCTATGTGGTGGGTGGGCCGCACTCAGGGGCTGGTGGCAAACAGCTACTTTTCAAACTGGCCACCTGTCACAAGTGGGGTCCCCCTGGGCCCAAAGCTGTTCAGTGTCTCTGTAAGGGATCTGGATCAAGTGTACCCTCATAAAACTTGATGATACCAAACTGAGTGGGGAAGTGGACACTTCAGAAGGGAGAACCACCCTGCAGGAAGACCTAGGTAGGCTGGAAGAGTGGGCTAAGAAGAACCTTATGAAGTTCAACAAGGACAAGTGTAAAGTCTTGCAACTGGGAAAACATAATCCAGGAATGCAGCAGAGGCTGGGATCTATGCGGTCAGGGAACAGCTCTGTGTAAAGGGACCTGGGGGTCCTCATGGACAGCAAGCTCAATATGAGTAGTGTGCTGCTGTGGCAAAGAGAGTCAATGGGATACTGGGTTGCATCAACAAGGGCATCACCAGCAGAAGAAGTCATTATCCCACTCTACTCAGCCCTTGTCAGGCCACACCTGGAGTACTGTGTTCAGTTTTGGTCCCCACCACACAAAAAAGATGCAGACAGGCTGGAGAGGGCCCAGAGAAGTACCACCAAGATGATCAAAACACTGGGAAACCTGCCTTATGAGGAAAGGTTAAGAGAACCAGGTTTGTTCAGTCTTGAGAAAAGAAGGCCTAGGGGACACCTTATCACCACATTCCAGTATTTAAAGGGTAGCTACAAAGAAGATGGAGACTCCCTTTTTGCAAGGAGTCACATGGAAAAGACATGGGGTAATGGGTACAAGTTACTCCAGAAGAGATTCCAATTAGGCACAAGAGGAAAATTTTTTACACTGAGAACAACCAGATATTGGAATCCCTACCACCCAGGGAAGTGGTAGATTCCCTGACATTTTTAAGATGCAGCTGGACAGGGTGCTGGGCCATCTTGTCTAGTCTGTGTTTTTGCCAAGAAAGATTGGACTAGATAATCCTTGAAGTCCCTTCCAACCTGATATTCTGTGAGTCTATGATGTCTTTTTTCTTTCACTCAATGAATATTTTCTCAAAGTGTTTCCAATTATAGAGTTACAGTTGATCTTGTTAGGAGCCACAGAATGAAAATCTGTGTGGCTGATTCCTCCAAATCAGTAGAACATACCAGGAGAAACTTTGCCCAGAAGCTACGTAAGCAAAAGCTCAACAGAAAAATAAAGGTAAAATCACAGAAATGTGGATTGAAAGAAAGGTGCTTCCTCAAACCTTATGTTTTACCAGGATTTTGTATGTGTCTAGTAGACTATATGTTTTTCTCTTTCTACTGGTGGGTAGTGGGGAGAAGTGCTACTGCTTCTGCTGTTGACTTTATGGAAGGTGTCCATATATGTCCCATATAAGTGCATTGGACCAAGCAGTGCAGGTGGAGCCCTCTCCCATAGATGGTGCCCTATCTTTAGCTTAACTTTGCGTTATCATTATGTTGTTTCTCCTCAAGAGCTAATGGCAGGGGTTTTGTTCTGCTTGGCATTGCTGCAGTCTCCAGATAATCCCTTGATTTCTATAAGATACTTGCAGCAACCTCAAGACATCAAAAGCACTTTTTGCCTAAGAAGAAATGTACAAATCATGGAAATGAGCTTAGAGTCAGTGGGTTTGTTTATGCTGCACATACTTCACTGGAATATAAAGATACCAAATTGCCTAACAGACAAGACGTCTAGCTGTGAAAGTACAGAAGTCTAAGTTTAGCTTCCTAACAGGAGAAATGATCTCATGCTGTCTTGTCAAGCCTGGCAGCACACAGACTGCATGACATGCATGAGTACCTGACGGCTGTCACTGCCTGTGAAGGACTGAGCTTGATCAGTGGCTAATAAGGACTCCTGAATTGTAAGTTATAAATATAATACATCTTCAGTAGAAAAAGAAACTAACAAATATTAGGAAAATGTACTTGGGAGGGAGGAGAAGACATCACTCAGGATGCTCAGTCAGCTAGTAACTGGCATTAGCTGGCATATTCTGGCAGTGTGATTTCAGTTCAAGTATCTTAAAGAGTCAATTAGTTCTACAGATTGATGAGAATGTAGTAGAGCTTTTAATTGTTGTGCCCCCAAACTCTTTCATCATTAGCTGTTTGTGAAGAAAGAGAGGCCTGAATTGCAGATTGTGGTATCTTGAAAGAGAGAAGAGGTCCAACTTTCATGGTTCTTGTGGTCTCTGAACGCTAAGTTGACTTTCTTTATCTGTAATAGATTTTACTCAGAATTTCCAAAAGAACTCCTGAGATACTAACAACAAAATTTGCATAAAAGAATTAGTTTGGGTTTGAGGGAGAGGCAAAGGAAATCTGTTCTTGATCATAGCTCGAAATAAAATTATGAGCATCATTCAGTTGTATATCTGCTTAAAGCTATGACCAGGATTGCTGCTCAGCAGAAGCACCTCAATAGTACATCTAACTGTGAGATTTGCTAAGATGGATGTGACTTTAAGTGCAGCAAGAGGCAAATCATTAGGCAAGTGTGTGGTACAGACCCTAAGAATCTGCTAAGGGTGTGTACAGTAAGCCAACCTCTTGCCAGGGGACTTTGGACAAAGTCCAAACTACCACTGGAAAAAATTTAGGAGTAGGTAAAATGAGTAATTTTGAAAATAACGTTTAATATGTATAATGTTTCTAGACCTCCAGGGCAAAGGCAAATTGCTGTGGAGAACCTGGAAGTTGTCTCACCAGAAGTCTCTATAGAAAGTAGATTAAAGGAATTTTGGGAGAAAATATTCCTATGTATGCAAGCATGTTCTCTAAGCATTACGTAACACTTAGGAGAGGTAATATTAGGCATAAATCTGACTTAGATTTCAACAAGGAAGAGTTCCTGTCATCCCTTATGCAGCATTACCCTGCCACAGTAAGCAGTGGGAGAAAGTTAAGCCGAACGTTGGCAGACGAGGTGATGAAACCATCTACATTGCCTTGAATAGCCCCAGCTGTGTGAGCAGCCTGTGGCAAACACCAGAAGTATGAGCTGCTAGAGATTCATGCCCAGACACTGTCACACCCATGTTTGTGAGTAGCAAACAGTTTAAGGAAAACTACAGAAGTGGAATATTTCACTAAGATGCTTTTTCTCTCTGAGCACAGTCAGATATAGTAGCACCTAAGGGAGAAGAAAAAAGTCCCTTTCTGACCCCAAGAAGCTGTTTTCACTTGCACAAAAAGCCTTTGACTATGATTTAGGACAGCCAATGTAAGACAAACTTGCTGATGTGGGAACCTAATAGGATTATGTTGGCAACATGCTTATGGAAAATGACCCTGAATGACAAGGCCACAAACCTTGGCCTTATGAGGAAAGGAGTACAGAAAAATATATGTTAAGATCAGCATACAGCAGGGTTAAGTTAGTGGTACTTTCCACTTCTGAAAAAACAGCCAGCAAAGACTGTGCCAGCAAGGATCCTTGTACGTGAAATGTCCCTAATTATGAAATCTAATGACAAACACTTAAGGCTAGAGGGATGGATTCCAGTATGGATACTTCAGTACAGTGCTACAGCTTACCCCAGCAGGCTATATCTGCAGTCATCAAGGAAGGAAATAACCCAGGTGAGATCAAAAGTTTATATTATTATCCCTTTATATAGTAGGAAAGCATAAAAAAGTAAGCTTCATCTCTAGGTTTTGTCTCACAGTATTTGTCAGGGAATGAGACCCGTGAGCAAGAAAACATACTGAGAACCTGGACATACCTCATATGATCAAGGATCATATCACTTCCTGATATGATCAAAAGCTGCCCCTGAAGCATGCAAAATGTCCTGTGTAGAAACCACATGTGGAAGCACAGTACGTATACCTTATCATACATTGCCATGCTAGTGTATGGGAATAAAAGAATTAGTACAGAAACCCATAGACTATTGTCAAGATGCCTGCATGTGAACGTCAAGCTGGTGGCTATACTTGCAGGGCAGCATGGCAAAAACTGAGTAAATACAGCAAGACATTTTCTGAAGCTGGAGGAACGCAATCATGACATACTGTTTCCTACAGGATTAAGGTCTTAAGGGAGACTAGAAAAGTTAGAGAGCCTTGGCTTTGGTTCAGAGAAGCACCTGGAAGCTTGGTTGCTTCTCTGTCACTTCTCCAGCTGGCTACGAAGATGATAAAAATAGGCTTCCTATTTTTCATAGTTTCCTAAATGTTTCATAGTCCCAGATCCCAGGCAATGTTGTCATGCCCAGATGTCCCACTGTGTTTGGTATTCCTGCTTTTATGTGAATTTACTCCTGAAAATGGTGAGATGAGCACAAGTCTAAAAAGGAGGATGAAACAGACACAGAAGCCTTGGCAGGAGTTTGATTTCTGAAATAAGGTTGAATGTCAAGGAGCACTTTCTCTGATCAGTTCATTCATTTGTAGCGCTTCCAACTGACCTGAGATGTTCTGTACTTATTCTATATAGGATTTATGGACTGATATAATTAGAAGGTTATGGACCTGAATATTTACAGAGTTCCTGCTTTCCTGGACTTTTAATAGTCTGTAACAGATGAGCACATATTTTCTTGAGTATATATTCACTGAGAATGGCTGGTTAATCCTTACGTCCAAGATCAAGACCCTAAATACAAGACTCTGATATACAAGACTCTCAAACACACCAGAAAGCTGCTGCAGCGCCCAAAGAGAGCGCGAAGACTGTGGAGAGACACTGGAACAGGTTGCCCAGAGAAGCTGTGGATGCCCCATCCCTGGAGGTGCTCAAGCCCAGATTGGTTGGGGCTTTGAGTAGTGGCCTCAGTTTTGGTCTAGTGGGAGGTGTTCCCTGCCCACGGCAGGGGGACTGGAACTAGATGAACTGTAAGATCCCTTCCAACCCAAACCATTCTATGACTCTATGATTCTATGAAATAGGGATAAAGAGGTTTATATGAACACATGCTCAGCAAATGCATTGTGTTCTAATTAATGAAGTATCCATTCAGTGCTACAATAATTCACTTTATCTCTAACCATTCCCAGTGAATTATTTATATAGTGACATTTATTAGCAAACTGCCGTTTACGTTATTTTTACTTTATTGTTCTCATTATTTATTATACTTTTAATAGTTCTTTAGTTCTTGGTTTCATCAATACAGAAGAATGGATGGTGCATATGAAGCATTTAGCCTTATCTTAATTGCATATCCCTAACACCATTGCCAATAGCAGAAGAGGAGATACATAATACTTTAACTGACGGTTCTTTGCTTTTGTACATTCCCTTGTCTCCTTTTCTCTCCTATATGCCAGTATCCCAGGTTTGTTCTGTAAAAGCAAAGGATGTTTCCCTATTAATGACTGTTTAAATAAGAGAATTACCTTGCTATTTTACTTGCTTCTTTCTGTCCCAGACAATGACTATGAATTAATTAGCATTAGAATATTGGAAATTCCTATTAATTTTAACATTTTATTTGGAACATTCTGTGTGCATTATTGAATGATTTTACACCTCCTAATGCAAAATTGATGATATCTCTACAAACCTCTGGGGAAATGTGTGAGGTCATTAAAGTTAGATTTGCAAAGAAAATATATGGATTTCTCTCTCACATTATTCTTTCTTGTGCTGATAATGCTATTTTTGAGCTCTTGTTTGAGTGGCTCATTTGTTTTGAAAGATTCTCTTATTCTTTATCCTATTCATCTACCTTTCCAAACTTTTCATTTCATAAGGAAAATGAACTATGTTTTTTTAGTACCTAAAATATTCCTACAGGAAAACGAGAACTTAGGTTTTCAGCTGTTAGTGTTGTCTCCAGAGATAATGGTCACAGAAAGGCAGCCCAGCATGAAAAGCAAATATACACGTCAGAAATGAAAATAACAATTTATACCATATCTCCTTCCTGTCTTCATTGCTGGTAGTTTATTCTCTCTGTGAAGGAGGATTCCAGAAGTAATGTTGGTATTTTGGCATCCAGGCATCTGCGTGGGAAGAAAAATGATGAAGTTTATTATTAAAAAAACTCTCCCTGGAATCCTAAGTTTGTTCTATATTTCTGCTGATTGTTTGTTATTATTTTTATTTTTAAAACAAAGGCTTTTTAAATTCATGGATTCATGGGAGCTCACAACATAATTAGCACCCTGCCCGTGAGGCAGGGAGGAACACTGGCAAATGCAATCCCTCCTGAAAGCAATGAATCCCTCTGTACTACTTACTGAGCAAAATCTTAGTGTGTTAAGCCAGATGCAATGCTTACATAGATTTTTTTCCATTAGAATCAGGTATTATTTCCATAACCTACATTGTTCTCTTTTAAAATAAACTCTTTTTTTTTTTTTAAGTGGATAGCAACATATATTTAGGCTTAAATTTACCACTCTTTATTTGCATAAAATTTATAGTATTTAAGTAATATATTATTGATGGTTAAGTTCTAAATAAAACTGTTGAACTGGGAAGAAAAATACTTTCTATGCATCCAGAACCAAAGATGGTTGAAATGATTAAACAGTTTATAACAGCAGACGAAAGAAATGTTTTCTTCATTTCAGTTTTATTTACTTCCAAAAACTAGTTCAAAGTTACAGAACTGCTTAGAAATAGAGTAGGCTGAAGCATCATTATCTTTAAATGGTCTATGAATAAATTCTCAGTCTGGGATGCTGAGACTTATGAATTCATTCATTAACTGTATATAAAATTTGCTTTGGTAATGAACCAGTTTTAAGTATAAAATGTTTGATAGATTTTTTTCTCTGTACGCAATGTATTTATTGCAATTTTATTTAAATAATAAATACACTTGAAAGGCTGGGGTTTTGCATTCCAATTGAATTCCCATTTCCATCCAAAGCAGCTTGATATGAGTGTAAGTATATAAAAAATAATCTAGTATAGAAGAATTATCATTCATTTCTAACAGAATGCTGTGTAGTGCTAAATATTTGAATTATGCTGAACTATATAAATTCTGAAATGGTATATGTAAGGTATTTTTATGGTAGTGTATGGAAGTAATAGATTAGTTTAAAAATTAGATTCAGTTGAAAAGCAATTTTGTTTTTATCTACCAACAACAATCAAGCTCACTTGAGGAAAAAAAAAGAATAATACACAGTCAAAATAAGCAGAGAAAGGTATTTAAAAAAAAGTTTTATGTTTTTTGTATTTCAAAGTGAATAGGAATTATTTCCACAAAAATAACGTTTGAAAATCTCATGAGAAATGATTTTGTATTGATTTTTTTTTTGTGAAAAATTTCTGTTAGGTTTTGCAGAAATATTATAGAACAGGACCTTATAAATAGGTCATACTATGCTATATGGGAGATAGAGTGGCTATATGAACATTAAGTCATAACTCCCTACTTTAGGAACATCTATACTGAGAATTTTAATTCAGTAGAAAATTCCTACATTTCTGAAATTTATTTAATTTCAGACTGGAAAAAAAGACTTCTTTTGTATTTTCTACTGACCAAAACTCTGTTTACACTTGGTGAAAATATCAAAATGGGCGACATTTTTTCCCTCAGCAAGAGTAAGGCAGTTTAAATTTTGATACAACAAGAGTTACATTAATTTATTTTTTAAATGAAGATTTATGCTCACATTGATATTGATTTAGTTTATGTGATGCTGGCATTCAATTAGAAAGATTTAATTTCTTTATATTAGGTTTCTTTATTGACTTATCAAAAGCAGAAAATTCATATTCTTTCTTTAAAACAATAACCACAGTAGAGCCTGTTAAATCACACAGCTGATAGAGGTATCTATTGCAAACTTTCTCAAAGTTGTGAATTAATTAACGTCTCAAACATGAAATTACTAGAGAAGCATTTCAGAATGTAGTTTGACAGTCACTCGTTTGTCCGTATCCAACATCACGAGGCCAATGAAATCCCAGCAGCAGAGGTGCATTTCTCAGTGCAAATTTTATTATGTCAGTGGTGGAGAACACACATAAAGCAGCAAGGATCCCACCAGTCTCAACCAAGTGCTGGTGTACTAACTATGCCTTATCTGCATCTCCTCTTTCCTCCTAGGTCTTACTGCTGCAGCATCTCTCGTATCTCTGGCTTGGGCTTTGGCTTCCTACCAAAAGGCCCTCCGTGACTCCCGTGATGACAAGAAACCCATCAGTTATATGGCTGTCATAATCCAGTTTTGCTGGCATTTCTTCACCATTGCAGCAAGGGTCATTACTTTTGCTCTGTTTGCCTCGGTTTTCCAGCTGTACTTTGGGATTTTCATCGTGCTGCACTGGTGCATCATGACCTTCTGGATCGTCCACTGCGAGACGGAGTTTTGCATCACTAAATGGGAGGAGATAGTTTTCGACATGGTCGTTGGGATAATCTATATCTTCAGCTGGTTCAATGTCAAGGAAGGAAGGACACGCTGTAGGCTTTTCATTTACTATTTTGTGATCCTTTTAGAGAACACCGCCTTGAGTGCTCTCTGGTATCTGTACAAGGCCCCACCGATCTCCGATGCATTTGCCATACCAGCACTGTGTGTAGTGTTCAGCAGCTTTTTAACAGGCATTGTTTTTATGCTCATGTACTATGCCTTCTTTCACCCCAATGGACCAAGGTTTGGGCAGTCGCCAAGCTGTGCTTGTGAGGACCCCGCCACTGCCTTCACCCTACCCCCAGAAGTGGCCACAAACACTCTACGGTCCATCTCCAACAACCGCAGCGTCACCAGCGAGCGGGATCAAAAATTCGGGGAGAGGGATGGGTGTGTGCCTGTGTTTCAGGTGAGACCCACCGCACCGTCCACACCTTCATCCCGGCCACCAAGGATTGAGGAATCTGTCATTAAAATCGATCTGTTCAGGAATAGGTACCCAGCGTGGGAGAGACACGTGTTGGACAGGAGCCTGAGGAAGGCGATCTTAGCGTTTGAATGTTCCCCTGCTCCTCCACGGCTACAGTATAAAGATGATGCCCTTATCCAGGAGCGCTTGGAATATGAAACCACATTATAAACAAAACAAAAACACAGCTCGAAGAAGCTCCCGTGTTACAGTCCAAATTAAGGGTTGACAGTAGGGCTGTAGGAATCGCTAAACTGCGTACTACAAGTAGAGCAGCAAGCTGTAGTGTTCTTAGTCTGGCTACCATCATGATTATCATTTGATCCACTGTGTGCAGTCTGTCTGCAGGGCACTGATACAGCAGCGTCACCCGAAAGCCTCAAAAAAAAACCAAACCCAAACCCCTGACCCACACATACAGATCGGTTACTTCATCTGGGGAAACTCACCCACAGCTCCTTGCTGCTATGAACCTCTGACTGCACAGTAATTGCAATCAAACCAATAGGAAGGCTCTGACCAGAGCTTTCGACTCTAGCCAGTAGTGCATTTTATTTTAGAAATGAACGATTCATATATGCGTAATCAATGGCAAAAACAAACACACACACACAAAAACCCCAACTTTTTAAAAAATAACAAAACTGTAGCACACAGTGTTGCTGGTATGAAAACTGTTTTCTGGGGGGGAAAATTGGAGCATAGTAGTCTTCAATGCTCCCCATAAATCAATCATTCAGGTTAGAATAGGTTTGCAAAATATTTCTTAATTAAAAAGCTACATCGTCATGTTTGTAAGGCTGTCAATGGAAAATAAACTAAATTTTGATTAACTAGGTCGTAAACATTAATACTACCGAAACTTTTCCTTTTCTGTAGAATTTCAATATCTTTTAAAATGCAATTTAAGTTCTTTATGTTACTTTCAACAGAAATCCTATGCAGCTCACTTCTGGTTTTCAGGAGAAATAAGGAGCTCTAGCACGTAGTGATGTAAATTAAATGATAATCATGATTCAGTGTTCAATTTGCAAAAAAAAAATAAAATAATATACATATGTAAAAGAACAAGGAAGTATAGTTTTCATATTCTAAACTTTTTGGAGGACCCCATTCAGATATTTCGGAAGAAACTACGAGGAGATGAACACACTGAAACTTCTTTGTTTCAGGACCGAGAATGCATGATTCAGTGTGTGAATATATGCAGGGGTGACAAGAGACTGTGACATGCCATACCCTTCTAGTGCCAAACATTGTATAACTGCAAGGTTGATATTGCCTGAGGGACAGGTAACGAGTGGCACGAGCCCTAACAGAACAAGAAGCAGGAAAGACCAATCAAGTTCTCAACACGTAGAGACAGCTCTCATTTTTCCCACCCGAGGTGAAAGTGATGTCTTGTAAAGGCTTTCAGCCACCTCTTAGTAAGTATATTCACCGAAGTATAATATAAGCAAGTTATGTGGAAGACCCCTCTTCTGCCTGTTCAAGACTTGTGTCCTGATACGTCTAAAAATTACGTTGAATCTCTTGTAATAGAGTGCTTTTGCTGCAAGCTTTTGGGTTTTAAATACCTCCCTAAATCTAGTCAATGGTATCCTCCTTTATGTTAAAAGTATCCCGATGGTGCTTTCAGATGCATTAAAGGTGCAAGTCAAAATTTGATAGTATTTTTTTTAAAGCTGGTGCAGAGTGAAAAACTCATGAATAATTTCAGTATTTTTGTAAAGTAAAAATATGGTATAAAAAAGTTACTTTTTATAAACCTCAAATCTTTTAATACATTTCATTCTCTTTATAGCTTAGATTTTAAGAATTGGTCCATGAATTTTATCAACTGGCTTCTGCAGGTTGATATAAACCTGGTTTTCACACATTATGGATTTGTTTTGCAGTGTAATGCCATATGAAAGCCTACATGGGTACTTTTAGAATACTCTATAAACCGTGGATCCTGCTTCAAATGTAAGTGGCTTGTAAAGACACCAAGCAATTCCATAAGAAATAATTTGCTATAACTATTTCCATCCATTTTAGGAGAACTGAAGAGTAACTGTTGTAAATGGCATTGTCAGGATGGAGAAGACCTGTTGGTTGGTATTGTAACCTTCACTGTAAGGTATATCCAGGGTAGTCACTGCTGTATATGCTGCTGGGTAAATTTCAGTCTTTCCTAAAATTAATATTTGTACTATGAAATGGCCGAGGTTACACAGCCTGTGTTTATTTGTATGCGTTCAATTAGCCATTTTTAATGTTGACTTTTTTTATTAGTGGAATGTTCGATACCTGTTGTTCTTTGCTGGGGCGAGTTCCTCAAAACAAAACATCTGTGAAAGTGCAGGAATCTGCAAGGCAGAGGGAACTTTACACAGATCAGCAAAAACCCACACTTCAAGGGTTTCTTAGGTATTTTCAAATTAAGCAGTGGCAAACTGCCTCTATAAAATTTTTTTAAATAAAATAATTCTTTGATAGTCCAAACCTGAAGCTTTGTACAAAGTGATTGCCCTTCCCTCCATGCTGATTTTCCAGAGAAAAGCACTCACATTTTGTTGGAAAACATATCACTGCAAGAACTTCTAAAAAAAGATTTTGGGAGCAAGTCCTTTTTCCCCATCAAATTCAGACGAGCCTTCACTCCAGAATCAAACGCTAGCTCGTGCAAGCCAATTGCTGTCTGTCTTTACAAACGAGGCAAATGGTATGCTTTATACCCAAGATGTGAGGGTTTCTTTTGGAAACAGTTTGATGTGTTTGCTGCTTCTTTAACAACTCAGAAATTTTAGCAGGAGTGAGGCGTGATGGGCAGCACTCTGGAGCTCTTGCCTCCCTCCAACACCTCCCGGGGATAGGGGAGCGAGGTTTGTCCTCTTCTGTTGTCTCTCTCATCCCATCTTGATGTTCCTCAGAGCTGTGAGCCTTTTGACCAGGGCTTACAGGATTGGAGAAAAGTTGCATGGTACAGAATTTAAAGGATTTTGGTCTGGACCAGTTCTTGTATTGCAAGGTTTCTGAAGAAGGTTTGGGGTGAGTTTCTTTGATTTGCTCTTGTTTAGTTTTGGATGGAGGGACAGAGAGGTGTTATTTATCCACGTGGGTTTTAGTATCTAGCATTTACTTTGTTTACTGTCCCAACATTTTTATTTATTTTTAATAATGTTTGTAAATTTATCTTAAGCAAACTACCGCAGAGTCTGAGTGCACGGCACCATACGTGGCAGTATGTATACACAGCTTATCTTCAGAATTCCATCCAACCGTTTGAGGAAAGGGGAGAAGGAAAGAGAGTCAAAATTTGCTCTCCAAAATCTTGCTTTGTTATGTTCCTAACGTCAGTGATACTTGCACTGAGAACAGGATGGCCATTGAAATCTTAATGCTCAGACAACTACGTGAACAGTTTCTTAATTCGCATTGCTGTGAACGGTCACATTAAAAGCTGTAAGAATTTTTTATAGAAGTTGTCAAGTATAAATACAGTCCACATTGAAATCCTATGATGGCCTTATGGACAGTTAATAATCAATACGCACTATTCTTTTTACCACAGACAGTTTTAAAACCAATAAAGTTCAGATAAGACAGCAATAGCAAAAAAAAAAAAAAAAAAAAAAGAATTGTAAAAAGAATTAACTTCTGCTTTTGAAATAATGAAAAAAATCAGGTCTTTTAAATTTCATTCCATAATACAGGAAAATAAAAAGCTTCATAATTATATCCTGGTAAAGAAAACCAATCACAAGTCTCTGTTAGAAGTAAGAATTATTTAAGCATTGTTCTAATGAACCAAACAAATTTGCCAGCTGATTTAATGGTAACTTATCTGGTTAAAGACTTGGTCCTAAAGTTTTGAGAGTATGGATTTGTATCAACAGAAAAAACAATTTAAGTAATATTCACTACTCTAATTAAAGGAGAGGTAATGCATACCCATGTTCATTCAGAAAACTTATAGGAAAATGTAAGATAAAGCTTTTGTCTTATTTTTAAAGAAAAGTTATTTGTTGTATAATAGGATAATCTTTTTTAGAAAAATGAATTATTTTAAAATATGTGCAATACTTTTTTCTTGCAGATTTAATGATGAAAACACGCATTCCCACTTTTGTTTACATCAGTTTAAATATGCTTCATGTACTAGAACAATATTTCTTTGCTTGGGTTATATGGGCTTGATGGTATATAAACACTATTTTCATTGGCAAATCAACTAATTTTCTATTCATTAATTTCTATAAAATTGGAGAAAATTTACCTTCCAAAATTAAATGCTAGACCTCAGCTGCCTGATTTTGTAAACTTTTAAGCAGAGGAGGTAAACTAAAATGTTATTGGAGTTGCAGTTTTTAGTTTGTGGTGAATACGTATTAAACCCAAATTTGTTTAAAACATATGGTAGTCTAGCCAATATATCATTATCTCCACAAATGAGGAATTAATGAGTGGCACTAAAAGTATAAGTGCTGCTTTATTTGGAAAGAGACTCCCAATCACACGATATATTCATTTACGTTTTATCTTACAGCAAATTTTCACAACAAGCCTGTTGGGTTTTTTTTGAGCCCAAATTAAACAGTTTTGAAATGTTTGTGATTTGATCATACAATTCCTCAAGAGCCTTAAAAGTGGCACTGTACTGAGTTTTGGTCGGCTCTGCCAGCAATTCAGCTCCCAAAGCCACTGCCCTTTCTCCGCTCCATCCCTGAAGTGGTGCAATCTGGAGTGACTGGGATGCAGTGATTTACTCTGCCAACCCACCCCTGCACTGCCTGCACAATGCCAAGGAAAAGACTTCGGCAGATTGCTGGGGTCCTACTGCTGCCTCTCTTGCTCCCGTGCGTGGTGGGGAGCAGAGTAAATTGCATTTGTGCATCCATCCATCCATCCACACAAGCTCGTTTAGGATGAGCCCCTGCACAGGGCGCGTGAGGAAGATAATCGCAACACGTGTCCATGAATTTACAAGCCCAACACTGTAATTACTAATTCTGTAGTACAACAATGCAGAATGTGGGAAGAATTGTCTAAATACACAATAAGCCATTTAATTTTGCTAATTGTAGCAATTAGACTAGCTCGCATGAAGCCCATGCTCTCAGCAGAAAGCCAAATGGAGTAAGTGGCAAACAGCCATGTATATACCAGAGACATTACATTATGAAATCCTCCCTTGATTGATTGTAGAACTATGTCTTTTCATTCCATTCCTCTTTATTCACATTTAAAAAAAAAAAAAAAAAAAAAGAAAAGAAAGAAAAGAAAAGAAAAAGATATAGTGCAAAATGAGAAGAGATTCTTTAAAATCTGGGAATTAAAAAAGCCCGCAACAGATTACTGCAATTCACATGTAGCAATTTTTTGCAACAAAATCCATCATCATTTTCACTTGGCTGCAAATTGCTGAGTGATCTGTTTCCGAGATGATTTCTCACAGCTGGTATGAGCAGATTTTGTTACAGGAGAGATGACGTTGACCCCCTAAAGCCTTACTCACACAAGGTTAGGGGAATAGAGTCACTGGTCTACCGATCACTTGCGAAGACTTTCTTAACATGTGAGGGGTCCCCTGGTACCATTTGTGTTACCATAGTGACCTCACTGCGGGTGTTTGGTGGGATTTCTTCATAGTTACACTGGTATGAATAAGAGAAGATCAGGCTCCTGGCCTTGAGTGAGTAACTGCATGAATTCAGACCGCAGTAGTGAAAGTCTTCACTTCCCAGCTCCTAACTGAAGTCAGCTGGAGATCTGCTTCATACCAGAACCCCCTGGATGTCACTCGCCTCAACCAGAAATACATATTCTAAACTCAGCGCTAACCCAGCATGAATCACAGCATTTCTTCTTCTTTCCTTTTTATTTCAAATGTTTAAGAAAATATTCATTTTGACCGAGTGGCCGTTTTATCATCCTCTTAGCGAGACTTTGAAAAATGTCTATGAAACCATTCATTTCCTGTGATCCTTACAAAAGCCAATTGCTGGTCGGTGCATCCATTACAAGGAACTTTTTCTAAACACGTAGGCTTGGCTCCCCTACTGAATGCTTAGCATCTAATTCTTATGCAGAGGATCTTACACGCCCATTAGTAAGCCATGTGCCTACTCTGAATCCTGGAGCAAAGAGTATTGGTATGTGAGCTGCAGGGGAAAAAAGTCCTCTTCAGCACATTTTTGGGGTGATTTGCAGGATCTAGAGAGGTAAGAGAGAGGCTTGTGTACAATTACAACAGAGTTAAGGACGTTGAATTCATTGACAGAGATTTACCAGAAACTGTGAGATAAGTGGCCAACTAGTAGAAAGATCGCATCTCAACCTCCACGTGTAAAATAAAAACAGCCAAGAAGTTTGGAAGCAGAACCAAAACTCTTCATCTCCAGGAATGGTTGGGATAACCTTAAAAATGTAATGGATTTGTCAATGTAACTAGATGCTACCTTCAGAAAAACACAGACATGAGTGCTATGGATACAAACATTCCCTGTCTCGGTAGATTTTCAGCCTCCTATTTCAGAGATCTTCAGAAGCAATTCCTTCTGGATCGTGTCCCTGGGCGTGCTGTAGCCCTAGGCGTGCCAGCAGCTTTTCTACACAAGGAATCTGTTCTGCTGTAGAGAAGGTCACACCCTTTTAACAAAACGTTGGATTTGTGTGTTGGGTTTTTTTTCTTTTTTGCACCGAGCTAAACCTCACAAAAGCATTTCTAGCGTGAAAGAGGTGTGTCCCCTCAGCCACCTTGTGTGTAAAATGCACTGCAAAACCCAAGTTCACCAACAAGTGATTTCCTCGTGGTAAAAACGCTGCTAGTTGAACGTCTAGAAGAGCCTGCACAGATGAACACAGTGCTAAGGCTGTGTTTGGGGGGCTACTAGCCCGCTCAGCCCAAGCCCTGGGCACAGTCCAGTGCTCTCTCCCCCACCTCACCCACCAAAGAACCCACAGAGTGGAAAACCATGTCACGGGCTGGGCAAAAGCCACAACACAGGGTGAGCAGATACCTGTCAGGCTGCAGCACACACACAGAAAGGTCAGCACAGACACGTCAGGGGCCTCAGGGCTAATACTGTGATCCTCCAACCTGCACTAATTGGGAGCTCCTCAACTTTTTATTCTAACAGTTGAAGCACCTAAAATTTAGCTCCTGGGCTTGGTCAGAAACACCTTGGTGTTTGCAGCACAGAGTAGCTCAGCTCCTATTTCCCACCTAAGCCCGCCAGGATCCCCCCAGCAGTTATTCTTTCACCCGTCTTACCTGAAGAACTCGGGTCCTCTGGGGTGCTATCAGACGGAGCTTTACACAGAAACACCCCTGACTGCTTTTCCAGCAGTAGATGTGTGGTAACACAGAGACCAAGGGGAGACCAGGCTCAGCTATCTCTTCATCTAGCAGTGATTCATATCTCTAGCTACTATCTCTCAGGGGAAGGCTATAGGGCTGCAGGCTGCTGTGGAGAAGGAAGGGCATGCTCCCTCCCTCCATCCCTCATATTTTGAGGCTGTGCTTCCTCTTTGTGGAAAACTGAAAGGTTATCCTGTGTGATGTAGGCATACTTCTAGCACTTTGATGTTTTGGGCCCCTTTAGTGCTGAAGGGACTCGGAAGCTGTTGTGCAGGTCCAGTGCCATCGCCCGCATCCAGCTGGAGTGACGTCTACAGGAAAAAAAATCAGGGCAGATGCAAAATCACTCTGCTCACCTTCCAGCCTGACCACAAGCTGTACCATCACGGTTAGCACTGTGACAACACCTGAATCTCTACACGCTGCCTTGAATCAGGTCTGTTACTGCACTGCGTGCGACTCTGGCCACGCTTCACCTGGTTCCTCCTTGGAGCTCAGGCAGACCTTGTGTGTGCCCCAGAGCTGCACCACCGAGCTTTGCCTCAGCCTGTGGTGCGCTCCCTTTTGTCATCCCAGTTTTTTGTTGCCAAACAAAGACCAGTTTGGGCTGAGCGAAGGGCAAACGGGCTGCACGCTGGCGGGTGAAACATGTAGAATAGACATGGTTCACGGATTCATGGATTAGACAGAGTTGGAAGGGACCTCTAGAGATCATCTAGACCAACTCCCCTGCCAAAGCAGGATTGCCCAGAGCACATCACTCAGGACTGCACCCAGGCAGGGCTTGAAAATCTCCTGAGAAGATTTTGTTCCTCTGGATGGTGTGTTTAAGTCAGAGTTGTGTGCAAATCGGCCAGGTCATGGCAAATGCAAGAAGTTCAGTGCCCACAGTTCAGAGCATGCTATAAAGAGTTCTCTTTGTGAAAGTGTTCGTTTTGCTCATAATAAAAATAATAGGATCATGTCTCAGACTTGGGAGCAAATTTAAAGTATCAAATGCATGACTATATATATATATATATATATATATATATATACACGTATATATATGTGTGTGTGTGTATACACATGACAATGAGTCCTGAGATTCTATTAGCATTTAATCTTATCATTCATTTAAAGTTTAAGCCTAAAAAGAAGCATCAGGAGCCTCATCATAAAGGGTAACTAAAGGATAGCTGAAAAAGAAAAGAACATTATTGGAAAAGACATTCCAGTCATTATTAGAGACAGCTTTGCAATGTATTATGCCAGTATGTTAATTAAAAGTTGTGGAGGAAATATGTTTAATGCTATATTTCATCATCTTAAATATGTTGGTAAAAGAATAGAGTGGAAAAGAAAAAGATTTGTACAAAATAAATAAGGATTTATCACAATTAATCAAGGGAAAAAAACGTATGGACAAATGGCAAAGGGATCAATTAAATGTTTGTTTCATTTAATGTTGGTTGTATTTGTTTCACTGAGTATCAGTTATCAATGTCAGTAGTTTATGAAGGAAATAACATGCAATAATTAGGATGGTTTACTTGAATTTTGACTGAAGAACACTGAAAAGTGTTTTTTATCCAACACATGCAGTTGCCTGACACATGCTGTCAGAAGGAAAGATTTAGTAGTTCCTGGAATATGTACTGAAGATAAATTTCAAATGCATGTATTTGAAAACAATACCCCTGTCAATTTAAATGTACCACGAATATACAGTAGCTATTTCTGAAATTTTAATTACTCATATTTTTTTCAGTATGCGTTCTGCATTATTACCTGTGTATCCCAGATTGTTTCTTAGACAATATTTGATTAGAATGCATATTAAACTTTCTGAAGCTGAGGAAAAGTTTACCAGCCGGTGAAGGCACTTGCTGCATTGAAGCTCGTGTGTATGTCTTGAGTCCCTGACCTGAGTCATCATTCGGCATTAAGGATGATGTTTGAAAAGCATAGTAACTTTCCAGCAGGATCTGCTTCATGGACCGATAGGTCTAAAACTGTGGCAGTGATTGGGTCAGACAGTGGCAGTAGCTATAGAGAGAAAGTTCACATCTGGTTACGACTGACTCCCAACATCATTCCCTGCGTTTTGGGACACACGTAGCCTTCCTGTCGCCCGGCGTCCGCACGTGCCGTGGTCGGTCCCAGCTCTGGCACCGTGGGCGATGGCTCTCGCTGAGAGGGAAGACAGAGTAGGCAGCTCGTTTCCAGCTCCCCCTGGGTTATCGGGCTGGCCCACAGGAGGTAGGTATTTCACTGAGACCACTTCGGCCATCAGTGAGACTGCCACACCGAGCTGGGCAGGATTTAGCCTTTAGACAGCACTGTATGGACAATGAAAAATCTTCCTTTGTCAGCAGAGAGGGCAGCTGCCACTATTTATAGTCGCCAAGTGCCAGCGCGTTGTCATGTATTTGTGGCTGCTATCGATTCCTCCTTTTTTATTTTTATTGGAACAGCTTGGAACATGTCAGGCTTTGCTTAGGTTGATTTGCAGCTAATTAATTCAACAGACATTTTTAATCTTGCAAATTTGTGACTTGTAATACAGTAATCAAGCTCCCGTGAGCAAACATTAATCAGTTGGGGGGGAGAAAAAAGCACGCCGTTGTTAGCTGTGTTCGGCCTGCAAAGGGAGATCCAGAAGAAATGCAACATTAGTAAAATCATGCTAGCGAAGCTTTCAGTGTTCGTCTTATGAATCATTCATCCGTTTGATTTGTTTTGTACAAGCTGTATTCAAAAGAGGGTTGCTGGGATTGAGGCAGCTCTGGTTACTGTCAATGGGGCACTGGCCAAATTTCCTCCTGGTCACCTTTTTCCTTATCAACCAAAAAGTCATTCTAGCCAGCAGCAGTGCGATTGCATTTCTGAGATGACTCTGCTGGTTGTGAAGCAGTTTATCCTGGAGAAATGACTGTAACAAAACACATACTGCATTTAGCTGCAACACTAAGAACTGGGTGAAGGAGTGGAGGAAATAGTTTATTCATTACTATTAACTTACAGGTGGATTTTAGCTTCTGTGAAGTGAAGCAGAAGGGAAAAAAAATATCTGTTGTTGCCTATACTGGACCTGATCTCTGAATAAAGAAAGGCTTGTGATCAGCAAAGCATTTAAGTCCTTTCATAAGCAGGAAGGATGTAAGTTAGTACACTTGCAATATATAAAAATCAGTCAGAATGTGTGGGTGGTTTAATATTTAACCTAACTCTGGCACTTGGAGGAACTCAATTACAATATTACAGGCTTGGCTTGGCTGCCCCCCACCTCCCAGCACAGAGTTTTCAGGCAGGGTGCTGTCACAGCCCCCCGCCCCTCCGTCTGCAGGGGACACACGTGTACGTACGTCAACGAGTAATCCCTACATACTTCTTATTGTGGAAGCATTTCCACTGGTGACCTTAGCAGGGAGGCCAGAGATCAAAAAAGACATGAAAGCAAAGAAAAGATTTCTCCGGTCAGGATTAAGAGATGTTACTGAAACACTGTGGAAGAGCTGCCCCTGCTGTTTCAGTGGATAAAGGGAGGAGCAGAGTCTTTTAACAGCAAAAAAAACCCCGACCAACCAACAAACCTTAATGCCAAAATACTATTTATGGTGCAATTACTCTCTCCTCTAGGAAAGATGTTGACTGAGGAAGTTCTAGATACATTACAAACTAACTGGAACATACAGGGAGACAGTGAAAGATATTTTTTAGATATGACTTTGCTGCTATTGATAGGAGTTGTTTATTAGCAATAAGATATAAAGGTGTCTCAAACTAAGGCCTGGGAGACAAGGATTATGTATGGCTGTTATGCCAGTGATTGTTAAATTTAGAAATCATAGATCTTTATAACAGATTATAGGTCAAAAAACTTTTTTCTTTTAAATTATTTTCTTTACAGAGGATAAATCTCAGATGGCTTCCACGGAGATTTAAAATAGGCTCAGAAAATGGGCTTTTCTGTGTACGGAGTATTATAGGCTTGGTGTTGTTCAAGTGCTTGTGCATTTTCTCATAGTGTACATCCATAAGCAAACAGTGGATTTGCAAGTCCATATTCCTTTGGTGCTGGTAGTTCTCACATCAACTTGTTCCTGCGCAGCTGAGGAGCACGTACTGGGGGGTAGGAGTGGTGTACATTTGTAAAGGAAAAAAAATGGAGAAGACCAGTAGACATTGTGGTAAATACCTTATTGTAATAAGGTGAATCTTCAGAGTAGGTGAGCCCTCATCGTATTTGTTCATGCTCAGGTATTCTGTCACTCAGCTTATCGTGGAAATCACTGCTGACAGACTTTCAACCATATTATAAGTTATCCATTTTTGCTTGTTTAGAAGCAGGAACAGTATCACCCTGATTTCAGCAGAAATCACTATGGAGGCATCCATAACCTCATTCAGGATCTGGATGTGTAGCACGTCGTGACAGGTCTGTTTTCTTCGAAGATTTACTCAAACTTGTTTGCAAAATGTACTAGCTACTGTTCTGATTGTTTTCCTTGCTTCTGTTTTCCTCCTGTGCTTGCGAGTCTCATATGCAAACCCCGCTGATGAGAGAAGACAACGCTCAGGTTACCCAACGGACTTTCTTTTCTCATGTCATAGTACAAAACTCAGAAATTCCTTTGCATATCACCTGGCTATTGAGATAACCTCTACGGTTAGAGAAGGAAAAGCAAGCTAAAGATGTAAATACTGAAGTAATTTTATCAAGTGTAAAGCAGGAACATTTTTAAAGACAGGTGTCGTATTTTGCTGCTCAAATCATCTTACGTCATCATTTCAAAGCTTTGGTATATGCCCATAGAAACCTAGAAGTGAGTATCTTTTGTTTCTGAGATCATTTCTGACTCGCAGAACAGCCACAAGCTGAGGATCAGGTTGGATTATCAAGCAAAGATCCGCCATCCCACTGCAGTTCTTCTTTAACAGGACTGCAGTTCCTTTAAATCAATTCCCATTGATTCTCAAGGGCAGAAACTGTCCCCTGCATGATTTGTTCTTGAGGGGACAGATACTTTGCTGTCTATTCTTTGAGTTGTGTATTATTAACAAGCTAATGTTTATTCTAGCAAATGAGCATCACTGTATTTCCTTGCAGGTGCCATTCTGTGTATAAGGCTGTCTCAACAGTGGAAGCTGGCTCTGTTCTTCTTCCCATGCTTGCTTACTTGCCTCTTTAATCAACTGCTAACATAATAATTGTTATTTCTCATGCTGCAGAGCCATGCAGAACCCAGTTTGACTTCTAGATTTGACCTGTGGCATCAGCAAATGATTCAGTCATCTTCCTGCTGTAAGCCGATTGCATTGGAAATGGTACCACTGGGATGCAATAAACACAGTTCCTTACCGTGCTGATTTTATAGTAATTTTCCAGAGTAGAGCTGTGCTTTAAAACTTTGCGCTGCTCCCTGTAGTCTTCTTGTATTAAAAAAAAAAAAAAAAGGCAAAAAGAGAAAGAAAACAAAACCAACTTTAATTGTTCTTGCTCACCATACGTTATTCTCTTGAAACCTGTGATGTGCAAGGAGCATGTCAGTTAATTCACATTGGACATTCCAAATGGATTCCTACAAAACCTATTAATAAACCCAGTAGTAATTAAAAAGAGTATATTCTCCAGTCATTACAGCAAACTGTGTACTCAGATAAGGCTAACTAATTTGTGCATGCTCCCACCTTTCATGTCTTAAGACACAGGACTCAAAGTTTGTTTTCAGACTGACCGGTGAATTTGATTTGTTCTGGGGAAATGTGTGCAAGAGTATTTCTAGGTTATGAGTAAAACGGGTGAGCCTTGCAAAGCAATTTCATGTGAGGCAAATGATCCTAAAAGACAGACTCGAGAACAGTTGTGCTTACAAAACCTTCTTAAATGATCTACAGCTAAGCAAAAAAAAAAAACAAAAACCCAAACAAAACAACAACAATCCAAAAAGACACTTGTAAAGGACTGATAGAGAAATTTTGCCTGGTGAACACCTCAATAACTCATACTTACACCAGCATGCTGGACAGGAGCATTTATTATACTGGGATTTGCTTTGATTACAGGCAGTTTATAATCATAAAGGGCTTCCCTGAAGGTCCACCATAGCAAATGGATGACTTTCGTTTGACTTTAATGGAGTCCAATGAGCCCCAGGAGTGAGCACTTGGGCATTTTGCTTTTAAATTTCACAATGCCTCTCTAAGTGAAATTTATTTTTAAGGAATCTCTTTAATAACTATTTTACAGCTTACTTGAACTTTACTGTCAAGTGAAACTGCCAGTCTTGTGCAGCCAATACTGATCAGGCTAAGTCAAGGAAAATGTCTGAGGAAGGAATATCAGGCTTTGTATTAAAAAACAGTCCATTGGAAATAACACTAAAGCATTTCTAGTTCTTCCAGTTCTTCCAGTCGCTGGATGAGGCCACGATACCTGGCTGCATTCCAGGAAAAACTAAAATAGCTGTTTCAATTTTCAAATGGTTTATGAATACATTAATTATATTTTAATATTTTCTGTGAAAAAAAAAGTATCCTTTAAGCTATACATTTCAATTTCAAGAAAAATACACATCTCTCTATAGAGCCTGAGTCACTGGGCTTTGGGGTAGCAGGGGAAAAAAGTGGGCAAGTTGGAGTGGTGAAATTTTATCCTAAGCTCAGGCAAGTGTCCCCCTGCATTCCCCACCAGCCTGCCACCCCAGCCTTCCGTGAGACTTGCCTGTCCTGCTTTTACCACTGACACCCCAGAAAATGGACCTAGGATTTGGATCCTGACGAATCTCATCTCAGTCTTTAGGGTCACAGAGAGAGGGCGCAGAGGTACCTCGGTGGCAGGATCCGGCAGGTGCAGGCAGATCCTCTTTTCTTCCAGTTTCTCCAGTGGCTACCACTGAGACCGGTGAACTGGTGACAGGGAGAGGGACTGCTGCTTCTTGGGGCAGAGGCTGCCTTGTGTGCCTCTGTGAGAAGGAAAGGGGGGGGGTGAATAAAGGTTGTGATGGAGTGAGGAGGACGCCTGCGTAGGTCAATCACTCCCCAAACACAGAAACCCCAAGCTGGATGCCTCGCCTGGAGAGGTTAGTGCTGAGAACACAAACAAGCTCACCAGCTGGTGCAACGCCATCCTCAAAGATGCGGTTTGTGGTTTTCTGTCCTTAGCAAGCTGGTATGTACAGGGAAAACCAAAAGATTGCCTTTACTCTTTTTCCACATGAAGAAGAAGGTTTCTGCACCCGTTTCAAGGATGTGCCTTTTAGCATCTTTGTCTTTCATGAAATAAGGCCTGAAAAACGCTTCTCCCCCATTCAAAATTAGAATATCTTTTTCTGCTTAGGTTTACGTAAAACTGTAAAGCCTTGACTTCTCTGAGAACCTGAGATTCTCACAGGCCCCCTCCTTCCCCCACCAAAAAAACCTGAGCAACTGAGCAGGAACTCCTGATGACCACTTTGGGGAAAGCTGCAATACCGTGCCATGCCAAGAAATCTCTCGCTCCAGTTTTCTAGTTTTCCGCTTAGTTCTGTGGCAGGAGCAGGTAAAATTGAAGGCCGGGATGTGCAGGATGTGCAAGTCTAATTGGCAGTTCCCAGTGGCTCTGCCACCCTAGTTTCAGCACGCTGTGAGCATCGGTGACTCCACATTCTGGGCTGCCAGAGATGAAGTTGGTCAAAACCACGCGTCACTTTGAAATTAATAATCAAAATGCAGGGAGCATAGAAAGGTAAAATCAAGGAAAAAAAATTAAAAAAAAAGAAGTTTCAGGATTTCCTTGTTTAATAGAAAACAAAAATAAAAGAAGGCACAAATAAATTTTTCTCTTTCATAAGTTGTATGTAGACCATATGCACACACTTCAGAAGTATAAACCTTATGTTTTCACAGGCCAATCAGAAAAAAAAAAAAACAAACCACCAAAACCATCTCAGTTTGTGATGTTCCCTGCTGTGATTTCCTCAGGTGAGGTGCCTAGTGCAGAATCCATGATACGGAATTGCACGTACCCATGTTGTGACCATCAGCAGGGGGGTCTCACAGCAGGTCTCAAAGGAGCCAGCGCATTGACCGTTCAGTAATGGGGTGTATTAGGTGGTTGCTACTGAGGCAGAATCACATCTCCAGACTCGAGTGTCTCTCAGAAGCAGGCTTTTTTTTTCTGAGGGTGAAATTCATTCCTAGAGCCTGAAGTCTCTTCTTGCACCTGCACACTCAAGTTGCACACTCAAGTTGGTAGAGAAAGCTGCCAGCTCCTCTTCCTAGGCAGGGATGGAGGGGAAAGCTGGGGCTGCCTCTGTGCCAGGGGCTGTGAGCTGGAGCTCTGGGACCATGCATGATGCAAACTCAAGTACTGGCTCATCCTGAGAGGGCTCAAGCCACCATTTTCTTGGAGGCTATCCTGTCTGCAGGAGGGGGAAAACCATCCCACTTGCCAGACATGAAGAGGTCACCATGAGGGTTGAAATACAATGGTGATGGGTGTGGGCAGGAAGGCCCAAGAGGACTCTGTGGTCCAAGATGGAGGCTGATGGTCTCCCTGGGGACCACTCGATATGCAGGGCCTCTGCCTGGGCTGAATGTGCAACACAGGCTTCTGCAGGAACACCACGTGAGGGATCCCCACCACGTTGGTCCAGGTGCGTGGGTACATCCCAGGCAGGCTCCCAGGACATCTATCTGAGAAGTCCCTGGGAGATGTA
>JAOTQQ010000012.1:113813796-113828608 GCA_026546715.1 Gallinago undulata
GGGATGGGGCAGCCACAGCTTCTCTGGGCAACCTGTTCCAGTGTCTCACCACCCTCACAGGAAAGAATTTCTTTCTAGTATCTAATTTAAATCTCCCCTCTTCCTATCTAAAACCGTTACCCCTTGTCCTGTCACTACACTTCCTGACAAAGAGTCCCTCCCCATCTCCTGTAGGCTCCCTTCAGATATTGGAAGGCTGCTCTAAGGTCTCCCTTGAGCCTTCTCTTCTCCAGGCTGAACAACCCCAGCTCTCTTAGCCTGTCCTCATAGGTGAGGTGCTCCATCCCTCTGATCATCTTTGTGGCCCTCTGCTGGACCCGTTCCAACAGATCCATGTCCTTCCTGTGTTGAGGACTCCAAAGCTGGACACAGTACTCCAGGTGGGGTCTCACGAGTGCAGAGTAGAGGGGCAGAATCACCTCCTGTGACCTGCTGGCCACACTTCTCTTGATGCAGCCCAGGATGCGGTTGGCTCTCTGGGCTGCCAATGTGCACTGCCAGGCCGTGTTGATCTTCTCATCCACCAACACCATCCACCAAGTCCCTTTCCTCAGGGCTGCTTTCTAATACCTCATCCCCTAGTCTGTATTGATAGCAAGGATTGTTCTGGCCCAGTTGCAGAACTTGCTCTTGTTGAACCTCATGAGGTTTACCTGGGCCCACCTCTCCATCCTGTCCAGGTCCCTCATGGATCCCACGGATGCAGGGTTTGGTGTGAGCGCTCGGAGATGCTCAGCTGAAGCGCTCAGAGGAACAACCTCTGCTTCAGCAATGGGATTTCCCAGCGCTTTTCAATTCCCCGTGCCCTTATTGTTTTTGACATCCGAAACACTGGCTGCAAACTTCCAGACAACATGCCTGGGGGAAAAAATGAAAAAAAAAAAAAAAAAAGGGCCAAAAACTTAGCAAATCATCCCTTTTCCCACTGTAAACTTCCCGGTGCAAAGAGACTCCCTTCACTTGCCCTCAGGTGCCTTCTGAGGTGATGCAATTTTGGGGTTATTCCACGCTATGTGTTATGGCTTCTGTGAGGCGAGTGTGAAAAAGCAGACCTGGATTCAAGGGGTGGGCAAGCAGGGCTCCTTTCAGACTGGCCACGGCAAATGTCTTCGGGCATTAGGCATATAAAAAGAGTTTTCCTTTTATCTTAAAAAGGGGCATAAATGCACGACCTAAGTCACACTGAGCCATCTTCCATTTTGACAGATTTTCGAACCTTATGGTAACCTGCCTGTGCTAAATATTAACCCATCTCTACGACAGCAGCAGCCAAAATTGGTGATTTTTATTAGGATGGTTGTAGTGGGGCAGCACTGCTCTCTAAACAAAGGGGCAAAATGCACGTAACGGAAAGGAAAGAGAAAAAAAGAAACAGCCCAGCACCCTGTGCAGGGCCAAACCATTTCCATTGAGGACGGGCTGTTGTAAGACAAGTGGATTCCTGGGAGAAATAAATGTTCAGCTTTTTTCTGCTGAAATAGAAGGTAAACCCAGCACACTCACAGAACAGTACGGGATCTCAGGACGGGAAACGTGGATCATGTGCGTACAAATTACCTGGAGCCAGTCACGGTTTTGTTTTTTTTCTTTTCATTTGACTTATTCTTTTATTTCATGCAGTTGCCAGCACTTGCTGCACCTCTTAAAATTGGCTTTGCCCCACCCCAGCAGCAGCACATTTATACTGGGATGAATCACCACCACCTTCTCCCTGGGCAGCCCGCCGGTGCTCAGCCAAACCTCCTCTCCTCTCCTCGGTTGCAAAAGAGTGGCTGCTCCCAGCAGCTGAGTATTAAATCTGATTAAATTTGATGGAAGCAGGTCCTCGTTCTGTCCCAGGAGAGCCGATACAACAGGCTCAAGGGTTTTCCTCCGACCGCCTGTCCATCCCTTGCCTGGCGCGCTGCCGGGAAAGGTGGAGGGACTGTCCAAACAGGAGAGCTGGCCAAGGAAATAAAAATGCTTCTGAAGGACAGGCCCGGTGTAAAAATTCCTGTCTTTGTCAGGAGGTGCCCCCTCTACAAGTGAAATTGTACCTTTCTGTTTGAGTGGATGGGTTTCCCCCATTGCCAAACCTGCTGGTCCTCTGGGTTTTACTCTGGAGCTCAGGAATATTGTTGGGGTTTTTTGGTTGGTTGGTTGGTTGGTTTGTTTTTTGGTTTGTTTTTTTTTTGTGTGGTTGGACTCGATGATCTCAAAGCTCCCTTCCAACCATGAATATTCCATGATTCTGTATGACAAACGGTCTGGAACCGGAGTGTTTCTGGCTTTATTTGCCCCGATGTGAGCATGCTGCTAACACAGATGCTGTCTCCTGTTTTAGACATTGGAAATAGGGCCCAGATCCTCAGAGGCGGGCAAATTCCTCATCGACGAAAATGTTCCTCCAGACTTCGCTCCTGCACTTGTTGAAACGTGCGTGAAAACTAGGAGCTCGGGCTCCAGAAATCACTGTTTGGTTGCTACCCGTGTTTTGCTGCATGGTTTGAAGAGATGACCTGTTAGAAATCGGCCCGTCGACGGAAACTACTCGGTTCACCAGCTAATAAAAAATGATTAAGCATAGTAGCGACAAAGCAAGCTCGGACGATAGCATCTTGACATTTGCAAAGCTCGGGTGGGTTGAATAATAATACTGGTCTGCTATTTGCCTTGCAACAGCAGCTAAAGCAGGTTCCATGCTCCTGTTTGTACTGAAGAAACAGGGCCTCACACGCACACGTGTGCACACACCTCCGCTGCTCTGTAAATACTCGTCAGGCGGTACCTAGTCTTGTAGCCGTCAACGGTGAGAAGACATTAGGAGTTAAGGAACTAAAGAGAGACGGAGTGATGCACTCCAAGGGCTGAGGTTTCCTGGCTGCCTTTCTAGGTCAGCTCCCTACTCTCATGGCTCCTTGGAGTGGGTTTTTGGGCGCTCCTGGGTGCTCAGCCGCCCACATGCCAAATTCTCCTGACTCCCCTTGCTGCAGACGGCAACAAAAGGCAGTTTAGATGCCTTCCAAACTCTACATCCGCTGGCTGGCTCTGAGGGGAGCTTTGCAAATGAGGCGCTGGGCAGGGAGTAACCAAAGGGACTCGGGAAGTGGTGTGTTCAGCACAGCTTCGGGTCTACGTACCACCCACTCGCTGCGGTGTTTTGTTAGAACTTCACTTCCATCTCGTGTTTTCCAGAGCCTGCAGTGGTTTCAGCTGGAAAACAGAGGCCAGAGGTGATGTGAAGAACCGCGCTGTGCTCCCTACCTAGCAGGGAGAGCAGGATGTGGTGGGGTTTTCTCTCATGCCAGGGCTGCAACACAAAGCCTGGTGGACTAAGATCTGCTCCAAAACACCCAACTCAGCCCCACGGTGTGGAAAAAAAAAAAATCAGGTCTGTCTTTTATATCCAGCCTGATGTGAATTCCAAATGGCATCTTACCCTCTTGCAATGTTTCACGCGCACAAACGCGAGAAGTGTGAGCAAACACTGTTTTTAAAAATGTTCTCCCTACAGTTCAGAAGTTTATTACACTTTTGTGACCAATTTTCCGACATGAAGAGATCATGGTAACAAGCTTAAAATGCTCCAGGAAGGGACACAGGGTATGCACTCAACGTGTGCTGTGACAAAATTCAAGGCAGTAAGCGGTAAATTTGCAGCTGTCCGTGCAAAATAAAATTACTCAAAAAAAAAAAAAAGCAGACAAGCAAATATCACAAAAAAAAAACCACGATGGGAAAAGTAATTTGTGTTGAGACTACCATTCGTTTTGGCTAGTTCTGAATTAAAAAAAAAATGTATATACAAAAAAAGGTGTTAGCCTCACTGATCTGTTATTGCAGAAACACATGGTCTTTGTTGCTGGCAAAGACCTCCACAGACACAGAGTGAAGTGAACAGGAGTAATAAGTGACATCAGCTTCTCCCCTGAACTTTCAGCAGGCACATTTTGGAGTTTTAGCTTAGTTAACATGTATTTTCTGTGCTATTGCACTCCTGCAGCAATTCCATGCACTTCCACGTTTACTTTTGGTACCGTAATTTTTTGATGCAAAAATAGCACCAAAGAAACCCCAAACCCAATCTACTGTCTACGACGGGCTTTAATCAGGATTAAATAGATCGCCGCGAGGCTGAGACGTTAAGTGTCACCATACCTGTGTCTTTCCCTACAGAGCAAGGGGATGAAGCAACATAATGGTACACCAGTACAGCAAACCCATTGCGTTGACAGTGCTGATTAACTGCTCTAACCTTGCATTCGCAGCGATTAATTTCATATGAAAGCATCCTAATAATAGATGTTCAGGCTGAGCCCTGCTCTTACGCCAACAGGAGATTTGGGTCTTGCTGAGAGATAATGACAAATACCCGCCGGTACAGCGGTCGGTCGATTTCTACTTCCAAACAACATAAAAAATGCACATCCTGGCTCTGCTGTTTGCATGGAGGAACCTGGAATGTCTTCAGCATATCCCAAGAGTAACCAGGCAATCACTGCTCTGGTCTAACGCTGCTAAAAGCCCCTTTAAATACTTCTGCCTGACGCACAGTAAAACAAGTCAGCTGAGTGGAAGCCTGGTCTATAGTCTTACTTGCAAGAGTCTCCCTCCGGGTCTTTAATTCATATTTTTTTTCAAGGAAATAAAGCAGGCAATCATTCACACATCAAATATGTCTAAATAAACCTTTACTAGTCAGTATTTATGACGTATTTTGTATTGTGAAATCTTAAATGTAACTGAAGTGGTATTGCAATGCCTGTTAAAGCCTCCTGCAGCACTCATTACAACTATTAAAACTCAGACGCTATTGTTTATGTGACTTTTGCCCTTTATTCCACTATTGTCTAAATTATTTTTTCCTTTAATTCATTCTTTCTGGGGCTTTGATGCTCCCAGTCCTATTGAGACACGAGACAGGAGCTTCTGGTATTCGGGTATTACGTGCTGCTCAAAACCATGTCAGGTTTAACAGGTATCATTTCATTCAGTACAAACACAACACAAAACTTCAGAAGCCTGTTCCAGTTATCAATTTTATTTGAAAGATGTCTTCTATACATATTTTTTTTTATATAGAAATAAATATGAAAGGCCTATACAAATATGAACACTTAAAAGAGTACCAATACTGCCCTTCATTTTTTTTTTACTCATCTTTGAATACTTAAAGGGGCAAAACTGCATCAAATGTATTTAGTAAAATAAATTTTACAAAATCTCAGATGGCAAACATCTGCCCGTGTCTGTCACAACCTTTTAGACCAAGTTTTCCATAAACGCAACCTCAACACGAAATACTTTCAGCTGCCTTTGAGAATTTCACAATTACAGACCGATGTGCATTTTCCTCAGATGGACAGTAAAAACAAAGTCATACTTAAGATATACTCTGGTGTAGGAATTTGGCATTCTCACTTTTAATGACACACTGTGTTGACATAAGATTTTTTTAAAAAACATTCTGATAAATTAACTTGAAAGTTAAAAAGGACACAATCTTGCCTTCAAATCAAACCCAAGTCATTTAAAAAAACCTCCACATGGACATTTGCTTTTACATGACATGATTCTTCCCCCAGCTTTAAAAAATTTAATTCAACACCACATAAAATGCTTTTGATATAAAATAACATGATAAAATAAGTAAGCTTTTTGCTTTGTGTAAACCATAATTTCTAGACTCTTTCCTATAAAGTGATATTTTTCTAACATAGGGCGTCATCCACACACTTAAATAATCTCACTAATTTACACATTTAAAAGAGTATAAAGCAAAATGTGCTCAAATGGTGGGAGGAATGGCTACTAAATTGAGTACAACTACTTTTTCACAAGTTGGGGTTTTTTTTTGTTATTGGGTTTTTGGTTTTCTGTTTTTTTTTTGTTTAAGAAAGGGTCAAACCCCAACAATATTGAAAGGAGGCCACGTAATAGAGCAAAAACCTCTTTTGTCTTTCCTTAAGGATTTTGTTCATCCCAAAACTAAAGAGTTCCCAGATGTTAATTTAAGAACCACAGATCAAACTTGCTGACAACCAGAAGAAATATTTCAGGTATTTCCTATTTGGACAATAAAAGCATGGGCCTTAGTTCAGAAAAAATATCATAATACAATTTACTGTAAGTGCACAAAAGCCCAATCCTGCAACTCTTTCCTGTTCATTCAATTGTTTTCACTTAAGTAAAGCATATAGGATTTCCCTCTCGACCCTGATTTAATAACTTACATAAATAACTGTGTTTGAAGAATATGGATATTTAAGAGTCTACACATACATCAGATTCAAAGGGTATTTAGGAATGTCTGTCCTGTTTTTCAAAAGAGCCACTACTTTTAAAAGGAATGTTGTACTAATGTTTTCTTTCCTTCAGAATAAAGCTTCAGGAGCTTACATTACTAAATGGTGCTCTCACTTGCACAAGTTTAAATGCTTGGCTCATTCTTTCAAAGGAGAATTTGCAGATTCACCGAGAAGCAAAGAGGACACGTCTCTACCCAGGGGCAGCCACCCAATATGGCTCAGCTCGGAACAGCAGCTGCGCTGTGGGGTTCTCCTTCACCGCAGCTGAGTGGCTTACGTAACAAACTGCCTTGGGTTCACTTCAGTTCTCCAATCAATTTTCACTCTTTCTGAGCTTCCCACAGGAAAACTAACCACCTTCCACCATCGTCTCTGCAGACGTAGCTAGAGGTTCTGCCAGCCAGACAAGGCTGGCTGTTTTCCAGCAGCACCAGAGTTAACAACCTAAAGAAAGGTTTTGTAAATGCTCTAGGGCATCGATCTGGCCGGCGAAACCTACTGACAGCAGCAATGGTCAAGACAGTAAGACTCCAGCTCTACAGCAGGTCTAACACTGGGGTTACAGAGAAACCTTGGGGAGGGGGAAGACAAAAAAAAAAAACAAACTACAAGAGAACATGTACATAAAGACTTGTGGTACCATTTCTGAAAAAAAAACCCAACAAAAAACCAAATGCACTTTCAAGTTAGGAATGCATTTATCAAAAACTAAGCTTTGCATTATGATGAATTATTTGAAGTTTGGGTTCCTGAGCTTGATACTGGACAGGAGGAAGGAAAAGTTTCTTGTATCTTAAATTATACAGCAGTATCATTAGGACAGTATTTAAAACCTATTATTAGAAGAATGAATAAGTTACAAATATGACTATAAGAGTATTATAACTAAATAGTTGTTTCTTCAGAAGACCTTAATCTTCTTTCTTGTGTGTTTGAAATCGTTCCATTAAAGCCCTAAATATATTTCCTGGTATTTTCTGATGTTTGTCTATTAGAGCTTGGACTGCTGCTTTTGTCTGTAAGGAAAAAGGAAAGTTTATGGTCAGATTAAGTCATCTTTATATTGTTCCTAGATTAACACAATCTTTGGGCTCTTTTTCATCCTTTCAAATATAACAGAGCCACTGCAAGTTCAAAATGCTATTTTTCCATATTCAAAGCCAGAGGATGTGTCTGTAGGACCCCTGCCAAGAAACAGACAAGCCAACCAGTATCTTTTATCTCTGGTGGTTGTGTTCACAAGCTCTATTAGTGATACGCAATAGTGAAATGACGATGAAGTAAATTAATGAAGAGACTTAGATCTATAAAGCATGTCAGTGCCTGCGTGCCGTACTGCAACTCGGGAGGTTCTGCCTGTGCCCAGGTTTGCATCAGTAACGCTCTCCCATGTGCAAGAACTTTGCTGCTTCTACACGTGCTCAGAAGCAGCACTGGAAAGACAATTGTGTCTCCACACATTTGGCTCATACAGCCTTCCTGTTCTGCCTGGAGAAGCAGAGACTGCTCAGTTCCTAAGGCCAGAGAGAAAACAGAGAACTATTTGCCTTTGTAATGCAGGGGTCAGCAAGGGGAAAACTGATACTCAGTACAAGCTCCCACTGCTTACATGAAGTATGTGATCAACTGTTACGTCCTGGGAGAAGATTCCTCCCCACATCATTGGAATTCATCCCACATCGTTGGAATAGGCTGCTCAGGGAAATGGTTGAGGCACCATCCCTGAAGGCGTTCAAAAGATGGGTTGACATAGTCCTTAGGAATATGGCTTAGTGATTTTTGTCAGGGTTAGGTTGATGGTTGGACTAGATGATCTTTAAGGTCCCTTCCAACCTAGACAATTCTATGATTCTATAATCTCTTTACAGGTCTGGTCCTATGTGTCTCTACAGATCTAAAAAGCCTATTAGGTAAAAAATTTGAGCTTAATTTTTTCTATATATAATGGGCAAATGCCTACTGTGCCATAGCCTGAAACATGAGCTACAACTGTAAAATTACTCTAAGGGATTCGTGTTCTAGGGGCCTTATCTAGCAGAATTTGCACTTAAGTCAGAGGCAAGTGAGGGCTGGCAAAAATGTAAGATGCCAAAGTATGTTTGAAAGTCATTTAAACACACATTCTGTCCTCAAAGACAACAGTTCTCAAGTTCTGTCAGGCTGAACCCCCAAAATAAACAAGCAGTTTTCCATCACCGGGGCATAAGATAATGCAGATAAACATTTTAAGATGTGACTTTGCAGTCTAATGAGAGGGTAAACAGACAAGGAGACAACTGAACTGACTGATACCTGCATGGTGAAGAAGAAAAATCTCTTCCTCTCAAGTGAAGCTTTCGTAATGCTAAAAGTGACCATCTGCTGAGCTTCCAAAAATGACTGCTTCAGCCCCCTCCATCTGACTGCTCCATCACTGAACTGGTTTATGTCTCTGCACTGTGAGATCTATTAATAAACTGAATAAACATGAGGACCTGACAATCCTTTCTATAAACCACCCAAATCTGAACTAGGGGATCATTCAAAGGTTAATTTGTTGGGTGAGAAGTTGCAGGAAACAGAAATGGAAACACACTGTACAAAGCAGTGAAATGATTTACCTTAATTTTTTAATAGTATGGAATTTCACAGTTTTTGAACACAGATTTATTATATTTGAAAGGCTTCATTAGTATCTTTCTGAAAAGACCAAGAAACAGGACACTGGGTTTATGCCTTTATCAACCCAGAGCAGTCTTATCTGACTGAACTTCTTCAGTCCCTAAAGTAAGTTGGTTCTCGAAGCAAATACATGGTGCAGTATTGACTTGAAAAGGTCTAGAACATCTGCAAGGTGTAGTAATAAAAAGACAGCATTAAAGAAGGGCAGAGTTCAGGAAGTCCAAAGCTTACCATGATTCCACCAACTTCTCTAACTAGATTCAAGGCAGAAATCACTTGACAAGAATATTTCAGTGTTTTCTGTCAGAACAGTCAATTCTTCAAATATATATATGCTTATCTATCTTACCTTTGCAGTAAGTTCCTCAGCAGTTACATTTGGATCGTAAGGAATGGGTTCTCCAATAAAAGTGCGAAGCTTGACTGGAAACCCACCGTACAAAGGAACTACTGGCAGTCTACTATGTTCATATAGTGACCTAAGTATTTCTAATGTGAAAAAAAATAGGGAGGAGAGGAAAACAGGAGAAGGAAAAGGGAGAGAGCAGAGGAGAGAGAGAGGGGGGAAAAAAGGAAAAAAAGAGAGAGACTGAGATTATTTTGTGAACTTTTTTTTTTCCCCGGTATGTCTTTGAAACTGGCTTGTCAAGTAATCCAGCCCCTGACCCAGATTCTCAAACATCCTGTCATCTCAAGTGCTGTTCTACCCTTGGCTTTCATTTCCTAAAAGCTGCATTAACACTAACATCAGACTTGTCTCCACCCTAACCTGGCGTGAAATCTCCCCTCCAGAGTAGCTGCAAAGAGAAGGAAGCAGAGGAGAAAAATCCAGTAGCTGCCTCCCTAGAGAGGAAGGGAACGCTACACAGTACAGGTTACAGTTCAGCTAATTTTACAGATTAGCATAAGAAATCAGTATTGGAAGACTGTTTCTGTTCAGTCCCACTGAGGTCTAGAAGATCAGAAATAGTCTTATCTGCCTTAAGGCCAGTCATGCGAAAACACCGAATTGCTCTTTCAGATCACACACTGGTTGCAGTGAAACAATATAAAAAGAGAGAAAACACAACCTATATGGAAAAAGACTATTCCAAAGCTACTGAAACTGGAGTAACGCCTCCAGTGATCAACAGAATTCAATTCCTCCAGCACTTCTGCTGTGAAATGCAAGTAGCATTAATGATTTTGGCTTCAACTTCTGCTTGTTTGGGAAGATTCTCCTGAACACAGCAATAATTTTTATAGAATCTGATGAATATGTGAATTATTCTGCACATCTACATCTGATGCCTTGGTTTTCTCCATGCAATATATAGCTTTTAATTAGAGGGGGAGAGAAACAGAACTGTGTTGCCCTACAGTCCTCTGATGAAGATGATGATACCATGCTTGAGGCAAAACATGTGGCATGGAGGAGCCTGTTCTAGCCTTTCTGCTAGATAGTAAATTGGAGAAAACAGAAAAAATGTTTAACACTAGCAGATCAGCAGAAATGTGGGTATCTAATCATCCCAGAGGTGACCCCTTCAGATATATACCCATCTATCCGTGTGCTGGCTGGAAGTCCCACAGAGATAAGAAAAGAGAAATGCAAGGGTTTGTGAGGAACCACAGGTCTAGTGCTGAGCAGCAGACCAACTACAGATTACATACATTTCAAACCATTCCAAGTTTAAGCACAGGTAGAGGTGTAAGCACAGAGCTTTAGGAAGAGATTTAAAGAAATTACATGTCCCTTGCAAAACCCCTGCTTGCTTTGCTTCTTAACAGAAAGCAGAAACCTAGAGTTGGCCTAGCAGATATAAGCAGAGAAAAAAAAAAAAAAAAAGAGTGCTCTAAATCTATTTGCCTTTTTCTGGTTCCTTTTTCCTTTCTTCTACTACTTCTGTGAAGGCACATTGTTTTGTGGAGCATAACCTTGATGAGCCAATACCACATCTAATTCTGATATTAAATCTTAATAACATCTCTGAACTCTACCAGAGAGAAAAACTCCAGAAACAAGACTGTGTCAAATCTCAAATTTATATGGGGATTATTTCTAGAGAGATAGGCTAAACACACATGGGAAAATAAAGCTACAAAAAAAAATAGAAAATATCTTACTTATTCCTCCTAATGTCCTAACGCCTTCTCGAACATTTTGTGTAAACATAGGAATGATGGGCTAGGAGGGAAAAAGAATAATTAAGAATTTAATGAAAATAGCACTATCTAAAATACTTCTACCTCACTTAAACCCAACAAGCAAATTCATTTCAGAAGCGTTTCTCAGACAAGGACATATAGAGAGCTAAACCAGTATTTTTAAGTTTTTCTGCAACTTCTGCCATGAGGTCTAAAGTTGGAGAATACCATGAGATTTCAGTGAGTCACTGTTTCAGTAAGTCCATTTTCCAAAGCAGTCCAGGATTTCAGAACCTACGGAGCACTTAGACCTCCCCTCATCTAGCAGCATTTGCACAGCTGATTTAAGTGGTTAAACCTCTTAATTTAATTTGTAGTTATCCTCAAAGGGAAGAATTCACAAGATTGAGACCCTAAACTTGTCTGATTCATCTCTGCTCTGGTGACTGAATTGCTTCATGCATGATGTGTCATATTCAAAGCATGCCTGTGATTTATTTCTGCTGATTAATATTTGGAATGGTGTTGAATATTTCAAGTTTTTCTTGCTGTTTTTGAACTTGCCAAAAGCTGTCAAGATTTACAAGAGCCAGGAGGGGGTTGACTACTACATGAGGTTTTTAAGTATCATTTTATAGGATGTACTGTCTGTACACAGCATCATCAGATATATAGAACTCTTTATGAGATTTTTCAAACATTCAGATTCTTTCAAAGTTTTTTAAACAAGCATGGAGATGAGCTAGTAAATGAAACAGGTATCAAGTTAGGGTGCTTGGGGTTTTTTTTTGGGGGGAGGGAGGGAAAAGGGGTAGTCTGTGAATAATCCAATGCAACTCTAGAGAATAAAAAGAAGTGAAGTTGCCTAAACCGAGTGGTAACAAACTTCTTTATTCTAGAACCATCTTGGAACATCTTACTTGTGACACTATTCTTATTCTACTGCATCTCTCAGATTTTAGGGAGAGAATGAAGCTGCAAGACCCTTGTGAGTACATAAAGGGAACTGAACACATATTAAAAAAAAATAACTAGTACAATCATAGTTGAATCCCAAGCATGACCTTTCATATGCCATTATAATACATTGGTAAAATGCCCCTTCAAACTCTAATAATTCAGTGAAATTCAGTGAAAACCTCAATCTGTTGAAAATACCCTGTTTAAACAGTGTTATTTTCCTCCTGAGAAAAGTGACACACTCTTAAAATTAGGTCTTAAAAGTATTCTATTCCTGTATAAAATCCAGAGATTTAACATGTCTCTCTTTGACAGTACCTAAATATGAAACGCTGGGTGTGAGACTTACTTTCAAATTAGGTATATGCAGACCTAGACATATGCACACATCTTTCAAGTACAAATATAGAATGAGAAGGACTCTGAAATGATTATTAAAATAGTTACAATTCAAATATATCATACCCTTATGTGCCTTTCACAGTTGGCCCCATATGAATAATTACCTGCCTGCTGGCCAAGCACAATGCTACGTATTGGAATCGAAGAGACAGTTCCCACGAGTGAACAGCATCTCCTGCTGCTGCTGTCTGCCCTAGACATCCCTTACCACCATAAAATGCCAGTACAGAACCTAGTGCCAGTGAGTCTGGGCTGTGCTGGGACACGGTATGGTTCAGTGACAGGGCAAACAGAAATGTTTATGTATGGTTGCTTCCAGCCATCCCGGTCAGGGGTTGAGTGATCACAATCCTGACTGGGTATGTGCGAAACAGCATGAGTTTCTACTGCAGAAACCTCCCTGGATTTCATCTCTCATTCTTTCAAACTCTGGATTTCCTGACCAAACTATTCCTAGCTGACTCCAAAGCCTTCTTATTGAAAGCAGCATGAAGAGCCTTGATACGTAGTTATGACAGCAAATAGACCATACTCATGACGCTCAGTATTGTAACACCAAATATACGATTATCAAAACAGCTTTCCCTGGAATAAAGTGCTAACAAGTACTAATTCTTCGCTTCTCTTCTGTCATCAGTCATACTTACCACTTTTGCATCAATGGCCACCTGAGCAAAGCCCTTCCGATCACCCCAGATAATAGTATACATTTCATCACTAAAGAGTGCTTCCCGAACTCCACCTGGGGCAATGGCCAGCAGATAGCCCTTCTTCAGAGCATTAACGCATTCTTCTCTTGGTCCATGCATAACTCCATGTACATCAAGTAATATTTTAAAACCTGTAGGGTAAGAGAATATTAATCGGCAGAGGGGTTGGAACTAGATGATCTCTAAGGTCCATTCCAACCCAAACCATTCTAGGATTCTACGATTTTAATTCAGAAAGTGTTCATTCATACTGCCATTGAGTACAGATTCCCAAAACAGAACAGAATGGCTAAAACTTACTCGTCTAATAGCCTGTAACCCCAAATTAAACATGCTTCTAGAGTGTCTGAAGCATTAAGTCCTGTTTATAAATTTTGGTCTAAAAAGTTGAAGAATTAGAGTTTTCAGTAGCTTTTTGTGATAGTAAAGTCAGGTGCTATCTCACAACCAGGACTAAACTGGAAGAATTTGGCAAGTGCTCTGTGCCATCCTTCATGTGCTCCTTCAAAGGAGTTAGTAAGTCAGACCCAGGGCGCTGGCTCCTTGCCCAAGCTCTACTTTTCAAATGTAGCACAGTCCTAATGAAATGCAAGAAGAGAAAATTGTTGTGACTTTTTTTTTCTTTTGTTAACTTTGGCAAACAAAGAGCAGACTGCGCACGACAAGGAGAATGATGAAGGAAATGCAGCGTTGCGTCGCAGATCAGTGCAGGAATTGGTTCAGCCTGTGACTACCTAGATGGCACCTGTCACACCAAGAGGTGGCTGGCAAGCCTGGATGGGGTATATTCATCTTAGGTTAATGTTTTTCATTTACTGAAATTTTTAACTGTAAGGTTACATAAACTCCTCATATCATCTTGAATTTGAAAGGTCTTACAGACCCTACCCTTCAAGAAACAGCAGAACATCAAGAATTTGCTTACAAGTATCAAACCAGCGCACACCTGATCAATTTAGACAACTAAGTTCTATGTGAAAGAACATAACTAGCAAAAACCTCTGCTAGCAGGAAATTAATCATGTTCATTTAGTTCAATAAATTTTAAATATATCCGGTATTTATGAGTACTGCATGCCAAAATGGGAACTTCAGGTGACTGAGCAGTATGGAAAAGATGACTTCTGTTTCTTTAAGTTTTTCACTGAGGCAAAGACAAGGACACAGAACTGACCTAGCCAAGTTTGCCCCTCAATAGCAGATCTTCATTTTTTTAACCTCAGGTTAACAAATGAATAGTTGTTATTACGAACACATAAACACACACACACACAGACCGAAGAAGAGTCTGAATTTAGTTAAGGCAGAGGTCTGTCTTCTCTTACAGCCCACAGAAATTAAGGGTTGGGAAGGAGAGCATGAGGCAGCTTGTCATTAGTTTATTCTTAACTAAACTCTGATCTCTAACTAGTCTTTGTGGTTGGTGTGAGTATAATCACTCCTGATCTCTATCCATACACCATCCGGATCTGTAATCCACCGGGTTAAAAACTGGCTGGAGGGCCGGGCCCAGAGAGTGGTGGTGAATGGAGTTAAATCCAGCTGGCGGCCAGTCACGAGTGGTGTCCCACAGGGCTCGGTACTGGGACCAGTTCTCTTCAACATCTTTATCAATGATCTGGACGAGGGGATTGAATGCACCCTCAGCAAATTTGCAGACGACAC
>JAOTQQ010000012.1:113831921-113910323 GCA_026546715.1 Gallinago undulata
GGTTGCCCAGGGAGGTTGTGGATGCCCCATCCCTGGAGGTGTTCAAGGCCAGGCTGGATGGGGCTTTGAGCAACCTGTTGTAGTGGGAGATGTCCCTGTCCATGGCAGGGGGGTTGGAACCCGATGATCTTTAAGGTCCCTTTCCAACCCAAATGATTCTATGATTCTAACCTCATTTTAAAACAGTAATGGAGAAAAACAAAACAGTCTCCCATGTGATAAGCAACTGTGCTTAAGTATTAACAGATATAATATGGAGCCAAATCTAAATTACAAAAGAGGTTACATTAGTCAGCCGTATGCAAAAGATTTGATAATCGATTGACAAATCCTAGTCTGTTGGCAAAGCAGTTGTAGGGGTAAAGCCATGCTGTTATCAGTATGAAAGAGTTCAGTTTTCAGGGATTAAGGTTGAAATAAAACTATACTGGCAAAAAGACAGTTTTCTGATGAGTGGTTTCCACTAAAAGCATTCCACACTACAGAACACCCCTATAAATGCACAAAATTAATTACGAGATTTTAATCACAAACTAAAAAGGGAAAGAACTGGGTACTTGGGGAAAGAACTGGGCACTACTATATTTCACACACACAGAAACCAAACCCATCATGCAATTAATTTCACCAATCAGCAGTGTTTTTCATTAGGTTGTCTAGCCAAAATCTTGCCTTAAACATGTTTTTCATGTTCCTCATGTTTCACACAAACTTGTTGGACACTTCTACAGCTTTCCTCCAAAAAGGATTTCTGAAAAGGTTCTTTTTGGAAACATGTTCCACTGCCCACCATACTCAACTAGGTGGGATATGAAAATACATCATCTCCCCAGCCTAATATTGTCAACTTTAAGGACATTGCTTCCAAACACCTTATTTTTTAATTGGGTTGCACCACTCATTCTGCCTATATTAATAATAATAAAAAAAAAGGCATCTTATTGAAGTCTCTACTACTGATTAATACAGAGGCAACTCTTTCTCTTCAGATCTCCTTGCCTTTGTTTCTAAACACCCCAAGAGTCGACGGAAGGTATTGCCCAGGCAGGAGTATGACATCCTTGCATGGGCCAGTCTCATAAACTCATTCTCATTTGTAAAGAACATGTTAGAGACAGCTGTACTTCAACACTTCCACTAAATTTGTGTGAAGGTCTGTTCTGAAAGCTGTGTTCCTGTGGCACAATTAATTTGATTAATTACACCATAAAAAAAAAAAAAAGAAGAAGAGTTATCAGACTGGTTGTTTATGTTTATAATTACCTGGTAATCTAAAGACGAAATGATCAGCTACTACGTGGCAGTATCTCTTCCATTGTATAAGAAGTCTAGCCATAAAATAGAGGTAGTCAGCAGGAGTAGCTCCATGATAAAACACAATAAGCCCTGGTCCTTCAGGAATATTTTTGACACCATGAAGTTCATAACCTGTTAGGATTTAAACGCATTAACAGATGTAAAAACGTGGTACCATTATATCCCAAAGAAACCAGCTTGGGGCAAGTTGGCAAACTGAAACCAGTAGCTATTGACGAGTCGTAAGAGCAAAGTGACTGCTAAAAAGGCAAGAGGTGACTTGCAGCATTTACTGGGTTGCTTTCACAAGAAATACGAGTTTCACTGAACGCAGAAGAGCCACATTTAAAGAAAGGAAAACAAAAAAAAGAAACCACCCTGAAAAGAAAACACCCAATATCACCATCTTGATATATTAATATAATATATATATTAATATATATACCATATATATAATAATATCGTTTTCCCCTTTTTTCCCCCTTTTTTTTTCCATTTCACTGTCTTCAAGGCTGTAGAGTCCTCTGAATCAATCATTCAAGAGAAACCAAAATAAAGATTGGATAGGAGTGGTGAAACACCACTATTTCGAAGTTCATTGCCACCAGTATTTGTTTAAAAAGTTATGACATGAAAACATCTGTTTACATATCTCCTTTTACTCCCAAGCATGAAGCTTATCTTTGTTATTTCCCTCAGAGTTATACTTGCTCCGTTTCTCCATCACCAAGTACTAAACGCTATTTGAAGCTTTAGATGCTTAATTGAAACATACTTGAACACACAGAAGCTTCATACTGAAGTTACATTTCTAATTAAGTTAACAGTGCAGAATATAGTCAAGTTAACACTATCAAAGCACATCAGTATAGCACATATTCAGCTAATACTGAGCAATATTGTTACAGTATCTTCTGGGTTTTTTTAATAAATAAAAAAATCCCAACCAAAAAAATCCCAACCCAAACTCTGTCACTTCTTCCAAAATTAATCAGATCTACAATTCCCATTCCGTTATTTTTTTTTTTTTCAATTCTGAAGGTACTCTTGGCTCTTCTCCCTCTATTTTACTTTCTATACCTGTGCAGCTGCAATGAATTGCACGCACATCATCTCTACCACCCCAAGTGACCACTAAGTGTGCTCCATGCCAGCCACTCGTAACCAGAAAGATAACTACATCTAGCATTTGCATAATATAGGTAAAGTTATAAACATCACAAACTAGTTTTGGGGTCTGGTTTTGGGCTTTCTGGATGTGGGGTTGGGTTTTTTTGGGCAGGGGTGGTTTGTGCAATAATGTGAGATTTCAGGATGAAAAGTTCTTCCTTTGAGAGATTGATTAATCAAGTGGGGGGAAAAATTAATCACAAAACATTTCATTCTTTAACAAGAGAAGTGTATAGAGAATGTGGAAGCAGCTGGCAGGCCAAAAAAAAAAGTCACAACTCTCGATGAGGGACTGCATAAGAAGCTTTTCTGTGCAAATAAAAAGTTAGACCTTATAAAAAGAAAAAGTTACTAAGGATGAAAAGAGCCAAGGCCTTAAAAATCATCCTCTTATGAAAAAAAGTAAATAGCTTTTTATCATGAAGTGAGCATTTTAAGCTCTTTGATGTAGCTGTTGATTTTGATCTAGTGTACTTTCCTAGATTTGAAAGTTACATCTTAGTCTTACAAAGCCTATCTGATATAGCCGCTGCACCATCTGGTTATCAATGCCTTCAAAACCCACTTCCCTTTGACTAGAGAACAAATAGAGATGATTTTCAAGAAGGATTTGTTCTTTATGTAAATTGCTCTTAAACATCTCTTTCTCCTTTAGCTGCATCTAGACTGAATGGTTCTGAAAGAGGCTATGGTTTCCTTAGAGAAAAAAGCTAAATCATTTATTAAGTCTGTCTTTATAAAAGAAATAAGAGTAAAAAGACAAGGAACTGAGCCCTTAGTTTTGACATTCTAGTAGAGAAAATAGTTGTCAAAAATACATAGATAGAAAGAAAATTAAAAAGTAGGTTTGTCTAACAGTTTTGGGCTCTAAAGTCAATTTGAAGTAGCACCCGGTGAGTGAACTGACACTAAGTGCTCCTTTTAGCCATCATTTGGCATTATATTTAGCAGACTGCTTAAGTGCAATTAAATCGTGCTAACGTGCTGACATACTGGCTATCAGGGATCTGGCACTTAACTTTCAGTGTTCATGTATTGACTCTAAAATAAATAGTGACTTGATCTAACTTGGAACATAGCAATCACTTCAGGTCCGGGAAGGAGGAAATCCAGGAGTAAAAAAGAAACAAAAAAATTAAACAATTTTGAAAAATGCATATATATTGGACTGGATGAAAGATTTCATTTTGTAGCAGTAAAGGAACAAACGCTTAAGAGAAAAAAATCTACATCCAAAAAAGTCTCAATGGCTTTTTTTTTTCTTCCCAAGCACCACTGGCAGTTATTAACAAAACAAAAAATTGGCCTAAATTTTAGAGTTCATGCAACAGCAGCAACACTCAGATATATATTGATAATCCTGAAAGGTAAACCAGGAATTACAGCTTCAGTGCTTTTTAATGAAAAGTTAGATCTCACTTACCATGCCATATTCTTCCATGTCCATCCCATAGGGTAGCCAACATCTGTCTGCCACCCTCCCAAACATCATTGTAATAAGCTTCCTTTAGTTCATTCTTCCTTTTATAAATATGAAGGAGGAGAATGGAAGTGTAGAAGAGGATGACGAGAACTCCCGGAAGCAGGAAAACTACTGCAAGTGGAAAAAGCACCCATAAAAGGTAGACTGCGTAACTCAGGTAATCTTCAATATGCTCCACGCCAGTCCATTGTCCCAGAAGGTAAGTCAGGCAGGTTAGGTAGGACATAGGTATGGGTTCTGCAGTACAGGATTCATTTCCACCTATCATCTCCTGTTTCACTAAAAAAAAAAAAATCACAATAAAAAGGGCAATGAATAAACCCTCCAAAAAAAGACAGACCTGCCTATTCTGTTTAATCACACAAAAAACCTCTCTGATGCATTTTATTTGTATACCATTTAACCCAGCAGCACCTTGGAGAAACATAATGGTTCGCACAGCAAAACTTTCACTTGATTTTTTCAGTCCTTTTCTTTTGAGTACTGGAAATGCTGACAATTCTAATTGAGAAAGATAGTGCAATTGCTTTATCTCAGGCTAAGATTTTATCTCATATCTCCACTGTTCTGTTTAGGCAGATTCAGAATGTTTACACTGTTACCAGCATCAGTTTATGCTGTATTATCAGTCTGCAGAAAGATGTATTGATTAGCCTAATTTATTGTTCTACACAACACATGGTACACTCAAAACCTTCTCCCAAGCACAACAGGACACTGCAAAATCTCCCATTCAGTGGTACAAAAAACCCTCCTGAATGCTCCTACTGACCACGAGCATACAATGTCTCAGAAGAAGATGGCCTTAGACAAGCAGCTCTCACTCCCGTAGACACCTTTAACTGTACCTGGAAATTTACAGAGAGCGAAACACCTAGTCCCAGAGTTCAACACAGAGAGGCAGCAGAAAGGACATGGGAAAATGATCACAAGAAGTCCTCCAAATGTTTTAGCTGCTCTGGCTTCACCATGTCTATGTGTAAGAATCTAGCCTCAGGGCAAGACCTCTCTGGGACGAAATTTCAGGCTTTCTATAACTCTGGAGCAACACTGTTTTTTAGCTTTGTATGATTTAAGGTAAAACTTGCTATTCACTTCATCTTTCGAACAAGAGTGCCCTGGTTTGAGGTAAAACAGAACTTTCTATTCAGTGATTTACTTTTTCAACTCGGCCTCTCTGAAATTAACAGTCTGGGACTTTCCCCTGTGCCTGCTGCTGACGTGATGATCACCCTGGGAGCTCAATACGGTTTTGTATATACTGTATACATTTTAATTTTTTCCCCTTTTTTCTTTTCCTTATTATTATTATTCTTTAATTATTTATTTATGTTTTCATTAAAGTAGTTTAGTTTTTTCTAAACTCATAAGTTGGTTTTTTTTTCTTTTCCCTCTTCCTCTCTTCTCTTTTCCTTAGGGGGGGACGGAGGGGCCATCTGTTGTTCTGGTTGGTCAATTTGGTCAAAACCACGACAAAGAGAGACAACCTGTATGCTTGGCTGTCTTAGCCACAGTTCTAGAACAACACAAATAATACCTTGGGGGGAAAAAACGTATCCTAGTCTAGATTAAAGGTTTGGTCAAGACTTGAAGTAACTGTTGGTCAGGACCTAGAAGAAAAACATTTTGCCACTATAATGTAGACCTGTAGAGAGAAATAGATTAAGAACAATAATTTCTGAAAGAATCTAAGCTTGGAGTTGTCATGGTTGTTTTTTTATTAAAATCTGACTTACAGCATGTGTGATTTTAGAGTTCCTATGCCTAGATAGACATATGTCTATCACTTCTTTACTCTTGCTCTGGTTTTGCAAGCAACAAGTGATTGGAATTCAGAAGGTAACTTCGCTAATTCCCAAGAACAACAAAAACTATGAAGCAGAAGAATTTTATTCCACAATTGCTGTGAAATGTTGAAACATGTCCTAGAGCAGAATTCATCTCACATTTCCCAGTCTCAATTTTTCCTCCCGTTCTGACAGAGCAAGGATGTTCCTTTTTCTTCTGTTTTGAAATCGGCCTCTACCCACATAGCTCAGGACAACTCCTATTAACGAGCAGAAAGCTGATCTTGTGACAAAGCGTTTGCTCCCACGATCCGTACCTGTTCCACTAATTCAGGCTTACAACATTTTGCTCCTCAGCATGTTCTTGAGGACAATGTGAGGAGCAGACGATTCACCCTCCGTGATGTATAAGCACGTAGCATTAGAGACACGCACTTCACTGATTTCATGCACATGTGTTTGGGGGTGTGAATTAGGGGGACAGGACAGGAGAGAGCGAGCGTGTGGGAGAGCAAGAGAAAGCTCTTTCTCATTCCAGTTGCCAGAGCCCAACTCCAGAACCTGTCAGGCAGCAAACACCCACAGCAAGTACAAGAAACACAACTTGGGAGACCAAGCAGGATTTAGGAGTAGCATTCAACACTACAGTATTTATCAGATTGTTATGCCTGGACTTCACCGGTGGTTCCACCTACTAGCTGGAGAACCATATGGAGCACGGGTAATGGCACAGAAACATTTTTCAAAACTCAGAGGAGATTATACAGCTTTAAAGATTACTTAAAAGTTAAACTCTCCCATCTATTACATTTTTAATTGTTTATGGCTTTCTCCAAACACAACATCCTCATAAAGTAAATTTAAAGTCCTGTCCACACATGTCAGACTTGCAAAATATTACTTGTCCTTTTGCCTGTAATGTTAGGTGCAATACCTCACATGCAATCATCACAGCTTTATAAGTTTACTTGCATATCTATGTGCTAACTCGTAATAGAAATTAAAAGCCAACATCTTCTTTGCTGCCAGCCACAGAGGTAACATCTAAAGCACAGCCTTCTCTTAGGGACAGTCAGCTCTACTCTGAACAGCGTTGTTTCCTCATCTTGAAGAGAACCATAGAATAACATTCACTGGACAGCACTTGCCCAAACTCTTGCTAACCGAGAAGATAGATCAGGCTGCTCAGGGCCTTGTCCAGTCTGGTTTGTAGTGTCTCTGTGGATGGAGATCCCACTCCCCCTAATCCAGTGCCTGCCCACTCTCATGGTGAAAACGTTTTTCCTTGTTCTAGTCGCTGCAATTTGTGCCAGTTGCCTCTTGTCCCTTTGCTCAGAAGAGTATAACTTCCCCTCTCTGTAAAACACATCATTAAGAGCGGTATTAAGATGTCCTTTAGGCCCCCCTCTCCTTCATGCTCCCTCAGCCTCTCAGGAGACACCACGTGCTCCAGCCACCTAACAACATTGACAATGTTGGTGGGCTTTCTCTGGACCCCTTCCAGCTCATCAGTGTCTTTCTTGGTCTTTCATAAGACCATAAACTGGGCTTATGGTCTCAAAAGTGCTGAAAAGAGGGCAATAAATACTTCCTCGATCTAATGCCTATGGTCTTGCTAATGTAGCCCAAAATGTAGATAGCCATCTTCACTCATATTTGACTTATTGTCTACCAGGCCTGGAGAAGGCCTTTATCTCCTGTAATTCTGCTCCCGCTCCCCCTCTTCCCCCCCCCGCCCCGAAACAAGTTAAGCATTTTTTTCTGATAACTGATGGTATGGACACAAAAATACTCCACATCCAAGCCCAGATGTGATTTACGTTACTGCCACACTGAACACCCTACCAAAGGCAATGGCAGTGAAGAAGGGAAGACAGATTCCACCTCCATGACCCAAAAGAGCACAGGATGCTCCACATTGAATACAGGTCCAACACAGATCATACACACTACTAAGAGGTAAAGTCATTTTGGTGTGTTCCAACCTTACAGCTGTCTACTCTGTGGCTGCCCAGAGCAGTAAAAATTACAAGATAAAGCCCACAATACACCCACAATGTCACTATGATTAGGACCTCATCCAAGCAAAGGGAGACTATCCTGCTCTCCTTATCATAGGTTTTCCAACACCTGTCAACATCCACATCTAACAAAGACAACAGGGTGCAGTATTAGGGAGTCCCACCCTTAGCCAACTTCCAGGCAGAATAATACGAGCATGCCCTTAAAGGACTTTATTTTAACCCACATTACGGAATCACGGAACTGTCAGAGTTGGAAGGGACCTCTAGAGATCATCTAGTCCAACTCCCCTGCCAAAGCAGGGTCGCCCAGAGCACATCACTCAGGACTGCATCCAGGCGGGGCTTGAAGATCTCCAGAGAAGGGGACTCCACGACCTCCCTGGGCAGCCTGTTCCAGTGCTCTGTCACCCTCACTGTAAAGAAGTTTCTTCTCATATTTGAGTGAAGCTTCCTACGTTCCAGCTTGTGCCCACTGCCCCTCATCCTATTGCTGGAAAGCCCTGAAGAGAGTCACTAAGACATTTCCTATGGCGCAGTTCCAAGTAAATATTTTTAATTTGAGTTCTAGCTTCCCAATAGAGCAGTCTACATACATTTTCCCCAGGTGAAAAAGATGCAGTTTCTCATTTGACTAATGAGCACCCACTGCCTTATGCTGACACAAGGCTTTACGCTGACAGTGAAGTGGAAGCAAGGCTAACATACAACTCCTTGCACTCATTCCTAGCATGCAACCCAGGAAAAGTCCTTAATTAACTGCAAGACGGGTCGTGGGCAGACAGTGGGTTAGCCGAGACCCCGCTGGTCAAGCCAGAAGGAGCAGTTATGGGAAGCAGCAGTTACGGGAAGCACCACATGCAGCGGGATTTCAGCTACACGAAATGTCTCTGTGCAAGCTCTGGAGAACACCCCAGTACCCCCAGACTGAGGGGGTACCTACAGCCTGCCCCTGCCACCAGACACCCACCCCTCCCCGGGGCACTGCTCGGGTACGGGGGGGTATTTCCGCCAGAATTAGCCACCACAGACACACACACACGCGAAAAAAAAAACAACAAACAAACAACCCCAAAAGCCTGATAATCCTGCCCATGACACCTGCAGCCGGAACGGGGCTGGCAGCCAAGAGGGTGGCTTTGCCCCTTATTTTCTCACAAGAGCCGGCCGGCTTCTTGCTGCCGGGACAGGGGGCTGCGGTTCCCCCCCGTCCCGGCAGGAGGTTGGTTCTTCTGCCCGGCCCCAAGGGGCCACCCCCGGCCTCCCGCCGCGGTCCCCCGTCCCGACGGCAGTCACAGCAAGGCCCCGAACCTGGCGGTGCCCCAAGCCGAGCCGCCTCCCGCCCGGGGGCCTGCGGGGGACGGGGCAGGGACCCCCCCTCAGCCCGCCCGGCAGCTCCCGCTCACCTTCCCCCCGACGGCGGCAGCTCCGGCTCCAGTCCCGCGTCCCTGCCGGGGCCTGGTTTTACTTCTCCGCCCGCCGCCCCCGCGGAGGCCGGGTGCCCGCGGGGCGGCCAGACTCAGGGCGGCTCCCCGCGGCTGGGGCGGAGGCGGGAGGGCACCGCGCCGCCCTAGGCGGGCGGGAGCGGGGGGAGGTGGAGGCGGCGGGGGCGCGGAGGGTCGGAGGTGGAGGGAGGCGGAGGAGGAGAGGGGAAGCGAGGGGGGAACTCCGCGCCGCCGGGGACGCGGGAGCCGCCCGGACCGTGTCCGGCGCGCACCGACCGGCGCTTCCGGCGTGGGAGGAGCGGGAAACCCAACCGCGTCCTGGGCCGCCTCAGAGGCAGCATGGCCGGCAGGGCTAGGGAGGGGATCTGGCCCCTCTGCTCCGCTCTGGGGAGACCCCACACTGCCTCTAGCTCTAGGGTCACCAACATTAGGATGGCATGGGCCTGTTGGAATCCAGAGGAGAGCCACGGAGATGGTCAGAGGGTCTGTAGCACCTCTGCTGCGGGGAGAGGCTGAGAGAGCTGGCATGGTTCAGCCTGGAGAAGAGGTAGCTCCGGGGAGAGCTTACAGCGCCTTCCAGTCCTTAAAGGCTGGAGAGGGACTTTCTACAAGGACATGTAGTGATAGGATGAGGGGTAATGGCTTCAAACTGGAAGAAGGTAGACTCAGATTAGATACCAGGAAAGAATTTTTCACTCTGAGGGTGGTGAGACCCTGGAACAGGTTGCCTATGGAAGTTGTGGCTGCCCCGTCCCTGGAGGTGTTCAAGACCAGGCCGGATGGGGCTTTGAGCCAACCTGGTCTGGTGGGAGGTGTCCCTGCCCATGGCAGGGGGGTTGGAACTTGATGATCCTTAAGGTCCCTTCCAAACCCCAACCATACTATGATTCTAAAAAAGTAAAGATCAATCTAAGAAATCAGGGCCATTCCAGTTACAGCAGCCTGAGCTGCAGACCCACAGGTTGGTGTCGCTGCCCTGGCAGCTGAATTGACATGTAACACTGCCATGACCTGACCGTGCCACTGACTCCAGCTGAGATCAGCTCACCCAGAATGGGCTGCAAGCTCTCTCATGTTTCACGTGCCTTTCTGACTGGCTGTCTTCTACTTTTACATCATCTGCCTGTTTGACTTTGGTGGTTCTTCAGTCGTGTGGCTGTATAACTGTATTTGCACTGTTGTCCAATTAATTTATTTTTCCAGTAGTACCAGTAGGATACTTTTCCCCAGTGCAAAATCTTGTAGTTTGAGCTAGATAAACCTTATATACACAATGTTACAAAACAGGATTTCCTTGCGTTGTTCATTGGGCAAACTATACCCAGAAAAGAACCATAAACACTTTGATGCCTATGTTTTGAGGCAGGCACAGGTCATTTGCATTTGCTGGTTTTCATTCTTTTTTCTTGTACAACGGAGAGACTAGAAAATACGTGTTGCAGGGGAGTGATTTGATCCTCAATTACAAGTCTATTTGTATGAAAAGAAACACTTGCTTCTATAATACCAGTTTCTAGTTCTAGTTTCTATAATGCTGCTCTAAAAGAGAGAAGCCTCTAAAATAATAGAACTGCTCTTTGTTAGAGCAGTATTATAATGTTTCTGGAAAAATGGTTTAATTTTTTTTTTATTAGAAAAATCAGTCTTAACGTCATTCAAAACACCTCCTCTCCCTCAGTAACAGTTTTGTCTTTCACCTCAAGGCCCCAGAAAATACTCTTAAGACAACTGTGACAGAAGACAACTAATAATTAATTTTTAACTGCAGCTCTCTTCAGCTAAAACACACATAATACAGGGATGCTACTGCAAGATGAAACAGCCCAGGGAAATCTTGACCTTTGTTAGGAAATTGTTACCGACTGTCTGAGTTATGGGAAATCTAGGCTGAAATCCCTGCTTTGAAAGGTAATGACTGCTCTGATTACAAAGCCCCTGTCCAAGGCCAGTGCTCTGTTCTGAGTTGGAGCACAGCCCCTAGCATCAGGTATCAGACGATATGGAGTTGGAGAGATTGTGCAATTTCAGGTGACTAAAGCGTTTTAGTTGATGATGCTAATGTGCTTGAAAAATAGGATAGGGTAGTCAGAGAAGGGTGCTGTAGTCCTGCATAGTTTCTGCAATACAAGGAATGCTTTCAGGTTCTGGTTACTCTCAGTTTGTCTTGCTCCTTCATCCGTGTCCATAGTTGTATTTGATAGCCCTTTCTTCTAGTTCCTTTTCTCACTCAGCTTAAAGCTCAGGCTTTGAATTTTAGCTTCTGTTGTCGGAGTGCAGTAAGACAGCGTGGTTTGAATTCCTGTTCATGCCCAGGCATATCCGTCAGCATCTTGATGTGCTTTAGTTTATCATCTCCTGTGCATGTGGAGTCTCTGGGGGGAGAAAAGTCTTTCTGCTTGTATACAGCGCTTATAAAGGTGTTCAAGTAAACACTCCTATGTCTTAGGATTTGAGAGTTTTTTTCCAGGACCGGATTCATGTCTTTTTGTTCCAGGGAAATAACTCACCTGTCTTGTCATACTCCCTTCTTCAGATGTGCAAGAAATACTTGTGGAGAAACAGCATGGGAAGAGAATGGATTTATTTTAATCCAAAGAGTAGATTTAGTTTTCTAGTGAAAATGAGCGAACATTGTATATATTTCCTTAGATGCTACGTAAAGTTTTGTGATGTTGAGGGGAAAGTTTACATAGGTATTAAAAGTACAAGAAGGAAACGTGAGGCACAAAAATTACCTTTCCTAGTATTTGAAGTTACCAGACTTGGTTGCATTTAATGGCATATTGCATAGATTACACAAAGTTCTCCCACTCCCACCAGTAACAACCTCCCACAGCTTGTAAAAAACCACATTCTGCTTTGGAGCAAGTTTCAGTATTCTGCACCGCTGCCTATGTCCACCTTTCCGAACAGACATTTAGGTTCAATCCACATAGGGACAAGAGTGTTAGCAGCACCGCATTTTTGGGGCAAAACACCAGTGATGATAAGCCTCAGGGCTGCATTATCTGAGTAAGCTCACCCCAGAGCCTGCTCCCCGAGACATCTGGGGGAGCACAGCACATCCGTACTGCAAACGCACTGTGATGCAGGCATTCTCAGGCTGGGGGCAGCCTCATCCACCAAACCAGTACTGTATGATGCAACAGGGCACGAATGTACCAGCTCAGACTTGAAACTACTCTCTATGTGTATTTGAACAGTGCTGCACTTAACTAAAGCTTTTTTTCTTCTCTTGAGAGAAAGGAAAAAAAAAAAAAAAAAGGTCAAAGTCTTGGATTCCTACTATCCAGAGTAGCAAACCACTAAGCTGATGCGTTTGTAGGAGTCTAATATTTGGTTTAATGGGATTATTTATCTTCGTATAGTCTCTCTAGACAAATGGCCGAAGCAGTAGTTCATTAGCTAGAGCAGGACAGTTTCTTTTCTGACACTGTCTTGCGTGGGGTCTGACAGGGAAGGTGCCCACTGAGGGGTGGAGACTCCAGTGGGACAACACCTACTCTGAGTTTCTGCTCCCAGACTGGACCGCGAATCGCTCAAAACATAAAACCACATATCTAGACAAAACTTCTGGGGCTCTCAGATGTATGTATGTACATACTTCTTTTAGGAACCAGGCAAATCCTGGCTGTGTGATTTCCTTTTGGGGAATTTAGCTGTTACATTGCTATTACACATAAATTTTCTTCTTCAGTCTTTCTGACTTCAGAATATCCTGAAAGACACAGGGGAACCTTCAAGAGGTTAATTGTTTTCTTCTGTTGAATCTGTAGAAATTTGTAAATTAAACTGGTTGAACAGCAATTATTAAGTCACCATTGCCGTAGGACATTTTTTTTTACTGTATGCTGTAAAAACAATGAAATAAATGTAAGCATTCTAATCCCTTTTACAACGTTTATCAAATCGCTCCAGTAAAGCCTTCCATATGCTGCCTGGGATTGTTTGGTGCTTGCTTATGAGAGCCTGGACAGCAGTCTTGGTCTGAAAAGAGAAGAGAAAGTTGCCTTTACAGACCTGCTAATGAAAGGAGGAACAATATAATGACTGCCTTCATGTCAGAGGTTCAAGAGGTATTGGGAAATTCACGCATAAGATCTACTTTAAAAAAAAAAAAGTTGTCTTTTGTATTAGCTAGTTGTCCAAATGGCACTTGCCTTGGAAAGGAAAGGAATAAAAACATTGATTGCAGTTTGGATAGGATCAAATTACTGAGGTTCATCAAACCTGGGCAGATTTATCAAACCTGGAGAAGAGACAGGCTCCAGGGAGACCTTATAGCAGCCTTCCAGAACCTGAAATGGGTCTACAGGAGAGATGGGGAAGGACTCTTTATCAGGGAGTGTAGTGATAGGACAAGGGGCAATGGTTTTAAATTGAAATAGGGGAGATTTAGATTAGGTACTAAAAAGAAATTCTTTCCTGTGAGGGTGGTGAGACACTGGAACAGGTTGTCCAGGGAAGCTGTGGCTGCCCCATCCCTGGAGGTGTTCAAGGCCAGGTTGGATGGGGCTTTGAGCAACCTGGTCTGGTGGAAGGTGTCCCTGCCCATGGCAGGGGGGTTGGAACTTGATGGTCTTTAAGGTCCCTTCCAACCCAAACCATTCTATGATTTTATGAAGACCTAACCGTACTCCCACTGAAGTGGGTGGTCAGAGGTGTGATTTAGTATAGCAAATCAACACCATGGGAAATTTCAGTTTCAATTTTGCAGGTACACAGAATACTGTTCCCCCAAAATAAAAGAATATGGATATCCACAAGGGCAGTTGTAGCATTAATACTGCTTCCAGCCTCCTAAACCTGCAAAGGACAAACTCCACAGCTTGCTGGAGCAGTTCCCTTGTAACAGACCAAACCCGTCTTTCTGGTTTCACTGCTGTGAAGCCCAGAACAATCTGCAATAGATCCTTAAAAAAAAAAAAAAGGAAAGAAAAATAAAAAAAGAAAGAAAAGCTCGCCTTCTTGCATCTTTTATGGGCAGCATGATGTTCTTTACATGAGTGAACATCCCAACAAGTTTTTTGATCTGTGTATTCCTTGGCCATAGCAGATTTTTAAAATTTTTATTTGTACTAAGCCCTCCTTTCACCTTTTATGAAAAATTCTAAAAATGCATTTTCTGTATAGATTAGTATTTTGAAAAATGCCTAAACCCTGCCTCTATAAAGGTTTTTATGCTCCTGGGAACCACTGATTTCATCAAGCTGTGGGTACTCAAAATATTTTTATATTTTGGATGCAGATTTTTTTTAAACATTTTCCTTTTGACAACGAGACTGAAGCTCTTTGTTTCTAGAGCCCTATATTACTTAGAGAAGATTCTCAAAGATATTTGTTAGAGATGAAATTTATTTTCCTACTTAATGAAAACTGAACTTAAAACATAGTTCACTTCATTTCCGTTATCAAAGTTATCAAAGGCATGGGAGAAACAAAGTTATCTTCCCAAGAAGACAGATCTCACACGTTCTGAAAGGATTAGGGCATCCCAATCACCCATGCCTATGTCAATACATATCTGTAGATGTAATATCTGTAGGTATAATTCTGGAGCTGAACCGCCCATTGCTTTAACAAGCTAGTAAAAGCGTGTTTGTCTTTTTTCAAGCATACAAAAAACTAGTTTTAAGTGCATATATAATAGAGTGCATACATAAATAGTGTAGTTCAATATTGAAAGGAGAGTTAACTTACCTTTTCAACTAATTCCTCCGTAGTTATATTCGGATCGTAAGGGATTGGCTCCCCAATGTATGTGCGAAATTTAACTGGAAGTCCTCCGTACGGAGGAGTAAACGGCAATCGAGTACTTTCATACAACTGTCTAAAAAATCCTGAAATAGTTTAAGGGAGGAAAAAAAGTGAGATTATAGTCACAGAAAACACGATCCAGACTTGAAACAGATTAACATGGAAGAGTTCTTAAAAATGTGTGCTTTGTCTGACAGTCAAGAAGAAATGACAGGACTTGGGAAACTGTCCACCAAAACATAGCTTGATAGACTTGATAGAGCACTGAAATAAGACTGCATGAAAGAACCAAACCACACAGCACAAACCAGTTGTTATACACAAGCTATTTCTGTATTTGAAATACCTCCAAATACCCAGAGAATCCAAAGCAAGCAGAAGTCTGAAAAGCAAAATCTAAGAGAAAAGTGAATGAAATCTGAGACAGAAGTGGAGAAATCATTCCAAACACTTAAAATATATTTTAAAGTTCTTACTTCTTTCTTTAAACATCCTATATCCTTCTCGGACATTTTGAGTATACATTGGAATGATGGGCTACAGAATCACAAAAAAAACCCCACAGGTGGGAATGTTATGCCAAGTTTAAATTTATGTTTTAGTGCCTGTTAACACAACTAAGAAAATCACTTGAGTATGCGGGATAATTATCAGTAAGTTAGGTAGCAAACAAAGAATCCTGTTATAAAAAATAAACTGCAGAACAGATATCAGATTCTCTTTCTCAGCTCCGACCAACATTGCCATTCTAAAGTCAACATCTGTAAGGAAAACAATTGACATTGTCTTAGGGGTTTATACTTTTCATTTTGAATGTGCATTATAAAAGTTAACTGAGATCCTAAAGAAAAAACCCATTTGTATGCTATATATTTATTGCAGTACCACTGACTGAAACATAAAATGGAAGTTTTGCAGTTTCTCTGTTTAAAGCTTCCATCATGTGTGGTGAATAGGAAAGTATTCAGCTCATGAAGTCTTGTAAAAGGCAAGCAGACGTTCTTGTTTGGCTCATCTCATCTGCTTCCCAAAGCAAGGTCTCACTGAAGCAGTAAGAAGTTTGGATAGTACCCCACTGGGAAAAACTTCTGGAGATCCCTTGGACAAATGAGGCAATTGTACGTCCTCATTGATCTGGACTACACACCTTCTGGGGGGCAGATCCTTAGGCAGTTACAGAACAAGTTCACTTCATTATTGGGATTACAAAGAAAGATATTTGAGATACCTGAACTTGAAACAGTCACATCTTACAGCCTGAGGTAAGATTTCATAGTTTGTAGACAAACTAATGGTGATTTTATCCACTGTATGTATGTATCCATATGTACCCATACATGCATTGACTTTTTCCCCCTGTCTTGTCCCTTTTCTTTTTTTTTTTTTTTTGCAACTCTATTTTGAGCATGTTGTTGGAACTACTTGTCCAGAAGGTAATAAAAGAACCCCAATATGCTGTTAAGAATCCCTACCACAGAACAGAAACCACAGGACGAGGAAAAAAGAAGCGAGAAAAAGACCTGACTAGAACCTAACAAAGAACTTGAAGCGATGGAAACCATTTAAAGGGAAAAAACCCTGACAGATAACAAAAATACCAAACATAGATGCCGTTGTAATAGTAAACCCTTCAGAATGAGAAATTATGGGGAATTATTGTAAATCAACCCTTAAAATGATGAGTAATGTCTTTTAAAAGCATACTACTACTGGACACTAAAAATACCACACCACTTCAGCTATTGATTGAATACATTTAAAATGTTTGAAACCCCCCTATCATACAGACAAAACACTTTAAATTTTAGGAACAGTGCAAAAGAAACATATCTTAGGCTATAAAGACATCTGGCAACTGCGAAGGTTACTCGCATGCAATGATGGGCCAGTGAAGTACAGAGTGGGTAACAGCATTTGGTCTCTAAACTGATAAAACCAGGTACACACATAAGAGCTTGCGTCTGTAGAGCAGCACAATCAGACAGGTCTGCATTAACCCACAGATTTAGATCTGCTGTGCTGGAACTGAGCTGGATCACACCTAGGCAGCTTGAAAATCACAGAATCACAGGACCTCTGTGGAGAAGTGAAGATTCCTAAAATATAAAGACGAGGAACTGGATGCCTGCGTGATGGAGCTGTAGACATGGAACTGTAGAGAGGGATGCCTTGCAACCATCAAGAAAAAGCTATGCAGTTCCATAAAAACCATGTCCCCTATGGATTAATGTGCTTGAGTAAAATGGTAGGAAAGGGAAAGGAAATCTTTACTCCTGAACCTCTTCTGTCTGGAAGATTTTCCAACACACAATCCTAAGCTGCATTTCATAAAGAAGCAGGTATGCAATAAGCATAAACCGTGCCTGGTAACACAATACTCACCACTTTTGCATCTAGAGCGACCTGAGCAAAGCCTTTGCGATTTCCCCACATGAGTTGGTAACTCTCGTCGCTGAACAGTGCTTCTCTAACTCCACCTGGTGAGATGGACACCAAGTGTCCATTCTTCAGTGCAATGAGACACTCCTCCCTTGAACCGGGCATAACACCTGTCACTTCCAATAGCAATTTAAGTCCTGCAATAAAGAAGTGTCAAGTACATATTATTATAACAATTTATCACAAATACTGCTTGCATGTAGGAATAAGATTAGAGCCAAATAAAAATCTAATAGCTTCATATTTAGACTAAGGCAAATTTGTACAAGGGAAGTAAAACGCCTACAGAGTAAATATTGGCAAAATGACAAATACGTGATAGTGGTTTTGCCCAAATGTTGTGAAGATGAACCAGCTTTTCAGGAGCATTTCAATAAACTAGTGCCTCCACGTGTGATTTTCCATAATTATCAAAACATCATCCATGCAATCAAAACTTGTGCATCATAGCTAGAAATCTGAAAATAAACATTATTCTTCCCTCCTCCTTTTAAAATATTTATTCAAGAAATAGAAAATTTCAGTACAACAAAGATTATGAACAAAAAAAAAATACCTGACAAGCAACTATTTTAAGTGTTCTTTTAAAATGTGATGACTAAAATTTTAAACATTGAGGTTTTAAGTTGTTAAATCGAGTATTTTGTGATTAAATAGCAATCTCTGTGGATCAAACTGGACTGCAGTATGTATGACTCTGAAGTTTCAGCACTGCACGAACAGTGCAGTGAATCTCCTTCCTTTGTTCCTGTAACTGTGATTTCCCCAAAAGATGGATTGAGAACCACAGAAGCACTCTATGCTTTCTTATATTATCTTCCCATTTTAAGTCTATCAGTTTGGAACTTCCATAGAGAGGTTCAGCAAAAAGGAGTTTCCCCGGTCTTCAAATTCACTGTTCCATCATGTTTGATAGAAATTTCTGACAAAGACAGATGTTGACTTTGTTTAATCCCTTTGCGAACTCATATGTATTCCTGTTTTAACCTACAGCTATATCCTCATTAGGTAAATAGGTACTTCCTTTGCATGGCTTTAAAACTTTTGCCCGTTAAGAATTATGATGTATCGTATGAATGTATTATCACTTCTTATTTCCCTCAGTAATGCAAGACTTCTGTCCTATATACTGGCTCTTCAAAAGAAGCCATGCCTGGCCTCTGATCATCCTTGTCCTTCTTTGCATCTTTATTATTTTGCAGCTTTTCTGAGATGGGGAGACCAGAATTCCACATGGTACTCATGATGTGGGCACCATATGCATTTGAGTACACAATGGTATTCTCTGTTTCTTCTTTTTTGTGATAAACCTAAGATTCTGTTTGCCTTTTGGCAATTGCTGGGACCTAAAATTCGGTTTGCCTGTTGGCAATTGCTGAGACAAGCTGAAATATTCCTAATGCCATCTAGAAAATTTAAAGCGTTTAAAATTTATGTGTTTAGACATGGTTATTTTCCTTCTGCACTGTATTATAACTAATACTGAGTTTCATCTGCCAATAATCAACCAGTGATTCGGTACTTTCTGGGTGGGCTTTTACTGCCTTGAAAAAAAAAATATAAGAGTATAAAGCTTTGTCACCTCACTACTACTGGTCTAGATTATGATTATTTTGAACAATACAGTTCCCAGCACTGATCTTTGTCAGCATAATTGGTGAATTCCACTTCTTTGTGAAAATTAGCTATTTATTTCTGCCCTTCATTTCCTACTTTTTAAACAGTTATTCATTCACAATAAGACTTCTCCCATAACAGTAATTAATCCAACAGCATATGTTCATGAGCATTCTTTAAAGAACCGATCTGTGTAGTGCAACATTTCTCTGCAAAAAGCAGGGAAGTACGGTAGGGCAAGAGAAGGTTAGGGAGAAGCTTCACTAATTCTGTTACTTATAGCCACATTTTTTTACTAATGCAGCAAATGGGGAGGCCTAATCTCCACTATTTGTGGCCTTTTTTACCAGATGCCTTCTTGGTAGCCTTTTTATAGGCTGACACCATATTTGCCACCTTCTGTTCCTCTAGCATGAACACAATTCACACAATATATTATGTACACATCAACAGCCCAGAAAAATTGCACAGCTGAGAGTGTTACTTTGTCTTTACTATAATTTACTATACATTGGTAATAAAAATCTGTGCTACAGACACTGCAATTCGAAACAGAACCCTCTCATTTATCCCTTAAAAAAAGAAGTCTCCTTTGCAATATTATGATAAGCTTTATCTTCCTTTAGGGGTTCTCTTAAAAGCCAATCGTCTCTTGATGACTTCATGCTTCTAATGTGTTTAATACTACACAGTATTTACTAAGTATGCCTTTAGCAAATTCTTCCTTTCCATCTTTCTAGGGATGCCTCAATATGTTCTTGCATCAAACTTAGCTTGAGTTTATGCTCTTTGTTTTCAGAGTTTGAACACAACTTCCTTTTCTGAAGAATGTCCTTCTACTTTTAAACAGCTTCCTTTACTCTTTAGTATTATAATTTTTAATATAAGTAGTGTAAAGATGCCTTTAAATAATCTCCACCCTATTCCTTTTGAATGTTCCTTTTTATACCTTGTTCTTCTAAAAATGAATGAGGTTTTCTTTTTTGTATTTTTCTTTCACAATGGAATTATTTATTTCCCTCTCAGCGTACTATGTGTTGAATGTGTTTGGATCAATATTACAGAGCTCTCTTCAACAGTAAAATCTTCAAACAAGTTTTGTGCCCTGCTCCAGGCTTTGATCAAAGGACAGATTTGATGTCATACCCTACTGCAATAGCTACTCAGTGTAGAGGACTACTCAGATGGGTAATTGATATCCTATCATTTATTGATCTCTTCTGCACTCATGGCCTGTTGCTGACCTGCCAGCATTAGGTCAATGACACAGTCCTAACCTACACTTTCTACTGAGGCACGACATTTCATCCCAACAGGATTACACAGTGCCTGTTCAAGGGCAATGGAGCTGGTCTGGAGCACAAATCTTAATGATGGGCGGCTGAGGGAGCTGGGATTATTTAGCCTGAAGGAAAGGAGGCTGAGGAGAGACCTTATCGCTCTCTACGACTCCCTCAAAGGAGGGTGTAGGGAGGTGGGCGCCGGTCTCTTCTCCCAAGTCACGGGTGACAGGACAAGAGGAAACGGCCTCAAGTTGCACCAGGGGAGGTTCAGATTGGATATTAGGAAAAATGTTTACACTGAAAGGGTTATTAAGCATTGGAACAGGCTGCCAGGGAAGTGGTTGAGGCACCATCCCTGGAGGTATTTAAAATATGGGTAGATGTGGTGCAGAGGGACATGGTTTAGTGATGGTTTTTATCAGTGTTACGTTGATGGTTGGACTCGATGGCCTGAAAGGTCCCTTCCAACCTAGACAATTCTGTGATTCTGTGATTCTGTTTGTTGGCTTTGGAGGGTCTACCGGTGTTTTTATGACCTTTCACTTAAAAGACAGCATATTCTACCTTGTTTAGCCTTCTGCATCTACCAGCTTTTAGTTTAAAAGTCTAAAAGCAGTCTTTTAGTTTAAAAGCTCTCTTGAAAGTGTAATAAATGTAAATTTCACCAAAACCACTGACGGGTTGGGTGAATCTAGGATGCTGAAGTACAAGAGAATGTGTTCTTACCTGGTAAACGAAAGACAAAATGATCAGCGACTGACAGACAAAGTCTTTTCTTCCAGAGAAACAGCCTAGACAAAAAGTAAAGGTAGTCTATAGGAATAGCTCCATGGTAATACACAAGAATGCCCGGTCCTTCTGGTAAGTTTTCCACACCATGAAGCTCATAACCTGTTCAGAACGGAAAGCAATGCACTGACAGTGATAGCTGCAAATCATCTGGCAATGTTTAAAACTGTTTACTGTCCTTTTATAAATGATAGTCAGAGAGTTGTGAAAGGCCCTGCAGTAGCTTTTAATTAAGCTCTGGGTGGAACTTTTGGTCAATAACAAAGAGAAAGACCCTCAGACACCACAGGTGGGTGAATTTGTTGGTCAGTTTAATCACTAGAACCTGACATTTCCCCCAGTGAAGGGACTAAATTATTTCCCATTAGGAAAATTTCCCAGTCCAAAGTGCAATAATAAAAAAAAAAATTAATTACTCTACTGGTGTGAAACCACTTCATCCACAGAAGGAGAGGCAAACAACCACTCATGATGCTTTCATGAAATATGGAAATGTGAATCTCCATTCTGTCACGCAGAATGAAAAGGTTTGGAATTTGCATCATAAAAAGCCTCTCTGGTTGAGAGGTTTAAGTGCAAACCATAATCTGTAAAAATCCCAAAGAGAGGTTCTCCCCACAAGAGTTAAGCGTGTTCCCATCACAGCAGAAGGGAATTTTCTCACGGACATGGACTTCTGTAAATGCCTCTCCTGGCTCTTTCTATGTTTGATGTAGGTTTGAGGTGGAGCCAGAGGAGTAGGCTAATGTATGCAAAGGCTTGGGAAAGCCACAGCTTCTACCAGCTAACAGCTCTATTCCACCTCGCCTGCCTTCATCTCCATCCCTGCTACAGCTCCTGACATGAGCCCTTTGGGAAGAAGGATGGGGATGGAGCAGGCAGAGCCCTAGGAAGAGGTGGAGAAAGTTTTATACTGCAGGATATTCAAAGATTAAGGGAAAAAACTGCGAGGAAGGATAGCAACACAGATAACAACCTGTTACTCTTCATCCTTAGGGCAGCAAAGTTAAGCCTGGCTGATAGCCTTAAACTACATCTGTGGGAAGAACAAGAGCCTAGCATGCCGCTGACGGTTCTCCTAGGGAGCAGTGTGTGTTGAAAGTATCTGAAGGTTGAGTGTAATGAAACTGAAAAATCAGATTACTCTTAAATTCTACCACAGTACAAACTTAAATGTGGTATTAACTACTTCTTTGTCCATACAACTCTTAAAATTATTTCTAATTGTCATACCCCGAAGTAGTTTTCGCCAACTAAACATACACTAATTACATTGCAAACTATTTGTTGTGCTTTAATTGTTTACTAAGTGGGTTTTAAAGAGCTACTAAAAAATAGTAGCTAATAAAAAAAATAAATCAGACATCTCCCTTGCAGTTACATAACTAGAACTAACATTAACACTGCGCTTCACTCACACCATATACAGAGAAGTGCAATTAATTGTGCCTATGCAATTAAATAAATTCACCCTATATAAAATAATTTCTCCCTTTCATTCTGCCTGTTCTATAGTGCAATCATACAGATGCAATACAAAGTATAATAAATGCAATTTCTTTGCATCCTTATTCACTATTTATTGTAATTGAAAGCTTCAGACAAATCATATCATACTTACCATGCCATATTCTTGCATATATATCCCAAAAGCTTGCTATAGTTTTCCTTGCACTATCCCAAACTTCACTCAAGGGGTCTGCTTTTACCTCACTGTTCCTCTGATATATCAAAAGCAAAATATTACTAAGGTAAATGAAAAAGAGGATTGTTAAAGGAACTATAAAAACAACTAATATTGCACTCATTGTCAGCAAAGCGATGATCATATGAATAAGGTATTTCTTCAGGTACTCCACAACAGTCCATTCTTCCAGTACATAGGCAAGGCAGCTCAGGTCAGTCATTGGCACCTGTCCTGAAATACAGGATTGTTTTCCACCCATCATGTCCTGCAGGGAGGAGACAAAAAAGAAAAAAAGAAGTTTCATCATTCCTTTCTCAATTTAGGAAAAAAGCTGACTGTAGATATACCTGATCCCTATTTTGGTACAGCAGAGAGTCAAATATTTTGTCTCTCTCTGTCATACTAAGATATCTGCTGGCAATTGCCATCCACTATTGCCTGTAAAGGGTGATGGGATTATCTTATATATTTATGGAGGGCCCAAAGGACAAGGGCTGGAGTCCAAGGAAGCCTCAGGATCCATGCAACATGGATGATCAGATGATTTCTTTATATAATTATGGCTTACTTTTTAGAAGCTCAAAGGAGGATAGGTGATAAGTATTTTCAGCAGCATTAGCCAAGACGACTGCTACCAGAGGTCTGGGCTCTCCTGTTCCTTTGCAGAGAGTCCATCCTGGGCTTCTGGCCCCCATCAGTTTGGCAGCAGCTGGCAGCGAGGGGAACAAATAGAGGAGCGAGCAAGAGCCAGCAAGTAACACCTGGGCAGCCATGGCTCCTTCCTGAGGCCTGGAGGTGCCTGGGGCAGCATGTGGCACTGCTGGTAACACTGGGAAAAGCAGTTCTTCCCTCACATCTTCCAGCCATGGCAAAGGCCAAGTGGGCTCAGTGGCCCTAGTGATGTTTGCCACAGGCAGGTCCCTACTTAGTCTGTTCCTACAGCCCAGCCTACCTGAGCCCAAAGTGGTTTCTCTGAAGTGCAAGAGTGCTCCAGCATCACTGGCTGACTTTAAGAGTCTTAAGCATCAGCCACAGAGATTTAAACACTGCAATCAGGTTCAGCAATCCGTAACTGAATACCACTTAATTTGCCTCCATCAGGTTACTACTTGTTTAATGAGTAGATTTTTCTGCTCCAACACCAGAACAAGTACCTACAAGAAACAAATCGTAATCGCCACAGTCGGTGCCAAGATCATAAAGTACAGCAAGTCTAGACTTTTCTGGCTTTATGTCTTCAGCTGCGTACCTGTATGAGCAAACCTGTTATACACACCACCCATTCCACTTCTGCTTTTGTTCTTTGAAGCCCTGGGTAGGACATAGGGGTGGACTGGTGTAAAGCACAGCTCCCTTCAGAGTTACGGATGACAAGGAGTACAGCTACCGGCAAAAGCAAAGAGCAGCCACAGCTATTAGCAGCCCTAAATTTGGTCTCACGCACTCCAATCAAGTCTGTCCTTATCTCAAACCCTTCAAGCTCCACCTTGGGCACCAGAAAGGACTGTTGTGATTTAGCCCCAGTGGGCAGCTCAGCCCCACTCAGCCGCTCGCTCACTCCTCCGCACTGGGATGGGGGGAGAGAATCGGAAGGGCAGAAGTGCAAAAACCCATGGGTTGAGACAAAGACAATTTGATAGGTAAAGCACAAGCTGGAAGAATAGTAAACTAAGAGCTCAAAGGAAGCAAGCATTGTATTAAATGATGCTCAGCACGGCACAAATGAATAAAACCCACGTGGCAAAGAGCATGGTGAGAATTAATATGGAATTGTTTATATCCTGGTGACTGGTGCCTGACATGAGACACGGAAAAGCTGGAAGTTCTCACTGAAAAGAGATTTTATCAATAACATGAAAGAAATAAAAGGAACAGTCTGCATGGTCCGGATATTAAAATCTCTGCTTAGAAGGCATTTAAGAAGGATAAAGCTGATGATGTGTTGCTACTAAAGAAGTTATTAATTGTTTAAAGCTGCTGATAAGAGCAAGGTCTATAAATCCTCAATGCCTGCGAAGCACGCTGTGCTGATGGAGCCCGGGAGAAGGCCGTGGTAAGGGCTTGCCTTAGGCTACTGAATCAGAAATAGTGAGCAGTACTTAGAATAACTCGTCCAGCCTGAAACTGAAGGGTGAAGGAAGAGAGTGGGTTTTGCATCACTATGGGGGCTTCAGACTGGGAACATAAGACTACTACAGCCAGTAGCAAAACTGGCTTAAGATTGCGGATAAAACGTCCATGATGATAGTAAAAGTGACAATATTAATACCCTTATATGATATGGGGATTAATCTGGGTAGGTTGATCACTGACTGGGGATCAAGAGATCATATAATCTACACATTTTAAAATTAACATGTCCAGCTATCTTCTTGTACCTAACATCCTTTTAAAAACCACCTAAAATTCCCTCTGGCCTCCCGATACTCATTTTCAGTAACTCTTGAAAGACCAGAGAAAATCCAGAGGACTGGAAGAGATTTAAGATTATTCCAAAGTCCCCAGGTATGCGTAACTGCAGACTCGGCAGCCAGATAAATTTCTGGCAAAGTGACCGAAAAGCTGGTATGTGATGAAAGTAACTGATTCCACCCATTATAATTTTATGGGAAACAGACCTTGTAAAGAAATGCACCCCCATTCTTGGAGGAAATTAGAGGTTTAACAGCTTGTGCAGGTGTCATGCACATACAGCTTTGTTAGGGGCTTGTCAAAGAGTGGCTTTAAGCCACACCTGAGCTGCTGCTTGGAACTCACCCTTCCACAAGCCCCTCACTGTATGTTCTCACCACCAGCCTGGTCTCCAGCAGCATCGGCTGGCACCCTGCTGACAGGATGACTGTGAAAATGCTGGCACAAGCAAAAACCACTCCTGGGAACAGCCTGAACTAAAGTTGGCCTACGGGGATTATGAAAGCGTATTACCAATGCCACTTGGCATTTTGATTAAAAAATAAAGCTTTTAAAATGGAGCCCATATGAATTGAATGATGTCATCAACTGACATGACAAAAAAGCATCCATCAGTGATGCAATCCCCATCAAATGAAAACTGAGTTTATGTCCTACATTATTCAGCATTTTCAGAATTTTCTCATAATCTTAATAGGATTTGATCAATGTAAACAATCTAACATTCCACTGATTTCTATTTCTCCATCCCAATCTTTATGTAACAGAAAATTACTTGCTGGCTGGAAGACCACTACATTAACCTTGTTTCCTCACAGACTACCATATAAATAACCATAGTAACTTAGTAATTTCTGATTTTAAGTTCAATATAGGCACAAAAAAAAAAAAAGCTTTAGAAAGAAAAAATTGTTCAAAAGTTATTTTTTTAAAGCCTACAAAACAGGTATTAACAGTACAAGATTTGACTGAGGACATATGAAAGTAGTTGGGTACACAGAGAGGGAGTTCACTTTATGCCAGCTATCTGGGTGGGTGGGATACAAGCTAACAGAACATCTTTAGAGTTGAATCCAAGCGAGAGTGGAGAAAGAATAAAAGATTGACCGATTGAGGAAGAACTAGCATGGCTTTTTCTGGAAGTCGGGTGCTCAGCCGGTTTCAGTTCCTGCTCCCACAGGTCAATTGTACACTACTTCCCAATATTGCACAAGGAAAGAATGAACCCTGATCTCTGAACCCTGACCCTGGTGTTTGGACCATATGATGTGAGTCCAACGCGGTACACACATCCCTCTGCACTTCCAGTATAACATCAAAGGACTACAACAGGACAGACCTTCTATTTCTGCCACGTTCTACTGGCTCTCTCTCACCAGCCTCTTGCTGAGACCACAAACACAATTTTGAAGCATCCTTTCTATCACACACCATATAGGCAATTATTACATAACTATTTGAATGCTTATTGCAAGGCTATTACTAAAGAACTGCTTGATTATGCACTGGAAGACAATGCAAGAGTGTTACCGCAGCATGTTTACTCCTAACTGCTCTTGTTTGCCTCAAGACTCAAAATTTAAGACAGAAATTTCTCTACTGCTTTTATCGAATCTGAGCCACGAGCAGCTCCCACTTCAATACTGAACATCCCCGTAAAAGGTCAAGAAGTAGGCATAGTGTTTTGTGAACAAACATTTTTAAAGTTGCCTATATTTTTCTCATCTCATTTAGTGATGGACTTGAAGCGTTCCTGCTCCGAGTAATTTCATTGTTCCTCTGGAGAACAGCATCTGTGTTGACAGGTGAGATGTTTGTTTGGGCTCCACCTATAAAGCATATTGAATTCCAGAGTAATAGCTGCATCTACAATGTAAAATTACAGGTGATGTCAGAGGGAGACAGAACTGTCTCCCTACTTAAAGGTGAGCTCCCCTTCCAACAAAATCCTCCTGTATTACAGGTCACTCAGATCCCGAGCTCTTGCTGAAGCATCATTTGTTGATAAGGTTGATCTTACCAACACTATAATTGCAGGGAACGGAAGTGCAACAACAAAGCTGTCACAAGAGACCTGTGGCATCAAAATTAAAACCTTGTAGCTGGCTTTCAACCATGACTAAAGGGTGGATAATCTTGGTCTTGCGGCTCACTGGTTAGTCCTTGGCAGTAGGTTTAGCAGAGCGTAGAGGGAAGATGAATGTGAAGTAGCTGGAGACTCTTCTGCAGAGTATTTTTTGACAGCTGCTTTCTTGTGGCAGGCTCCCGCTTTCTCATCCATCAAACTCAACTGCTCTGTTTCACAGGGTGAGTAATCTAACAGTTACAACTCCACACCTTGCCTTTCCATCTAAATGAAATTCCAATTATGTTTCCCAGATTTTTTTGTGGTAGTTTCACGGCAAAGAACTCTTTTGCTGGTCTCACACTGTCACCATCTGCTTCATTTGCCTCCATAAATCCACACTGCTATGTTTCTACACCTTTCCCTACCACTATGAATTACCAGCAAATCCACCCGAGAACTGAAGGGTCTATCTCCCCAGAACAAAAGCTATCAGCAATTACAGTGTCCAGTTCTCTGCTTTCCGTGGCTATTCTTCCTTTCACACTCACCGAGGGCACCTATTGTTTCCCATTTATTCTCTTACAGCTTCAGCAAATCTGGTGAACTGAATTCACACTCGGGTTCAACTTACCATGTGGAGATGAGAAGGAGCTATCCTGGGGTGGGCCTACGCACTCGCCTCTGTTCCCACAAACGTGGACAGTGGGAGCTGGGAGAGGTCATATGAAACGTGGGATCAGTGGTGTCATAGAATCATAGAATGATTTGGGTTGGAAGGGACCTTAAAGATCATGGAGTTCCAACCCCCCTGCCATAGGCAGGGACACCTCCCACTAGAGCAGGTTGCTCAAAGCCCCATCCAGCCTGGCCTTGAACACCTCCAGGGATGGGGCATCCACAGCTTCTCTGGGCAACCTGTTCCAGTGTCTCACCATCCTCAGAGTGAAAAATCCCTTCCTGATACCTAATCTCAGTCTACCACCTTTTAGTTTGAAGCCATTACCCCCCATCCTATCCCTACATGTCCTTGTAGAAAGTCCCTCTCCAGCTTTCTTGTAGGCCCCCCCTTTAGGTACTGGAAGGGGCTGTAAGTTCTCCCAGGAGCCTTCTCATCTCCAGGCTGAACCACCCCAGCTCTCTCAGCCTGTCCTCACAGCAGAGACGCTCCAGCCCCTCTGACCATCTCTGTGGCCCTCCTCTGGACCCTGCTCCAACAGGTCATGCTCAGGCACAGGCGAGATCCATCAAATGAGCGGACACCTACACGGATCCCTTTTCTTCACCTGGAAACGTCATTAACATTTCCAAACGTCATTAACCGGTGGGGTTTCTCACCTCGATGCCTGGTGCTCGGGAGGACGAGGACGGATCGTTGTTCAGGTACCAACCAACTTCACCGCGCCCCCCCCACCGCCGGGGACCGTGCCTCCGCCACCCCTATGCCCCCATCACCCCCCGCACACCGGGTCCCTACATCACTGCCATCCCCCCGCATCACGCCCCCGGCCCCGCTCACCTGCCCGCGGCGGCGGCGGCTGCCGGCACAAAGGAACCGGGCGGACGGCGCCCCGTCCCGGGATAAGCGCGCCGCCGCCCCCGCGGCCGGGCCCCGGAGGAGGCGGGGCCGCGCCTGGCAGCCTCACTGGGGTTCCGCGCCCAAATCTCCATCTTTAATTCTTCGCCGACAATAAATAAATAAATACATAAATGAATAAAATCCCGGGGCGGGCGGCGGCGGGGGGGTGGGGGGGAGCACCTCCCGGGATGCGCGGGATGGAGGCACCACTTCCATCCATCGAATAAAGATTGAAGTAGCTGGGACTGTTTCGTTTTGAGGAAGAGGAGGCTGAGGGGAGACCTCATCACTCTCTACAATTACTTGAAAGGACACTGTAGAGAGGTTGGTGCTGGTCTCCTCACGGGTAATTAGGGATAGAACAAGAAGCAAGGGATTCAAGCTGCAACAGGGTAGGTTTAGACTGGACATTAGGAAAAGAGTGGTTGGGCATTGGAATAGGCTGCCCAGGGAGGTGGTTGAGTCACCATTCTTGGATGAGATTAAGAGACATTTAGATGTGGTGTTGGGGGATATGGTGTAGAAAAGAACTTTGTAGAGTAGGGTAGGTGGTTGGACTTGATGATCCCAAGGGTCTTTTCCAACCGAAATGATTCTATGATTTCTATGATTCCCATCACAAGAGAATGGGGGAGGCGTGGAGCCGTTGGTGGCTTTGCACCCTCAGCCCCCCTCTGCCCTCCCCTTGGTCCCCCTTTGCCCTCACCTCTGCCAGGACACGGGGGAGCAGCCTCTCGCTCCCACCCTTCCCCCCGAGGTCTCCCCGTCGGACAACTCTTCCCACTCGTTCATGGGCACCGTGGGGAAGAGCTGCCCATGAAGAAGCCCACGATGGGGCTCCAGGCTGGGGAACAATGGGCTTTAAGGGCAACCCGGGGTGCAAGCCCCGTGGCTCAGCATGGGAGGTTTCCCTTCCAGCCACTTGGGGACACCAGGCAGTTCAGCCAATACATCCCATGGGCAGATGGGATTTAAAACAGCCACGGGTAGTGGATTGCAGTGTTTGCACGACTTCCCTTCCCACATGGACTCGCATCCCTGCTCATAATCAAGCAAGAACCAGCACTAAGGGGTTAAGTGTGAAGCTTTAGAGAAGTTCCAACCACTTTAAGGAACTTTGAAGCCACAGTCAGCAGAACAACCCCAACAGACCAGCCCTGCGGTTAGAAGATGGGCCAACCCATCAAAGGGAAAAAGTTCCCCATGAAGAAGACTCGGGGCCTTCCTCCCAAAGACCCCTGCAGGAGACCACCAGGAGGCAGTGCGCATGTGCCCAAAGGAGGGGGACATATATTTAAATGAGTGCCTGAAAAAAATTAGAATAATCCCACCTATTTCTAGAACTAATTGTAATAACCCAAGCCACGCTCATGATTATGCACGCTTCGAAAGGGACATGGGAAGAATGAGTGAATAACTGCTTGTTTTGTAAAGAGGTGCTCAAGTGAGGAGGAGAAATCCCCCTTGCAGCCGGCGCCACAATAAACGTACCTGCTTTGTAACTCCCCTGGAGTTGTGAGGTTCGTTTCCGTGCATCAATTTGGCACCCCAGATGGGACACTCTCTGTCCGGCTGCAGGACCTGCTGAGGACAGAACTCCTCTGTGTACCCCCGAGATTTCTCAGGAGGACTCCCCCACTCAACCAGATTACCACAGGGATAGACAAGGACCATCAATTGCAGACCAGGTATGTTTTGAATGTAATTAGGGGGATACCTTTAAGTAAGTCATATGGAGACATCCTGCACAAGGTGAAGAGTCCTTGCCCTTGCCCCAGGAAAAGCTCAAGCTTGAGTTGGTGGTGAGATAAATATATCTCAGCTCATGGTAATCTGGAATCCTTTAGTTCTGACAACCAAACTTGTGGGGGGGTATCGTTATAATCATTGTTGTTTGTCGTGCATATTGTAAGAAACCAATACCGTGGTTTTTTCCTCTGATTTATATTGTCTGCCATAACAAACCATGGTGTGAGTGATATGAGTGACTGAGACGCAGCGTTGTTGCGAAGTGAGTGTGAAGTCCTGACCCACGGTTCTGTGTTCCCCACCAGGGGAGCGGCTGGCGACGAACGAAGTGCGTGACAGACCATAAGGAAGCGTTGTTCGACCCAGGTGTTGGTTGGAAGTGTCCTATACACGGGACCAAAGGTGCATCTTGCAATCCTATTTTTGTTATTAAGTGTTTTGCTTGTGATGAGGAGGTTTGGGTAGACCGTGGGGATGATTTCTGGTGTCCTCAGTGTGGGAAGTGGTCAGACTGGGAAAAGGTTGAACGTTCAGGAGAACTAAAATGAGTAATTTGCAGAAATTTGGACAGTGTTAAGAATCAAGAATGTAATATTGTATGGGAGGATTGGCAAGAGGTCATACCCTCTCAAGCCCCTGCAGAGGAGCTGGTGCTAGTGCCTGTGTAAACAGTGGTGTTTATTCCTAAGAGCTAAGTATTGTAAATGTTTTAAGTATATCATTTCCCCTGGAGGAAGACAGGAACATTATCTGTTTAGATAATAGTTTAGAATTTTGGTGTATTCGCTGCAGAGCCACCATCCCCCTATATAACCTACCATGGGTCAGGTTATCTTGTCAACTCAATCGGGAAGTGTTTCTTAATCAGGAAAGTAAGGGAAGCATAAATATGGGCAATAAACAAGGAGGCGGGATATTAAAAACGAGCCCTCTGGGGTGTATCCTAGCCCATTGGAAGAAACCACCAGGTGGAAGTGTAGATAAGAAAACCCTAATTAAATACTGTAATCAATTTTGGCCCCTCTATAAATTGGACGACCAGGAAAAATGGGACCCTTAATTATAATACTTTGCCACAGCTGATGTCGTTTCTCCAGAGACAGGGAAAGTGGGATGAAGTTGCATATGCAGACATGTTCTTTACTCTTCAAAATCACCCGGAGTATCAACGGGACTGCGGATTAACGCCCCTGCAGGACCCGATGGTGTTAGAACAGATACCTTTTCAGGCTGGCCCAAGGCATTCCCCTGCCGAACCAATAAGTCGAGGGCAGTAACTAAGATATTGCTGCAAGAAATCATACCCAGGTCTGGGGTTCCTGCAGCAATCTCATCAGATCGGGGATCTCATTTTGTTGCAAAAGTTGTTTCAAAAGTAAGTAGGCTACTAGGGATAGATTGGCAACTCCACACTCCATACAACCCACAGTCAAGTGGCCAGGCGGAAAAGATGAATCATCTAATCAAGATGCAGATTGTGAAATTAGGTCAGGAAGCCAATCTAACCTGGCCCCAGCCACTACCATTGGCCCTCCTCAGGATAAGAACAAAACCCAGGACAAGGGAGGGGTTAAGCCCCTTCGAAATATTGTATGGGAGAACCTATAGTGTACAAGCAGGGATATCTATGGAACTGGGGAACAAAATATTAACAGACTATATAATAAGCTTATAAAAACAGCTCTGGGAAGCAGAGAAACTGGTCTCGGGAGCTCGTGGGTTGGACAGACCAGTACATAATATTGAGCCCAGAGATTATGAATATGTTAAGTCTTTTGCAGATTCACCGTTGAGGGTGAAGTGGGAAGGTCCCTTCCAAGTACTGCTGGCCGCTCATACAGCCATAAAAATCAAGGAACAGGCATCCTGGATCCATCATACCAGAGTTAACAAAGCATCTAAACCACAATGGAAGTCAACAAGAGCTGGACCTATGAAACTACGCATTCAATGAAAAGATGGACGTTAATCATTGGCATCGTGGGGTTATGGTTGGGAACTGTGGGAGCATGGGAGCAGAACTCATATATGCAAATGACGAACTCGGTAGTAGATAATTTGAATCTCTCTGACTGTTGGGTGTGCACAGCTCTCCCCAAAGGAAATTTGGAACTTCCCCTCCTTGGAATACCAGTGTCTTACACGAATTGGAGCTGGCCTTATGACAATCTAAACAATTCTACTCCACCTACAGGGGACAGTATTGTGTGGAAGGTGGGGGGTGGCTGTGCTCCGAACCAAAGACAATCCCGCCTCCCCAGTGGTGAAACTCTTTGTTGGGGCCACCAGAGTCCAATACCTCCAAAAGGCCATGAAGTTCCAAAATATACCTGTGGGAATAGTAGTTTCTACCCACTTAAATTTGACCTGCAGATATTGGAAAAGCCAATATTCATAAAAAGACACAATAATACCGCCCCAAAGGTTGGAGTTTTTAATCTCAACCTAACTGCAGATCTTAATGTGACTATATGTGAAAGGGGGAAGACCATCAATGATAGCCGTGGCGGGTGTCCACAAGCAGTGGCAATAGGATTATGGCTCAATTATTCTTATAGTTGTATTCCTGATGGACTCTGGTGGCTATGTGGGGATGGGCGTGCTAGAAAATCATTACCTGACTATTGGGATGGGGTCTGTACGTTAGGATATGTGATTCCCCAGAATAGAATATATAATCACTCACATCTTCCACCAGGAATTATGCAGACGCACTGGCGGAAAGTACGTGAGATTCCAAATAATCCCCTTGCGGAAGGGCGATCAGCTTTCCAAAATTTTGGGAGATGGCTTTTTCCCCAGTTAGGAGTAAGCGAATTAGAAAACGCTTTAGTGAATATTTCTGCCACCATGGAAAAAATTGAGAATCTTACTGCAGATACTATCCAGGGACTACAAACTGAAGTATCATCCCTTGGTAAGGTGGTTCTACAGAACCGTATGGCCCTTGATTTAATCACGGCGAAAGAGCGAGGAGTCTGTTTAATAATAAACCAAAGTTGTTGTTCATATATAAATCAAGAGAAAAGAATTGAGACAGACATTGCACGAATTTGGCAACAGTCAAGGGTATTACATCAAGTATCTCAAGATGACACTTGAATTGGCTTCTCTGATCTTTGGAAAAAATTAACCTCATGGCTATGAACTAGGGAAGAAGCATCAACTCCGTCTGTAAATTGAGTCAGGAAAATATTTTAAGAAGTGTTTAGAGAAAGAAAGATTTTTATAACAGCAAGTAAATTAATTTACTAATATACTAGAAAAGGGGGGGAATTGAAGCAAGAACCAGGAACTAAGGGGTTAAGCATAAAGCTTTAAGAAACAATGTATCTTTAGCATGCCAATAGGAACCTTATGGTCTGTTGCACGGGATAACAGGAACTCAGTCAGCAGAATAACCAGTACAGACCAGACCTGCGGTTAGAAGATGGGCCAACCCATCAAAGGGAAAAAGTTCCCCGTGAAGAAGACTCGGGGCCTTCCTCCCAAAGACCCCCACAGGAGACCACCAGGAGGCAGTTCGCATGCACCCAAAGGAGGGGGACATATATTTTAACGAGTTCCTGAAAACAATTAGAATAACCTATTCTAATCTATTCTATAAACCTATATATATTCTAATCTAGTCTATAAACCTATTCCCAGAACTAATTGTAATAACCCAAGCCACGCTCGTGATTAAGCACGCTTGGAAAGGGGCACGGTAAGAATGAGTGAGTAACTGCTTGTTGTGTAAAGAGGCGCGCAAGCGAGGAGGAGAAATCCCCCTTGCACCCGGCGCCGCAATAAACGTACCTGCTTTGTAACTCCCCTGGAGTTGTGAGGTTCATTTCCGTGCGTCAATAAGGGCTCCTGCACCCACACTCTGCTTTGGAAGAACACCCCCACCCACCACCCCCCGTGGTGTGGTGTGCCTCTAGTCAACGCCTGTGTACATCGGGTAAGGAAACTTTCAGGCACTGGTGTCCACTCCCGAATTGAGAACGTGAGATGGTTTTGCAAAGCAAAGAATCTCTTTAAAAAGCTTAGGAGCACTGGGCGTCACACAGACGTGGGGCGTAATTAAATAGAAGGCAGCTATACCATGCTATTATGGCTAGATTAAGCGGAGGAAACCTGAAGCGTAATGCCCTTATGCTGTACTGTTGCTCACCCTATAGCTAATAGGACAAAGGTCATATTAATTAGACTGATAAGACCAATAGGTACCGATTTTTAAGTTCTGACCTGTTTAAGACAGGTGATATAATTTCATTGATTTGATTTGAGATGGAAGAAGAAATTGAGGAGTCACAATGATGTGCAAATGAAGAGGAGAGGAACCCACAGTCTAGTTTCTCAGGTGAACACCAGGAAAAATGTATCTAATATGATTAGAGTCAAGTTCTTAAGACTGAAAAAGCTTTTGAGAGAGAACTCGGAGTTGGTCTTTTCCAGGATAGTGCCTGCTGATTCAGGACTGAAACAGGTCCTGAAGGAAGGCAGAATTGTCCATCCACTGCTGTCCACAGTGTGACACTGCTTTTAGAAGGATTCACCCAGACTTGAAAATGCTCAGGGGACTAAGTGAGAGTATCCAATAACACTGTAAAGGGGATTTGCAATGATCGTCCGATAGGATTTATTCCCAAAGAAGTTTCTTCAACAGCAAGACACCCTCCAAACTGCTGAGTCTTAATTCAGCTGACACGAGCAGATTGGCTTGCCACCTGCTCTTCAGAAGGTGCAGAGGATAGCAAGCAGTGCTCCAGTCTGAGAATCTTATATCCACATACATCCCAGTTGCAGCCTTTGTGTGGCTACCACCTTGTGTGGCTTCCATGACATAAAATGTGTGGCGACAGTACATTTCTTTCCGTATATATGTTGTGTCATAGCTGTGGTTCAGGGGACATAGTCAGAAACCAGCAAAAAAGCATCCACCGGTGATGCTCTTCTGCTGGCTTGTATGGCTCACGGTAGATTTGATCAATAACAGCTTTACCGGTGAGGGAAGACATTTAGGAAAAACTTGATATTCCCTGCCTAGCATGAAGCAGCACAGTCATTGGAAAATGGGGTTTTGCTAGTAGAGAGGTCAATCGAAAGCAGATATAAAGTCTTTAAGTGGTAAAAGTATATTTAGATGATCAGCGCAGATAGAAAAAGCATTGTACATAATGCTTGCTGGCCAACACCAAATGTAGCTGAAATAAAGTATTTTGGTTTGTTTGCATGGGTTTTGTTTCCTTGTGTTAGCATGATGGTGTAAAGAATCTGGACAGAAATGAAAGAACTAAAACTGCAATTAAAGAACAGCACTATAATGAAATAACAATCATGATAATGTTGATTGAAAAATGCATTGGAGAAAAGAGTATTGAATAGCACTATATGCTAGAAAAGAATTGCATTGCTATCTTTGCTTTTCCTTTTTTTTTTTTTTTTTTTCCTTAGAGACATCTTGAAGAAGAGTAGCATGAGGCTTTTTCAGAGTATTTTTAGGAATCTGATAAGGGCGTCCAGCAGCAGATTTGGGTATGAAGGGAGATTTCTAATGATGGATAAAACTACTCTGAGGATTTAATGTTATTACATGAAATCAGAATTTAGGCATTTGCATCTCAGGGAGATTATATATGTATGTATATATATATATATAAAAGAGATGCAAAATTTCAGAAGTCTGGAATTTTTAGATGAAAAATGGGCCAAAATTTTAGAAAGAAGGTAGGAAGAAGTGTACAATATGTATTATCATGAATATAAAGATCCTATGAGAAATGGAGGAAAAGGAACTGATTGGTATAATAAACTGTGTCTTGTGAATCGGGAGCATATATTAAACAGGGAGCAAAAAATAATAGTCAAGTTTTTCTACCTTCAAATAAAAACAAAAGTAGCAACCAATGAAGGTGAGATAGAAATAAAAAAATGATAGGGATGAAAAAATATTTTGCTTTAATTTGGAATAAAGGCAGTGAGATGGAGCATTGGCAGATTGATAATAAAGCTGAAGGAGCAGAAATAACAAAATTAGAATGAAAAATCGAGGTTCAGAAATTTTAAGGATAGAGTTTTCTCAATCTATATAAGAACAATGTCTGGCAGATATAATTGCAGGCCCAGTACTACAGGTTTTTTAGTAGCTTCATGAAGTTAAGAATACCAGATAAGTGAAGAATAGCAAGTTCAGCGCCTCTATTTGAACAATCAGGAGGCTTCTGTATTCTGCATTGCAGAGTGTATTCCAGACCAATCTGTGTTAAGAAGATAGCAGCTCAAGATATGGAGAAATGTTAAACTTGTGCTTCATTTTCTAATTGTAAATCCTGCCAGGCAACCCTGCCAGGGATGAAGCGATGGATGGGGTAAGTATAACCTTAGGGTTTATCTTACAGGAATTCCTGGTAGGATTAGTGAAGTGTTACAGCCAGTACAGAAAGCATTACTGAGATCTTCTTTGAAATACTGTATTTAATTCTATTTCCTTCTTGTTTATACAGATTAATTTAGATTGAAACAAGAAAAGAATCCAAAGGATGACAGAGATGCAGAAGCTTTTTTTTAGTAGACTAAGACAGAGGCATGTGGCTTTTTTTATTTTAACCTAGCAAAATGAAATTTCAAGTGAGATATAACCTTTGCTGTTAAGTAATTTTGAGGATAACAAGGGAGAAAAGTAATGGCCAGTCTATAACTTTAGCACATTTTATATTCAGATAAGATTTCGAGCAAGAAAAAATGGGTTCTGAATCTGTTTATGAGAGAAGTAATAGAGTTTCTACTGCTATTTTGAAGTTGAAATAAATAGATTACAGAAAGTTAGTGCACCCAGACATTGAGGGGCTGGAGCATGTCCAAAGAAGGGCAATGGAGCTGGTGAGGGGTCTGGAGAATAAGTCTTAAGAGGAGAGACTGAGGGAGCTGGGGTTGTTCAGCCTGGAGAAAAGGAGGCTGGGGGGAGACCTTATCGCTCTCTACAACTACCTGAAAGGAGGCTGTAGCGAGGTGGGGGTTGGTCTCTTCTCCCAAGTAACAAGCATTAGGACAAGAGGAAACCACCTCAAATTGTGCCAGGGGAGGTTTAGGTTAGATATTAGGAAAAATTTCTTCACTGGAAGTGTTGTCAAGCATTGGAACAGGCTGTCCAGGGAAGTGGTTGAGTCACCGTGCCTGGAGGCATTTTAAAGACATGTAGATATGGTGCTCAGGGACATGCTTTATTGGTGGACTTGGCAGTGTTAGGTTTATGGTTGGACTTGATGATCTTAAGGATCGTTTCCAACCTAAATGATTCTGTGATTCTATGCTTAACATAAAGTGACCATTTGTGTTTGGAGGCTGGAAGATTTCTTACATACAGGAAACTTATTACTTGGTGCTGGTTCAAAAAACGTGCCTCAGTCTTGCCTCCTGCCTCTTAATACTTGTTTGTGCATGAATATCAGGACCTAGACAGGATTAGCGATTGCTATTGACCCCATTTTGGAGCAAGTGGTGGCCTTCGTGGGTCCTTAGGACTGGATCTTATTTCAGCCAGTAATCTTGTGGAGTGATGGGAAGAGATGACTCTCTTGGAGGTCTCAAGTCTCAACAAGCTGAACTTGAAACCATTTATTTTTTTCCTTCAGAATTGATGTTCTAGAGATACCAATCACCAATGCTAAAATGTGGGAATTGGGATAGTAGCACAGCAGGGCGATTGTTTGCAAGCAGGCTTGGAACCACTAGAGGTGGGAGCTGAGATTTTTTTAATGATTATTTTTTATTTTTCTGGGAGGTTTCACGGATGCAGATGAAGAAAAAGAAGCAGATAAAGAATACTGCTTTTTCCTTAGATCCTTAAGGAAACATCCCCAGTAACATTCTTGAAATTCTGTTAGATGGACTGAATTTGCTGACTGTAGATGATGTGAGGAGCTATACTGTCCAGGCAGGAGAATATGGACATTATGTGTGAAATATTATTTGTTTTTTGCCTACGTAAAATGGTCAGAGGTCAGCCTTAGCCTGTAATTGCAAATACCATTGTTGACCTGGAGGAAAAACAGAAAGTCACCTGACATTAAGATTTTGTCATCTAAAAAACAACTCAGTTCACTTGCCCTGAAGCAGAAGGGCATGGATTGCTTAGTCCTAGCTCCAGGAAGAGTTTCTTGGTCCACATGCAATACCCTGTGTAAGCCATCCCTCTTACATACGCAAGTTCATGACAGCCAGGGCTGTTTTGCCACTCTAGTCTCCCCATTTCTTTTCCATGACCTCATTCTCATTATTCTTCCCTTTCATAGCTGTCAATGTAGGCCAGCTGGCTCCAGATTCAGGGTCTAACTACTAGCAGGGACAGTGGTTCTCAGCCCACAAGGCTGGAGACCTTCTGACCACTGCAGCTGGAGTCTGCCACTTGACAGAAGCATCACCCTTCACTATATGATAGGTTTGCATCCTGCCATCATGCCATGCATCCTTTATTAATAGTTTTCAGCAGATCATTTTTTGATAACAGAGCTGTGACAAGTCATCAGGAATTTTGGGGACTATTGATAAAGAAAAATGGTCTCTAGCAGGTATTGTTCTCTGTCTTTTCTCTATACCTTAATATTTTGCAAGTGTCCTCCACATTCTTTTCCAATGTATCTCTACTCCACTGATACTCATATCATTTTCCTTCCCTCCCTATCTTTCTTATCTAATCTCAGTCTGTGTTATTAACAGTTTTCAGCAGATCGTTTTTTGATTACAGATATGTGACAAATCATCAGGAATTTTTGGGTCTCTTCCAATTTATAAAGAAAAATGGTCTCTAGCAGGTATTGTTCTCTGTCTTTTCTCTATACCTTAATATTTTGCAAGTGTTCTCCACATTCTTTTCCAATGTATCTCTACTCCACTGATACTCATATCATTTTCCTTCCCTCCCTGTCTTTCTTATCTAATCTCAGTCTGTGTTATTCTTACTTTTTTTTTTTTTTTTCCTAGCACTAGTTCTTAGGCTGAGATTCTCTCTCTTCTTTCCACATCTCTTTCTTTTCTCAACATTAATCCATTTCACTTGAAGAACCCCTGCCTTGTTTCCATCACCTTGGTCCCTAGTTTCTTTGCCCAATTTATCACAACAACAGCTTCCCTTTCTGATTAGGTGTGCCCTTCCCAGCATCCTTTCATTGACCCAAAACCCTATTTTGACTCTCCCCGGCATCATTATCTGGAAGTGCTACTGGATTCCCAGCTCTTTTACATACCATGGCTCCTTTTAAAAAAAGACTGCTCCCCAGCCTTCTTACTCACCTTTATACCTGTAAAACCCCATTGATGTTTCACAATCCCTACCCTTCCTTCCCACAACTTCCACTATTTCCTTGCACTTCTCTCTCCGGTATCCTGGAATTCGGCAGCTGCCATAAAATTTCATTGCCTGTACCGATAGCCTTGAGCTATTTTTGTGCTTAGAGGTAGAGGAAATAGAATGAGTTGTTCTGCTTGGTTGAAGTTTGATAAATGCTATATATTGTGAGAAATTATAGTATATAGCACAAATAGAGTCTTTGCAGATATTTAGATATTAAAAGGTGACACTTTCTAAACATAAGCACATTGCATTTTTCACATTTCATAGTAGCTCAGCCTAGATGCAGGTCAGAAATGTTTCTGGTGATTTCCCTCCACTTACTCCAGCTCCACAGCAGACTGTTTAGCCTTCATGTCAGTGGCTCAATAAGCGGTTGATAAAGTCAACCAAGAGCTGTGTATAACTTGTAGGACGGAAATACTTAAAATTTGCCTCTGAACCGTGACGATCATGTCACAACCTGCTGCCAGAAAGTTCAAAGAGGGAGGAAAAAAGACATCCCCCAAATACAGACAGAGGTTCAGAAATGTTTTCAGTAGTTGCACACTGTTTTCTGGGTTGCAACACTCATGTGGTACCTCAGGAAAATTGTGCACATAGTTTCTCTGATAACTCAGTGTCATTCTGGGCAGCATGAACCAAGCCCAGTGCTGGTGTGAGCAGTCAAAATACTAGTGATGACCATAAGTGTACATCTTTTAGCAGGACTGAAGTGTATTTAATGTACTTGCCCTGCGGTGATGTTACTGACAGACACATATGCAAATTACATGTCTATTAACTATTATGTGCCCCTGAATACATAGTTATTTTCTAAACTCACATACAGCTTGTACCATGGCTGGTCTACAGTCAGGAGTGAGGTCTCCACTTCAGAGCAGTCTAATTGATGGCCCCATTGCTCCAGAACGATTTTGCACCACTTCAAGCATCATAACTTGTGTTCACCATTGAATCCCAAAATAAACATAGTAATATAAATCAGGTCCTGATTGTCAAGAGGTTAGGTGGCCTTGCTCTAGTTATTACTTCAGTTAAATACTGTAATAATAGCATTCTTTCTATTGCAAGCAGTTGAGTGGGTGTATGTGTAGCAATTGCCTAAGTGGGTAGAATTTGCACAGATGAAAATGAAGTAGATGAGCTGTAATATCAAGTGTGGGTGACGTGCCTCCTTTATACACCCTTTCAGCTTGCCCACGCAGGATGTACACACCAAACAAGGCAGCCTTCTGAAAGGCTGAAGGGCCATAAAACCTTACAGGAGCTTGGGTTCTGCTGAACAGACCTGTCTAGGATGCCTTATGCTTCAGGAATGGAAAAGTGCTTAACAAGACAGTCTTTGGGTTTGTGGAGGTTTTTTCCCCAGCATCTTCTTGTGTACTGTCAGGTGATCTTAATTTGGACATTTATTGAAACTGTAACTTCAAATACTCTGCCTAAAATAAAAAATTTATAAGTATTTTCTTCTGTATCATTAAGAAAAGGTTATACGAATTATAATGTTGACTAAACCACAGCAGATAGAAATGGTTAAAGCTTGACTGAGTTTTGGGGGGATCTGAAAGTTAGAGGACATACTTTTTTTCATAGTGAAATACAGTTGAAGACAAAGGAGAAAATATTGTAACTTCCTTTCAGATTGCAGGAGTGTTTAATTCTTAAACAAAGCCAGAACACCCAGCCAGAAATGTGACAAACCTCATTTGTAGGTTGATGATAAGTCAGAAGCTGTAGTCAATTTTCTTACTTAGGCAGTTTTTCTTATGATATAAAGCACAACAGATTAATACCTGCATAACATGGTTGGCCCAGTGTAACTGGGACATTTGAACCATTTCTTCAGTAAGAAACCCTTTCACACAGATAATAGCAAAGTGTTTAGACTGGTTTATATTTTCATATATTTGAGACCGGGATTTACTATCGCTGGTAGGCCAGACTTTACTGTCTGTAAAAGGCAGAAGAACTGAATTCAACCCTACCTCATCCATTTAACCACAAAAGGGCAGTGACAATGAATTCTGGTGTCACTCCACAGACAAAATTGTTGCCCAATCCTTCTATTCAAGGAAGTTGAGGGGCAACCCTCTATGGCCAGAGCAGAGAATCATGAGGAGAGGACTGGAAAGGATCAGGACACCTCAAGAGGTGATCAGGTCCATCCTCTTGCTTAAGGCAGTGCTTCCTGTGTCTGTGTCTTCATAGATGTTTGTATATATCAGTCTCAAAAAAATCTAGAGATAGAGATTACTCCGCAACACCACAAGATTATTATTATTATTTTGTTATGAGTCTTCTGCAAAGCAAACAGATATTTCAGAAGACAAAGGACTGGCCTGTTGGGAGGGATTGAAAGGTGATGAATTAAAGCACTTTAATGTTCAATTAAAATTAGTAGTAATCACAGATACACATCCATTTTCTTTCTTGCCATTTTAGATGTTCAATTCCTGGAGCATGAAAAAAATTTAGGAGCTCTTCAGGGGTACGTAAAATGAAGTAAACTTTGCAATAAAGCAATAATAAAACATGATTTCAAGTACTTTCCCAGAAGCAATGCTATTAACTGAAAAGGAATCTGAAAAACAGGGAAAAAATTAAAGCTTATATTTTAGTAATAAGAAGGTGAACCCAAACCATCATACTTTCTTAAATATGCTTTAAAGCATCATACTTTCTTAAATATGCTTTAAAGCATTTTTCTCCCCTGCATGTCTTTCAATGCCCTTTTCCTTTTAGAAAAAGAACCAAAGTGCTCTGGGAATGTGCATGCTAAATTATCGCTGAACTTCACTGAATTTTTTTAGAGTTGGAAGGGACCACAGAGATCATCTACGCCAACTCCCCTGCTGAAGCAGGATTGCCTAAAGCATGTTAGAGCACGTTACTCAGGACTGCATCCAGGTAGGTCTTGAACATCTCCAGAGAAGGGGACTCCACAACCTCCTATGTTCCAACTTGAACAGGTCGAGGGAAGTCATTCTCCCCCTCTACTCTGCACTGGTGAAGCCACAACTGGAATACTGCATCCAGTTCTGTGCTCCCCAATTCAAGAGGTACAGGGAACTACTGGAAAGAGTCCAGCAAAGGGCAACGAAGATGATTCAAGGATTGGAGCATCTCCCTTATGAAGCAAGGCTGAGGGAGCTGGGACTCTTTAGCCTGGAGAAGAGAAGGCTGAGGGGAGACATAAGTATCTAAAGGGTGGGTTGAAAGAGGAGGGAGCCAGACTCTTTTCAGTGGTTGCCAGTGAGTTGCCAGTGAGAGGACGAGAGGCAACGGGCACAAGTTGGAACACAGGAAGTTCCATTCAAATATGAGGAAAAACTTCTTTACAGTGAGGATGACAGAGCCCTGGAACAGGCTGCCCAGGGAGGTTGTGGAGTCCCCTTCTCTGGAGATTTTCAAGACCCACTTGGATGCAGTCCTGAGTAATGTGCTCTGGGCAATCCTTCTTTAGCAGGGGAGTTGGACTAGATGATCTCTAGAGGTCCTTTCCAACTCTGACAATTCCATGATTCCATGATGTAAGTGTCTCCTGTCATCACAGCCCCTGCCACCAGAGCTCAAGCTGGTCTCAGAGGACTGAGGATGTGTACCACCATTCTCACATTGCCCATGTCCCATCCATACTGCTTCCAACCACCCTGCCACTACTGACCCCTCCAGAAGGACTTCCACTAGTGATAAAGGCTTCCACATTTCTTACTTGCCTCACAGATTATGAAACCCATCACTCAGTAAGTGTGAACAGCTCCTGAAGGTCTCCCATGAAGTTAACATGCACATAAAAGGCCACTTCAAAGTAAAAAAGAAAGTGACTCCCCCCAGCTGCAGTCCTGTGAAATGTATTGCTTTTATGGATATTTACTTCTTGCCAATCCTCCTTTCTCTTCCAGAATCTGCTAAGAACAGAGGTTCTGGGATTTTGCCTTCAGGAGACAGTGTGGCTGGTGCCAGACATTTTCCACCCCACGTGCTCATGGGGTGGGCATGAGGGGAGCAGGAGGGATCATGTCCTGTAAGACTTGAAGCTCTGAAGACCAGGCACACCAGTATGCAAACTGGCACAGGGATAGCACACCTTCAAGACTCCAGTCACTTTGCTGCTGAGAATACCTAACAGTTGGCAGAATCAGAGTAGTTTTTGACACAGTAGCAACTTTGATACAGGATACAGGCTCAGGACTGCCTTATGTCAGAAAAGTCCTAGCTTACTGACTCCCAACAGGCAAGGAAAAGTTTGTTAATCCTTAAGAGTGAAATAACTCTGGTGGAAGCTTATAAAAACATCTATATGTTTTTAAATGCTCTGTTATTACTTGTAATTGTTAGGTAAAAGATGAGTCCTAAAGAGTGTACTCCCTGATGATTTGGTCACGGTATTAGAGATTTCATCTTGAACTAATGTCCTCTTTCAGCTGCTGCCCTGAGCCTTCTGACTACCTGTCTGCTCTGTGACTCAGTCCCACAGCTGAGATCTTTCCTGTTTCCAGCCATCAAGGGTACTGGCTGTCCACATAACGCCAGACCTAACAACCGATAGTGCAAACAAAATACTATTGCTGCTGGTAGGATGTCCTTGCTCCTGTCATCCTCAGGTAGGAAGCTACAGAAGTTTTTATCATTTATATTTGAGAACACGTAGTTGAATTAATGAATCAAAGAGTACCTGAAAAAAGATGTCTTTTTTTATTCCCTGAATCAGGACAAATACACTAAAAATATTTTTTCTTATGTTATTTTCATTTTTTTAAAATTCTTATTCATTTTCTTTATATTCTAAAAGTAAATGTCTTAGGGTACTCTTAAAAAGAGAGGGTATTTGCTGAGAAGTGTCTATAGTTAAGTGCAGCTGTCATTACACTGATGATTTCTACAACATCATCACCTATAAATTGCTAGGTAGCCTACTCAGTTAATAGGAGTTTCTGCCAAGTTCTGCTTTATAGTACTATAATCCAAAGACACCTAAGAAAACACTTGTCTCCTATACCCTGTAGCATTATCAGAACAGTGTCTTTGTCTGAATCACTCACCCAACAAGAGAGTTCTGCTAAATGTGCAGCTGAAAGTAGCGGATAAGAAAAGAGGAAAAAAAGAAAAAGATTTGAGTAGATTTTTATTTTTTAGATTTCTTGTCTCATGGTGTAGCTCCGTGTGATGATGGCTCAGTGAAAGAGCATCTCCTGACCATGACAAATGTGTCCAGTATGAGAAGCTATAAAATCAGAGACTTCTTCTAGATTCAACTTCCTTTTGTATCCTGGTGAGAACTTAGGAGGATCATTAAAGTAAAAGCGAGAGAACAAACCATTAATTGATTTCACATCTGTGGGTCAAAACCACTTTGAAACCAATAGAAATGTCATTTACCTAGACACTATAAGTCATAGAGCTGACATTAAAGTCATGCTTCGTAAACAGTTTAATCAAAGCTCTAACAAATAATTAACTCTTCCAGTAACACGCCCAGATGTGGAAATAATCTTATTAATTAGCCTGGGTAGAGTAATTACCTAGAGCCTAGGTAGTTCTTGTAAATAAAATTGCATAACAGCTGACATTTATAGAGCATTTCTCTATCAATATTTTTCTTTTCTTTTATATATTTATATATGTTTAAATACAGACTGAGCTTTTGGGTTTTGTTCTTTTCCAAAAAAGAGTTTAATAAAAAACCCTATTTAATGATAAGTTTTTAGAATAACAACAGTGATGTCAAAACCAAAAGGACTTTTAGTACCTTTAGTGCCTTGATGCATCTGCATCCACTTCAACCAACTAATATGTGTGTCCTATGAGAGGAAAATTATGCCATGTTCCTCTACTAGAGGTCAACTAATGTTGCAGAAGTGAGCCTAAGATTGGTAATTTGTGACTTTATATTAGAAAATGTCTATTCTATTTAGTGCTTGCTTGTATAAATTACTTGTAAATGATACAAAATCAGATTAAAAGGTCCTGTGTGTTTTCTATGCATTACAGGTGAATTTCCCTCCGTATACCATCTGTCAAAATAACCTGTCAAAATTCCACAGGACTAGATGGATTTTAATACAACGTCACCACTTCATATTCTACTCCTTCTGTTTGTGAATGAAGATTTTCTTTTCCTCACCTTGTACAGAATTACTCCTAATCATTTTTAAAGGACATTTTAATTGCTTAGAGTTAACAGTCTGGGACCGAATTCAGAAAAGGTAGGCTGCCTTATGTTTAAACCTGGAGAAAACGAGTAAGATGGTTACTCCCAGCAAAAATGGAGACTTTGAGGGAAGTTAGAGGCAGTTTCTAACAAAATTCATTAAAGTGCAACAACTGGACATCTGGTAAGTTAGAAACTCCTGTTCTATTGACATGTTACTGCATAAAGTTTAAAGAAGTCCCTCAGGCATTTCTAAAAATTATGTATATGATGATAACAGCCACTTTTCCCAATTAGTTATGTAAAGAAATTTCAGGGTTGGAGAGCAAAATGTCTTTTCCGTCTCTGATGTTGTATGCCATACGACCATAAAAGGTTCATATAGATTTTGAAGAAAATATCCAGGTATTGCAACAGTGGTCTGAAACATTCAAAAGTATTGGCTGCTGAGACCCATAGTGTCCTGACCTCAGAATATTTACCCTATTATCATCTCAGAATATCCACCCTATTATCGACCTCCCAAAGTATCACACCATGTCCAAATTCTAAGCAGATTCACATAAAGTTCACATGGAATTACTGTGAAAAAATATCTGAGATATAGTGTAAAATTATAAAAATACAATGTAGAAACCCTGTGAGGTTCTCTAAAGGAAGTTCAGTGATCTCCAGTTATCTCTGACTGAAAGTGAGATTTTAAGTGAGAAAGAAGACAGCTCTGCAGTCAGGAGGGATCAGGCTTCAATCCCATGACTTCCCCCCGTAACATTTAGGGTCTGCCACTAGAACCCATTAAATGGGAGTGTTTCCCTATTAATGTATTTCTTATTTTTCATGTTTTCTTGTTTGCAAGAAAGTATTTGTAGTTCATCAGACAATCTCAGCACCTTGGCTGGAAAAATCTTCCCTCTCGAAATATATCTAAGCTTGAATTTGTAAAAGTGCATTTTTAAAGTTGCTCTTTGCCCACCACTTCCATGACGGACTCACAGATTTTTCTGACAAGTAAATTTAAATATATCTGTAATTTCTGGATTAATTGTGTAGCCACAATACACAGAATTGTTTTACTTGTATCTTACTGATTTCTAAGTTTGAGGCCTTTTTTAAGTCTTTGCATTTTGTAACTGTGAGTTTTTCCTAAGCCATTTCAGATAGATAGTATTCAGTTCTTGCTGTGTTCCTGCAGCCTTCATGGACCTTCATGCAGCTGCACAAAGTGACAAGACACTGGCCTCAGTCCTTGCATTCCTAGAAAGTAATAATTACAGCAGAAAGTCAATGGCATTAGCCTCTACAGAAGGGAAGATATATGCTCTCAAAGTGTATAGATCTCCAAATATATTTTGTGGAAGGCTATAATATTATATTTCATTCATCATTGCTTAAAAGAGTTTTGAGTCATCCTGAGATCATGGTAGTTTCTCAAGCAAGATTCGTGATAAAGAACAAGTGATGGACTGATCTTACACGTTTCTTCATAGATCAGTAAAAAAGAAACCAAGTGAATGGTTCACGTTGTATGGCTACTTCTTCTCCAACATATAATTTGTTAGCAGAAACATGACACAGATCCCTCAATTTTCACAAGCTAAATCTGGATTGCATTGTGAACTGCTTTGGTGAAATGCATTTCCAAAACTGTGGTGTTTTTCTAAATCTTCTATAAATTCACAACCTCACTTCTCACTCTCTTCTTTTGCTTTAGCAGTTATGATCAGGAATAAGAATCTGTGATTCTGTGATTAATCTCTACTGAAAATATCTTCTAAGTTCTGTAATCATAATTTTAATACTGGTGCAACGTGAGCTTTTTATACACAGCTCCACTTTCTTTTGCTTTCCTCCCTGGAGAACACTGTTTCGATTTGTAAATTTTCTTTTCCTTGTAATTTAATGGTAATGAATTTAATGGTATTTTTTATTGTCTTTATTCTTCTCAGTAAATAGCATTTAAAATTAATTGCTCGGTAAAACCAAACACAAACAGCTTACTCAAGAGTACAGATAACAGCCACGTCATTTGCCACATGAACAAACCACATCAGAGTTTTGAACAAATAAACCCAAACAGAAAAAAACAACAAATAATCCTTTTCTTTAAAAAAAATAGGATTTTTAATGCTTGGCAAAAAGTTTGATCTGGTTGATAATATTTTTTCTGCTCAAAGAATGTATGTAAGATGATGGCAGAAAAAGACTTAGGGGTTCTAGTTGACAAGTGGCTGAATATGAGCCAGCAGTGTGCTCAGGTGGCCAAGAAAGCCAATGGCATCCTGGCTTGTATTAGAAATAGTGTGACCAGCAGAAGTAGGGAGAGGATTGTCCCCCTGTTCTCAGCACTGGTGAGGCCACACCTGGAGTATTGTGTCCAGTTCTGGGCACCTCAATACAAGATAGATATCGAGGTGCTGGAGCGGGTGCAGAAGAGGGCAACGAAGCTGGTGAAGGACCTGGAGAACAAATCTTATGGAGAACTATTGAGAGAGCTGGGACTATTTAGTATGAGGAAGAGGAGACTGAGGGGAGACCTCATCACTCTCTATAACTACTTGAAAGGACACTGTAGAGAGGCTGGTGCTGATCTCTTCTTGCAGGTAATTCGTGACAGAACCAGAGGGAATGGCTTCAAGCTGCAACAAGATAGGTTTAGACTGAACATTAGGAAATAATTTTTCACAGAAAGAGTGGTTGGGCCTTGGAATAGGCTGCCCAGGGAGGTGGTTGTGTCACCATCCCTGGATGTGTTTAAGAGTTGTTTAGATGTGGTGTTGGGACATATGGTGTAGGGGAGAACTTTGTAGAGTAAGGTAGGTGGTTGGACTCGATGATCCCAAGGGTCTTTTCCAACCGAAATGATTCTATGATTCTATGAGTTACACTTCCTTTTTCATTTTTCCTATAGAGAAACTGCAAGAGACACGAGGCTGCCTGATTCCTCAGAACTTCTTCAGATTCCAATGTCTCCTGTCCATGGAGGACTGATGGTCACACTCGCCAAGGACAACAAAGACCTTGAAGCTCAGCTAGTGATTTTCTTGACCCAAGCAAGAGGAGTAATGTCTCTGATGCAATACTTTTATCCCATCCAATCTTGCTCAGATGAGAAAAATTTTGCAGCTAGTCCACAGTGAGTATCATTTTGTTATCCAGCCGAAACCTTAGCTCTGTAACATGCTCTATTCAAATTCTGAATTTCAGGCAAACCACATAAAGTTGATGGTATAGCCACCAGAATTTTATCTGTATGGAAGAGTTTAAAAACTATAGGGATCAAATATGTACAACAGTAAAACGCCATAACTTTATCTCTCCTTCTTTTACTCCTTAAATTATGCCATTTCACTCAACCTCCTTTTAAAAATTATCTGTTTCTGACTACCCACTGAATTAACTACTCTTCTAATTCTGTTTTCAGATAGCTCCCTTTTGATTGTCCAAGTCTTTTTAGGGATTCAAAATAGTAGTTCACAGCCTTTTGGATACTGGTAGCTAATTCAAGCAGGAGATGAGTCAGTAACCAACCACAGTTGGTTCACTAGATGACATCCTTCTTGAGAAAAGCAAGATGTCCAAAGGGTAGTCTGCATGTCCAAATGAAAATTGCTTTATTGAAACATCTTTTCCTGAAACCATCCCAAAGGTTAAGTTTCCTCAGCCTGTTAAATCAAGGAAAGCTGGATCAAACAGATATAAACATGTAAAATTTGGTGGGATAAATATTGTTCTATTTCTGTTTCATTTCTGCTGTGTTCAGCAGAGATGAAATTTGTACTTTCCAGGAAAATAAACAAACCTCCAGTGTGAAGAAAAACCCTAATAGGAACAAACTACTCAACTCCAATTCTATTATAAAAACATAGAACTGAAAAGAATAACGGGGGCAAATCCATTCTGCATGAATCTCAAGCACAGGCAGATGGCTACCAAAAAAGTCCACAGAGCATCTACTCCACTTGCAATAACACATGATGCTTCCACATCATCAAGCTCAAGAATTTTAATAAGAGGTCAAGAGGCATAGCAATTAAGTGTCACAGGACAAGAACAGAACAGATTAAGGGAGTTGTCAATGAGAGAGCTATCTGCAACAAGAAGGAAATTGTTGAAGAAAACTCCCAGATGGTGGGAAAAACCTGTTGACCCTGAAAAACTGACTTAGGGGAAAAAATCTCTGCTGACTGCAATTCTGGCAAACCAGATTAACACTGAGCATATAAGCAGTGCACACCAGAAACACACCTTGGCAGTTTTAATGTCAATGGAAACACAAACAGATGTTGTCCTGCAAGTCCAGGGCCACGAAAGAGGGGGAAAGATTAGCAAAAAGGGGGAAGAGCCTCCTGCCCTGATCCAAAGACAAGCAGCAGAAGCCGACACATGAGATCAATATAATGTTTGCATTCTATTACACAAATGTAAATAAAAGTCTCTTTTTGCTTGCCCTTTTGGAGGTAAAATGCAATATATAAGAACTTAATTTTCTCTCTGAGGTTCTTCTATATAATATTTCCAAATTTTTTTTCAAACTCAGTTTTAAAATCCTTTAGGTTTTTCACACTCGGGACTCTATTTAAGACATTATTCCAGAACTTGGTTCTTCAGATATGTTATGCAGCTTACATGTATTTATTACCAAGATAAGCATTTTATCTTGTGCCAGTGTTTTCCCTTAACTTAAACAAATCTCATTCCTGGCCTGTATCAGGAACAGTGTGGTAAGTAGGACTCGGGAGGTGATCGTCGCCCTGTACTCCGCACTGGTGAGGCCCCATCACGAGTGCTGTGTCCAGTTTTGGGCCCACTATTACAAGAAAGACATTGAGGTGCTGGAGTGGGTCCGGAGAAGAGCAACAAAGATGTTGAGGGGTCTGGAGAATAAGTCTTATGAGGAGAGGCTGAGGGAGCTGGGGTTATTCAGCATAGAGAAAAGGAGACTGAGGGGAGAACTTACTGCTCTCTACAACTCCCTGAAAGGGAACAGAGAACTGCTCATCAGCCCCCGCAACACTAGAACTAAGGCATGCTCAGTGAAACTAGTAGGAGATTGGTTTAAATAAAGACAAAAGGAAACACTCAACTATGTAGCAGACAGTGGACTTCTGGAATTTACTACCAAAGAAGCTCATAAAAGCAGAGGACGTTAATAGTTTCCTAAAGGGATTAGACAAAGTCATGAATAACTGGTCCTTAAAGAGGCGCAGAAACATGCCTCTAACACTACTAAGATGTTTCTGCATGCTATGGAAATACACAGGTAAATAACTGCAGAAAATGGCCAGGCTTGCATGGTCTTTCTGAACAGCATTTCCTATTGCCTCTTTCGGAGCATATTGGGCTCACTGGAATCACTGGTCTGTTATGGTATGGCATGTCTTATGTTCTTAAGAAAAAGCATTTTGTTTGTGCCCTATTCTAGATGCACCTCCTTGATGTTAATAAATACAATTCCCCTTCCTATTATTAAAGAACATCTTTGTGTTTAAGGTCATGCAAATTCACTGGTCTACTTTTTACAGATATCAACTGAAACTGAGTGAATCTATAATGTAATTTTTTATAAGTAAATGTTCTATACATGATGGCTATAAACTATAAGCATAATATATTAAATTGCTTGAGATATATTTATAGAAGATTGGATAAAGAATGGATAAATGCTCAAATAAAAACAGGTCCTAGGGCAGAACTTCAGAAATGATGGATGTACCAGTTCTAATAACTTGAGACGAAGATGCATACAAAATTAATTGTTACTAGATTGTCTATGCTTCATCCTGAAATAGCAATACAATCACATATCTGATAAGCAGACTGACAGAAGAATCAAACACACAAAATATTAGTAGCACCGTGCCAAACATGTGCAATGTGAACTTGGTTCACCTGCAAAAATAAAAAAGTCCCTGCGATTCCACATAAAAGTAGGATCATGGGATTTTGAATCCATAGGTTATTTCATGGAGAAGCATGGCATGTTTCTAAGCTGGTGTCTGTTCGCAAAGGGAAAATACATATGTCATACAGACATATGCTTATGCTGTAAAAGACAAGTCTATTTTGCTCTCTCGAGGAATCACAAGGCAGAAGACAGAACGCACGCAGCTTTCTAACCATCCGGCCACTTGGATGGACGACAGAATGCCTCCTATATGTATAGCAGATTATAGAGAGACCATCAATAACTATCACTCTATGGGTTTGGTCATATTTCATCACTCACAGAAAGATTTTACAAGCAGTATATACATAGCTCAAGAGTAGTCAGCAATTATTTACTGGCTAACACAAAGGATAAATAGCTGAGACTAACATGCAACTAAACTAAGCATGCTCATCATTGTCTTCCAATTCTCTTTTTTCTTGCTATTTTCCCTCCTTCAGTTACTAGCAATTACCACTTCAGTAATCACACTTTGACTGTGTCATTACTTTTGTTATCTCAGATGACTATAGCTCAGGTACTGTCTCGCAGCTCAAAACCAATCTTCTTGAAGCTCTAAGGCATAGATGCGATGCACCAAACTGGACTCCAGGTCACAGAGAGGTCAATCTGAATCCATGGGCCGAATTACGTCTCCTGTCCAGGTCATTCTTTGAGTAAGTTGGCTCTGGACTCTTCTCGCTTCTGCCAAAGTTACGTTGTACCCTTTTTCTTCTGCACGGTTCTTAAAACCTGTATTTTCCTGTTCTGCTTGTATACAGCGGCGTGGCATGATTTAATTACTGTGTATGAAATCCATTTGTTATGCTGATGTAAAAGGTTATTTAAAATGGTTCATACTTTTGCTTGCAACTCTGACATCAAATGATTGTAAAAATAATTAAGTAATTATTTCTTCCAGCTGACAGTAGCTGTGTCTGAACCAAGCATAAATGAAATACTGAAGAGGAAAATGGAAAATCCATTCTGTATATTGTGGTATGGAAGCAGTGTCTGAATTTAGATTACAAATTTAGGCACCAATCATCTTATTTACCACAGAAGTATTTAACTGGTATCCTGCTGATAAAGTGATTCGCTGCTGAGTGGCAGAGCCAGCCTGTGCTACTGCAGAAATAAACCGTGATCCATAAGAACAGCATCGTGGTACTAATCAATAAGCAAAGGTCCTTCCAGTGTGGTTTCTGCATCACACTGTTCGTGAGGTGCTCAGAATGCCGTACTTCCAATAACAGCTTCAGGCCAGGCATCCTACAGTGTAACTCCTTACGACATGCCGAGGACACAGTACGTGAAAGTATACGCTAGTCGATATTCAGTGAGCTGTCAAGAATTAAATATTTCAGCAGTTACCACTGAAGTCTTGGCAGTCACACATTTCAGAATGCCAGTACGGTCAAAATGCTGTGAAAACAAACCAAGAGCACAGCATATGGCATGCTCTGCTTGTGCAGTGCTCATTTTATTACAGAGGTCTAAAATCTGCTAATTATATTGCTTCTATGACATTTGTGTAGTTATTACAGGCCAATTCAATAACAGCTTTTTTCGCACCAGTCTGTATAACTTATGAATACATGACTATATGTACCATGTTATCATTTGGAATTTAAATTCACACATAAAAATAACACCAAAATAAATGAGTGCATGAGGGAAGTAAGAATAATTTTCAAGTTAGAAAATTGACAAGATGAATATGAAATCATCACACAGCTGAGCAAAAGTTTGTCCTAGTGTTAGTCATTTTTGTGATCAAACTTTTCATTTCACTTTGCAAAGAAGCTGCTTAAGAAACCTGCACGTGAGATTTTATTTGTGTCTTGACCTATGCACAACATGGTATTTGTGCATACATTACAATCAAGAGCATGTAGCTACTTCGCATTAGAGACATTAAAATTCATGTTTAACTTCTCTGGTCATTGTGATTAAAAAGAAAAAAACATTGCACATGCATGTCCAAAGAGGAAGTTGACCAAAGAAATTTGCACTTAATTCAGAAATGTAGAAGCAAAAGAAGACTCCTGATAAACAGGGCAATTCTAAAAGCAAAATACACACACAATTTCAAAATTCTACAAAAAAGAGCCAACCATAGTAGAAAAAAGCAATCTATCTGTGGACAGTCCTTTTGTTTGTTTTCTAGGTAGCACTGGGACTTTCATTTCCTGCAGTCTGAAAGTCTCATGTGAGATTGCACTTCCATTTTTAGCTCAAAAAACAAGAATTCTCACAGACTTACTGCAGCATCTTCTGAAGTGTACAAAGAAGTCTGAACAGTTACAGGCTTTACATTCTCTTCGGTGTTCTTTAAAATGTCTTTGGATTTGGTGACATTTTAGCAATATTCAGCAGATGCAGAGGCTTCTGCCAGCTCAAAGAAATACCTTTTCCAGAAAAAAACCTAATATATGTTTTCCTTAGAAGGAAATATAATAACTAGATGACACTGGACACTCCCTTTTGTACAAAAAAATCTGTTGCCAAGGGAACATCTCTTCATATCTAATTCCTACCAACCATAAAGCTCAGGAAATATTTTTATTTTTAAATAAACAAGAAGTTGTAGTCACTCATTAGATATTGCTTCACATTTTATACAGAGGTGGTTTGAAAAAACATTTTCAATGTTCAGAAAATGCAGGTTCTAAAAGACAAGAGTATTCTCTTGGAAATCTGTGAGAATTTTTAGAAAAAATCTTCTCCTAGATTCCCGTAAACTTTTTTTTTTTGTTCTTCTTTATTTGTTTTGGACATGCTGTTAGATATGCTTTTTATTAATCTGGGCTACTAGAGAGTTCAGAAGTATGTTAGGCTTTGAAAATATTTTGGTCCATTTGAGTTTTTCATAGTATCATAGAATCATCTAGTTGGAAGGGACCTTCAAGATCACCTAGTCCAACCACCAACCTAACTCATGGCAAAAAAACCATCACTAAACCATGTCCCCCAGCACCATGTCAACCCATCTTTTGAATACCTCCAGGGATGGTGCCTCAACCACTTCCCTGGGCAGCACACTCCAATGCCTGACAACCCTTGGAGTATAAAACTTCTTCCTAATATCCAACCTGAAGCTCCCCTGGCACAACTTGAGGCCATTTCCTCTTGTCCTGTCGCCTGTGACTTGGGAGAAAAGACCGACCCCCACCTCTCTACACCCTTCTTTCAGGGAGTTGTAGAGAGCGAGAAGGTCCCCCCTCAGCCTACTTTCCTCCAGACTGAACAACCCCAGCTCCCTCAGCCTCTCCTCAATAAGACTTGTGCTCCAGACCCCTCACCAGCTTTGTTGCCCTTCTAATATCTAATATCATTTCATACCATTTTGAAATGGTGTATCATGGACTTCCCTTTCAGCAAAAGACTGTATTTTTTAAATGTTTGTTTCTAAATCAGGAGGAAAAAAAAATGTAAAATGAAAATAAAATTTAAAATAAATGGTGGAAATGAAAGCCTATTTTCTGATCAGCTGTGGTTTAAAAGAAGTAGCAAAATACATATGTCACGATAAACCTGCAAGAATAGTAATTTGGAAATCTCAAGTCAAAATTGCTTTAAAAGCACTCTACTAACAAAACCAATGGGGTGTTCTGAAGCAGTTTCTCATGGCAGCAGGTTACAGCCCAGTGCACTGGAAGCTCTTTCTTTGTTTTTAACTTCTGAACACTGAGTTCAAACCTGCACAGTTGTCCTGCAAGGGCTTTTCCAAAACAAGTGAAGCTGAAAGTAGCCTGGGATGGAGCCCTGGACTGCTAACAGAGATTACAATTACCAATGTTATTAATAAATGGTAGGATTTACTGTGCTAAGGAGCAGGGATGAAGACGTGTTAGAGGAAAAATAAAGTGAGAGGTAATAAAAGAACACAGCCAAGGCTTGACAGGTAGAAGGAGCTGGGCTAAATGAATCCTACTGGGAACAGATAAGCAGCAGAAGCTGTAATCATTTCCCTGCAGTTGTAACACCTGATATTACACCTCTATCAGCAAAGATCTTTGAAAGCCACCAGCAAAACACCTCCTGCTTGCAGAGATGCATGAGGTGCTGTGATACAGGCAGCCCTAATCCCACTGACAGGGAGCTGAGTGAACTCCACAGTGAAAAATCACTTACTAGGATTTTTCTTTAAGTGCTGAAAGTGAAGCACCTGTATGCACAGAACTGCTTTGGAAGGAAAAATAAATTCACAGACTGCCACGCTGTGCAGCTGATGTCTGGCTTTACATCTCCCCTTATTCTGGCCTGGACTCTACAGGACTAATGCTGTAACGATGATGGTGCCAGAATAGTCTGCTCATGTCTGATTTATTTTCATTTTTAAAATCAGTTTGGTAGTCTAATCTCCCATTGCTTACATGCAGATGCCTGCAGATTAGCAGGATGGCACCTGCAGGCTTTTATATCAGCTATTGCACAGCCAACATTTCCCAGACCCATACAGATGCCCCTCACTTTATCTGATACCATGGATTCAAATGATACCTTGCCAAGAGCATCCCATCATACTTGCAGTTTGTGTGAAAGATCCTGCTTTCATCTCAAGTCTTTCCTTTCAAGTCCCTTATTTATGCCTTTGAAGCTACTTGTTGTGTGCCCAAGTGCCACGGCCCCTCTTTTTTCTACCTCCCGCCCCACTACCCAGCTGAGAGAAAATCCCCTCATGCTCATCACTGTATCAGGGCCCTCTCGTACCCCCAAACCAAGCCTCAGAAGGGAGGGAGAGGCCAAGAGACCAGCTCTCAGTCAGTAGAAGCTGCTCTCCCTTCAAGGCTAGTATTACCTTGCCTTGAGAGCATTTCTACTTGGACCCTTACAGCCTCCACTCCAGCCTCTTCCACCATCTGCCTCAAAGCTCAGGGGAGCAGCATTACATGAAGCATCACCAGGGAGCCTGCTGGGACCTCCCTGTTCAGCCTGTCTCCCTGGTGGTGTGGTTTCGGCTCCAGCACTGCCACCCCTCTCTTGGTCCAGGGTTTCGCACTACCATCCTTCGTCTCCCAGAAGAGGAAGACCTGCAAACTAACATCTACACCACCTGAGCGACATGCTGAATGGGTGCCATGGAGTTTTTCCGCTTCAACTTAATTCATTACATATTTTGTTTTCTAAACTTTCTGACAAATGTGCCTGTCCATGGAGTGGGCAGTCCAAGGGAAAAGAGAAGGGGCTCCTACATCCTACACCACCCCAGCAGGCAGGGTGTCCCATGCTGGAGGTGACACCAGGACCATCCAAAGCAGCAGAGCTGCCCAGGGCTCACCACGCACAGCTGCAGGGTGATATTTCTGGGAGCTCCTATCAAGTAATGCACATCATCCTGGAGCCCTGGACTTCAAGCTATATCTGAGACATTTAATACAGACAAGATAAAACCTCTGTAGTTAGGCTCACATCTTGGTTATTTGGGGGCTGGTGTTATCCACAGTCGCCACCCACAGAGGCATAGGCATGACAAAAGAGACTGGCTGAATATGTATGACTCATGGTTATGCTACTTTCTGTATCCTTATCACATCAGAGGTACAAAACTGATTTGTTTACATTGTCATCACAAACCAACACTAAATTGATTTATGTTCTACTTTCTTCTTTAATGACTTTTCTTTCAGAGCTTTCTTCTGATATTTCTTCCCAAACATGAAGCAAGGTAAAAGTTTCAGATATGTATATGTCTTTTCTGATCTGTGACTGTCAACTCCAGACATGATCTAATAAAATGAGGATTTTATTTCATGTATTAAACTACATTATTTTTCTATATTTAAATTTTATTATAAGGAATAGCATCCTTGTTTGACTGCAAATTATTTCTTCTATGCTAACTGTGCTACCTCTAATAATTATTTATTGGTCTTATTTATTCCTCTTTCTTAGGTACTCCAACAACAGAATTAATTGCTGTAACAAACAAAGGCTTCACCTTGTAGGTAAAAAAATAATTCATACTTACAACTCGTACTGTTTCTTTTTGAAATCAGTGGGAGTTTTTTCGTAGATTTTAGTGAGGCTGTGGGCAATACCCATGAACTTCACATACATATATGAGAATATATATATAAAACATACACAAGAACACACATATGCAATTATATTGATTTCAGTAAGACATCTAGGGGTTGTCCATTACGTGTGGGATTAGGGTACAGACTGGCTCCCTGGAAACTGAAGTTGTTTTTTTTCTTTTTCTTCAAGCTCCACATGTTCAGTAAATACAGTGGCAGCACAAGCTTCCCTGAAGGGGTACTTTAACACAGACCTGTAAAACCCACCTTAAGGGCCATGTAATTCAGTCTCCCTGCTTGTACCTACATTAGCAAATCAAACAGGACAACAGCTGCAAACAGCTTATATGGAGATGGCAATAGCTTTCAACCATTTGTCAAGGATGAAATTGAAAACAGGATGTGCCATATTCTGTATTCCACTTACTAATCACATTTTAGTACTGCCTTTCAGTTTATCTTTTCAAATACTGGTCCCTGGATCTTGACCCTTTCATAAGTCTACACGTAATGCTTTAATGATTGCATGTAAGAGCCACAACATACATTTGGGAAACTCTACCTACGTCAACCTCCCCTATACTTTTCCTCCTCCTCAGAGCAAGAGAAGGTCTCAGAAGGCACTGCAGAGCTTCCTGCACCATTGGTTAATGTACACTGTTTACGCACAGGTTTGCCAATGGATAAATTTGCAAGCTGTGCTGTTTCTCATCATTATAAAAGAAGATAAAGACTGAGAGATGATTGATTGACAGAGGGCCCAATATGCCGGGTGGGCCCTCCTCAAAGGGAAGTCTGCTGCCTTCCTGGAGCCTGGGTGAAGGACGTCACCAGGAAACTTCCTGGTTTAGTACGGTTCGTCAGATTATTACCCACTACTGATATTCCATGTAAGTGCAGAGGAGACAGCAATTTGAAGTTCAAAAGCTATAAAGAGAGACTTCAGGGAGTTGGGAGGCTTAGTAAAGGATTCTGTGATCCAGGTGATTTTTTTGTCACTCCCTCCAGTGGCAGGCAATGATGCTGAGAGGAGCAAACTGATTAAATCAATCAATAACTGACTCCACGGCTGGTGTCACCACCATAACTTCAGATACTTTGATAGTGGGTTGGTCCATATGGCACTGGGCTTGTTAGCAGGTAATGGAAGATGCCTCTCTCAGAAGGGGAAGACTGTTCTGGCCCAAGAGATGGCGGGGTTGATAGACAGGTCTTTAAAGGAGGTGTGAAGGGGGGGGGGTGGGGAGGGGATGGGATCGCCTCAAGGACAGGTCAGATGTTAAGGAAATATGGGAATCACAGATAAAACACCACAAAGGAAGGCCACCTGAAGAGCAACACGAAGGAAAAGGATCCATTCCAGCCAGTAAGTCAGCCCCATTAGGCGCCCAGTTGAAGTGCCTTTACACAAATGCATGCAGCATGGGCAACAAGCAAGAGGAGCTGGAGATGCGTACATGCCTCCAGGGCTACAACCTTATTGGCATTACCGAGACGTGGTGGGATGGCTCTTATGACTGGAGTGTTGGAATGGAGGGTTACCAACTCTTCAGGAAGGACAGGATGGGCAGAAGGGGAGGGGGTGTTGCCCTCTATGTCAAGGACCAGCTGGAATGTGTGGAGCTCCACCTGGGGATGGATGAAGACATGACAGAGAGTTTATGGGTCAGGATTAAGGGGAGCATGGGGGCAGGTGATATTACAGTTTGAGTCTGCTACAGACCACCAGATCAAAGTGACAGAGAGGATGCGGCCCTCTATAAATAGATAGGGGCAGCATCGCACTCACACACCCTGGTCCTCATGGGAGTCCTTAACACAGGAAGGACATGGACCTCTTGGAACAAGTCCAGAGGAGGGCCACGAGGATGATCAGAGGGATGGAGCACCTCTCCTATGAGGACAGGCTGAGAGAGCTGGGGTTGTTCAGCCTCGAGATGAGAGGGCTCCAGGGAGACCTTATAGCAGCCTTTCAATATATGAAAGGAGCCTACAGGAGAGCTGGAGAGGGACTCTGTCAGGAACTGCAGTGACAGATTTAGATTAGACACCAGAAAGAAATTCTTTACAGTGAGGGTGGTGAGACACTGGAACAGGTTGCCCAGGGACGTCGGGGATGCCCCATCCCTGGAATTGTTCAAGGCCAGGCTGGATGGGGCTTTGAGCAACCTGGTGTAGCGGGAGATGTCCCTGCCCGTGGCAGGGGGGTTGGAACTAGATGATCTTTAAGGTCCCTTCCAACTCAAACCATTCTATGATTCTATGATGGCCACAGGGGACACCTTCAGGCTTTATGTGGACCTCCTTGCTACAAGTATGTCTTAGCTCCTGATCTTTTTATCATTAGGCCAAGTGTTTTTGGACTACTATGGGGTTTTTTGCAGTAAACCTGGCAGAATTTAGCCACTGAGCCAAACCACCATAAAACCAAGTCTGAATGCCGGTCTCTTCCTTGAGGTTTTGCAAAGTGTTTGAGACCCAAACCTTATACATCAGTAACACTGGAAAAAAACACCAGAGCCACAGCAGGGCCAGCACTGAGACAACCCCAGAGACCAGCAGCAACACAGATGGCATTTGCTCAGACAGAGCCTTCTCTTTTTCATCTGTGGACTTTCCAGATATGAGTACATATGAAACTGGTAAAAAACCCCACTATCCTGCACTGTTTCGAACTAAATAAGCCTGTTTTGTTCACCTGACTGATTCACGTATTAGACTAACTCAGCTCATTTTGTCTCTGGTGAAGTGAACAAATGCTTTCCCTCCTAAGTAGAGCTGCAGGGATGGTAATTCCCAGCAGGGGAGCATCACTAAAATGGCAAGCACAGTAACATCTTTCACTGCCTCATTCCCTTGCTAAGTCCTCACTGGGCCACATCTAGAAGAGCTTTATTTTAGAGCCTTGAGAGTGAAGAATAAAAACAATTTAACAATACATTATTTAGCTTATGTTATTTCTAGGATGTCATCCAACATCATGTCTTCTTTGGTGGCAAACCAGATTTAGTAAGTCCCCATCCCTTGCTTTCCTGTCTCTATCACGCACCTGTTCACTTTTGCCAGTCATTAAGACAAACTGTGTTAAGAACTAGATCAGGGAACTGGTATTTTAAAAGCTCTGAAAAGTCAAGCTGTGTGGAAAGAGGATGGAAAGAAATTTCTTGGATATACCTTAGATAATATGCAATGTTAATAGAAGAGACACAGCAGGAGAAAGGGTACTGCCGCTACTATGCTTTATCTTAATAATGCAGTATTAATGGCTTCTGGAAAGCTATGCTCAATTAGCAATTGTGAGCAACAGGACACCACAGACTTCCTAAGACATTTGAAGCTACACCATTTCTGCAGTGATAAATAAGGTCAGCTTGGGATAGGCTGAGAGAGTCACCTGGGAAAGAGATGCAAAACTTTTAAGAAATATTTCTGTGAAAAAGTTATTCCTCAGTCCTGTGCTCAACAGCAAATCAAACGCTGGCAATTACAAGAAAATAAATAGAAAACAAAACAGAATATACATAATTCAAATTTATCTGGGAAACTACCATAGTGCACATGGCTTATTCTGATTTGGTTTTTAGCCTTGGTTAGCTATGGCTGGCCATGGCTGAAGAGACTGAGAAACAGCCCCTTTGGTTTGTCCCTTTTTGTTACTCTTTTCTTACCAGAATTACTGTAGGTACATATTTATCTGAGTTGCATCAAAATATTTTAATTTAAAATATTTCTTACTTAGCATTCTCTCATATGTTGGGAATATTACCCTGGCATTTTAAACATGAAACAACCAGCTATGGAGTGGCAGAGCCTGTGCCTCTGGCCGGGTAAGCCAGCAGTGAAGCACAAGGAGTCAGCAGTGATGGCTCCATGGTGAGTGATGGATTATCTGACTTTTCTTCCACCCCACGAAGCTGCTCACCTGTGAAGAATATAAAATATTATGGGAGTGTGCTTGTCATCCCCCCTCCTGTAAGAAAGAGGTGTGCACATGTGAGTGTGCTCCTGTGGGATTAGAAATGGTAGGGATTAGGGTGTTTAGAAACTTGTAGGTGCTTTTTAACATCTTGCAAGTGTTTTGTACACTGTTTTATCTGTTGGCCTGCTAATATTGATCCAGAATGTGAAGTTCACTGATGTCTGGCTAATTACACATCATTAATAAATCAGGAAACCAATTTGATACTAATTTGAGTTAAACAACATCAATCGAACAAGTCTCCCCCCTGCCATCCTCTCTTGTGTTAAAAAAAGTCTTGTGCTATTAAAGAACCAGTGATCAATTAGCTTAAGTATCCCTGAATCACACTCAAGTTACAATAGCTCTTTAACTCAGATGATTGACTATTTCATTTCCTAGCATAGCTGTAGTTAGAAACTAACAAGATTCTTCTTGATCCTCTAATTATATCGCTCTTCATCTCAAAGAAAGTTGCTGGTTTGGTGCATTCCTGTGCCATTCCTCTCTGTATGGGGTTACCCTTTAATATGAGCTTTTAATAGAGAAAGGAAATTTCTTATTTATAATTCATATTTCATTAGGTGGTCTCTCCTCACATATCTCAGTATTATTTGCAGCTGAACCAATGAATTTGGAGAATTACCTCCAGATGAACAATCTGTCTATAGTTTCTCATAGTCATGTGCTATAACTAAGGAAATTAAAAATACTTGATGGGCTGAGAAAGTGCAGAAAGAGTAGAATTAAATAAAAGTTTCCCATTCAGCAAAAACATTGAAAATAAAAATGCAGCTAAAGCTTTTGGATCCTCAAATATGAATTGGGAAGCAAGATGGTTCATTGAATAGTTTCAGAGAAACAATGTATCCTCTAGAATTTTACTGAAAATACGAATCGTGAAACTCAGCAAATAAATTTAAAACATATAATACAAATGTACCATGAAAGAAATACACATATAATTGCTATGAATTTGATAATGATAAAGAAAGAACATGATAAAGTTAACATGCCCTGATTTCAGATGCTAAATCACAAGGGAGGGCATCCTTGCATCTGCAGAGCAGGACCTCAGCAGGAACAAGTTTGGTATCAGAGGAAAAATCCTTTATGGAAGAGCTCCTCTTTATTATGGAAGTACTAACATTAAACTGCTTTACTGCAGATAGGCAAGGGCATGTCTCTAATTTTCCACCCTGTTTCTCAGGAGGCTAGATGCATTAGATTAGTTTTGTTACCCTGAAGTTACTTAAACCAGTGGGATCTCATTTTGTGGTCAGTGGTGGCTGTTGAGGTGAGAAATTAATTGCTTCTATAAGCTCTTGCCTACGGCCATGTCCTTTGATTTGTCTTTCTTTGACATCACTTTTTTGGTCTGAAAGCATAAAAATTCTTGCATTCTTTGCACGAAGCTGCTACTCACTCATTAGATTAGAAACTATCTTTTCACTTAGTATGTCCATACTATTTAGTCTCATGGGTATATGATTAGGGCTCTTGTCCGAGTGGGAAGTCGGGCTCGGAGTAATGACAGAGTTTCAATATGAGTATGATCGTTCTCCTTTATTGCAAGTTTTAGCAGAGTTTATACAGGCAAACAGCAGATACACACGCTAGCAGGCGTTCACACGACTGGCTACCAGCTCTCGTCCACCTGGCTTAAGTTTTCATATAATTGATACAAAGTTGCTTCCTACACACAAGACTACTGCCTTAGTTCCGAAGGACAGTTCCGTTTTACTAAACTTAAACAAAGGCTAGAAAAACATGTTTACCCTAAAATAAGTGAAGTCAAGGAGAAGACAATGCCATCCTCAGGCCTGCTGCTAAGGCTGCAGGCCTGAGGCCAAGGCTTTGGGCCTACGGCTGAGGCCTCTCCCCTGATCCCGTGTCTAGAACTGGACTGTTCGTCCCAATCAAGTCATGTCCTCTTGCAGACATCCATTCCTCCACAGGCTCTTATACAATGCCAAAAAGCCCACACAATTACAAGTAAAAATTAATAATCAACAGAGAAACATAAAGTTATTCTTTTCAGACCTACACTGGAAAACAAAGCCGCAATGAAGCGCTACAAAACTTCCTTACAGCAAAAGTCACAGATGGCTGCTCCTATAAAAACTAACCCAATTCAAAGAGAAATACACTTTATGGTAAAGAAGAATTAAAGCTACACATCTTTTAAAGCAATTTTTTAAGATGTCCCCAATGTGTTCACAGTCTTAGGATGTGGTGTCCTCTGGCTTAAACTACAACAGCAGCACTTCCAAAGGTGTAAATGAATAGCAGCCGCTCGTAAAATAAATGGTCTGGCCCATTATCTAGGACTATGTAACTGATATGATTTAACTCCATGTACTACCATAACAAAAAAAAAAAAGGATATAAAAAGTTAAAGCAAAGACTACGAAGGGCAGAAGCAGAAGTATTAAGTTAACAGTGTCTGATAACTGGCAAGACCAAACAGGTACTGTTCCAATTAATTATGGTTCCCGCAGGATTCAAAGGTGCTTTGAAGATAGCAGGCACTGACAGTATTCGTTTGGGCTATAAAGACATATGGAACAGGGACAATCAAATCCATGGTACAAGCATTATAAAAGTTATCTGTTATTTTTCTAGTCTTTCTGGCTTTTACTTCCAAGCATGAGCTGGAAGATTCTTTATGTAGGAATTAAAGGTACCAGCAATCAGTAATGGGACTCCCCAGTGCTGCAACAAACCAGTTATCTATTCTCTGGCAATTCTTCCACTCTGGCAGAATGTCACATATATGCTTATTTGGCCTGGTTTGTACAGAAAAAGACACAGAAAAGGTACCACCACAAAAAAAAAAAAAAAACAACAACAAAAAAAAACCCAGACCAAAACCCCAACAACAACAACAGAACCACAAAAACAAATGAAAAGAAAACAAAGCAACATCAAAACCTCCAGAACCCTTCACCATATAAAAATAAGAGCAATTAAAATTAGTGTTCTGTCCTGGAATCAAAGGACATGGAGTTGTCACCAAAGCACCCCTTAATTTCTTGTTTTCCAATAGACTTTCTCTTAAACACTATGACTTCACTTCCGTGACAGTGAAGTAATTACTGTTTAAGTGTTGTTATTTCAGTGTAATTGCAAATGCTGAACAAACCATAACAGCTAAAGGAACCACAATGACTGCAAGAACCTGCATCTCTCACAGATTTGTCTAACGACACAATCTGAATACAGCTACAGCATAATTAGTGGATTCTGCCCATTACTAGAAGGTTGAGACTTAAGGTGCCTTTAAGAGGGCAATTAGGGGATCAAAAACACACCATATAGTAAGTAACAGACCTGAATAACATGCCTGGATACCATGTTTGTTTTGTGTCCTCTTAAACATTTGTTTGGCTCATCAACTATTTAAAGAAAATACAGAATCTAGCCGGGATAGCTTCATGTATTTCAAAATTAAAGCAAAAGAATAAGTTATGTGCAAGAATAACAAGAATGTTATGTGCAAGAGCAAGAACAACAAGTGCAAGAGGCTTGGGACTGTGAGAGTTTAATTCTCACTGAGACAATGCTGCCACATATAATTACTTTCTCACGTGCCTTATTACTCATATCTAAGTGTCTCACAGATGGTCATAAAATCATATGTCAAACTATCTTGACATTATGATTTGCATTTGCTTAGTGGACTCCAGTCTCTATCCAAAAAAAAGTGAAAAGGACATAATACTGAGAGACCTCTAGTTCTACAAGTCATCAATAATATTTGCGTATAAACCACTGGTCATTTATACATTGGCAAATACCTTTTTAGAACACTGGAGGGTCTCTGAAGTTTAACCCAATTGCACGTCCTTCTGTGTACATCTGCAACTGGAGAAGCGACATTTCCTCCAGTTCCTCCTCTTTATTGCAGACTATTTTCAAGCTAAAATTAAAACCCCTCACTTACCATGCCGTAATTTTCCATACAAGTTCTGCAGATATGTCACATTTTCTGCCTTCTGTCCCATGGTTTATTGGAAGAATGTCCCTTTAAGCCATCCTTTCTCTTGTAAATGTGAAGCAAAAGACTGAAAAGGTACAGAACACCAGGCAGAAATACCTCAGGTACAAAGAGCGCCATACCAGGCATTTGGATCAGCCAGAACTAGAGCACACACTGCACAAAATCATACAGATATTTCAGCCAAATAAATATTCTTCTGATATATAAATTGCAGAGATTAGAGATTCTCATTCAGGTCTACATGTCCCTTCTTGCTAAGTGAGAATACTGTACACTCCATTAAAGACTCAAATATTTCTCTCAGCTTATCCACTACAGAAAGATGAGAGAATTACTTGTCTTTTGTAATGTATAACTTAGAAAATTTTACTCCATTTAAATGCTGGTTTTAATCTTATAATCTATTTATAAACTAAGACATTATAAACAACTTGGTTTTTTATTATATTCAGATACATATATAAACCAGTAATTTCCTCCAAGAAAACAGTGAAGGTTATTTTCTGTAAGTTCTTACATAAACATACAATAAACCCCAGCTTGACTTAAACATTTGCCTTATTTCTCCAGAACTTCTCATACACGATAAGGGAGACGTGCATGTAAGGCTGGAGCTCAGAATTACACAGGCAGTTGAGAGTTACTGTGAGAGTATCTTCTATTTTATACACATTGCATATAGTTGCTTTTGTTTTATTTTTGATAGTTAAGGGTGCTATTCTCAGCATCTCTCAACTTATCATTATTTGGTCAGTATCCCTCATGGAAGTTAGCCTTGAAAAGGGATTTAAAACGAAGGAAATAATGAAGAGCTTTAAAGTTAGCTGGGAGGCAAGGTCACATTCTGAGCAGCACAGATAAAAGCAGCAAAGCCAGGATCACCAGGAAGTAGAGGTCTTCACTATCACCTGAGATATATATATAAAAAATAGCAACAGATAGGTCCAAGAAGGGCTTTGAAGCTGATGTCTAAGATGGTCTGTGAGACCAAGGAACAAGGAGCAGAAAATAGGGAAGGGAAGCAGAGAAGGAAGCGTTTGAGAACAGGATCTGGCAGGGGAAAGCAAGGGCGGGCAGAGGAAGGCAAGCAGCCTGGGGAGCCGGCTCCAAAGCCACTGGCTGCTTTGGCTTCATTTCTGCGGATCAGGGAAATCATTTCAGGTTCCAGTGCGAAGATGTATAAGCCCCTCACCAAATCAATCCCAACAGCCCATTGCTTTCCTACAAAACTGATTCCTTGTCAAGCGCTAACTTAAACAATCTTCATCACATATAACTTTTTAAATCAGTCACATCTCATCAGTGAGTATTTTTTAAGGATGGCTTATTTTCCTCTTGCTTAAGCATGCTATTTGCCAGTGCAGGCTAAACTCAAACAAGCATGGTTACAAGCATCTTTCTCCTAGCTAAAGTTTTAAAATCAGACTGCTAAAAATCAGACTCCAAGTGCTCTGCCCTGCCTGGGTCAGACCCATCAGTGCAGCCTGGTCCAAAGGGGATATCGCTACTATGATAGACCAGAACAGGGTCAGAAAAGAGTAATGAAGAAAACCAGAGGCACAGATGGCTCCCAGAGAAGAAACATTGAATATGCCAGGGCTCGGCAGCTTGGAAACGAGAGGTTATAAGGAATGTGACTGACATCTATAAAACCCAGCAGTGCGGTAGCTGACTATAAATCAATTGCTCCCTTACTCTTCCAATAAGGAAAGCATCACTTGAAGCTGGGAGAAGCCACGATCAAAATAAAAAAGGTGAGTTCTCATGCAACAGCTGATAGATCTCTGCAATTCACCGCTAGATGATGGGTCTAGGGGAAAACTGGACAAGTAGGGTGAGGAGAAATCCACTGTCTAACTAAACAGGCAGAAACCGTATACCATCAGCTGTAGATGGCTGGGGAGAGTATTAGGAGGCATTTCCACATATCTCTACCCTTACCTGCTGATGGCTGCTCCTGGGGGCTGCAGGATGTCAGGCATGGATATTATAAAAGAACAGTCATCTTGTTCTTGCACAAAAGTATTCTCTGCATTTCATTTGAAATGTGGTATTGTTTCCTTAAAAAAGAGGAGGAGAATCCTCAGCATATTTCGCAATTGACAATTCAACTTTTATACACTCAGCATTTGGCTGTTGCTAAACAATTTGTGTTGAAAGATTTTTATTTTACTGCATTTTCCATTTTGAAAAATGATAGTGATGTAGCACCCTAATTGCAGACGCAATTATACCCATATGAGTGGTGTAATCTTTCCCTGTATTTCTGAGGTATTTAATTACTGTAGCAGTAAATATATATAAGTCCTGACTAATGACGGCATTCAATATTTTTGTTATATCAGATGTAAGACGGTGCATGATTCAGGATAGAATTAATTTGAAGAATTTTTTGTAAGTGAACGGAATGTATTGTTATATGGTAGCTGTGCTACTGTTACCTGAACAGTCAGTCCTTCTGCCTCCTAACTCTCCTTTGCATAGTTCCTACATGAAGTGTCTTAAAAATTCTGAGGACATCTTGCATCTTCATAAGGCTGTATTGCCTTGTTAGCCAAAATGTACTGATGCAAAGGAAATGAGACAGCACAGCAGACAAAACGCACAGCACATCATGCATTGAATGTAGAATCACAGAATCATTGAATTGTCTAGGTTGGAAGGGACCTTTAAGATCATCTAGTCCAACAATCAACTGAACTCTGACAGAAACAAAAAAACACATCACTAAACCATGTCACTAAGCACTATGTCAACCCATCTTGTACATGCCTCCAAGGATGGTGCCTCAACCACTTCCCTAAGCAGCACATTCCAATGCCTGATAACCCATTCAGTGTAAACATTTTTCCTATTTATCCAACCTGAACCTCCCCTGGTGCAACTCGATGTCATTTCCTCTAGTCCTGTCGCCTGTGACTTGGGAGAAGAGACCAACCCCCATCTCTCTACAGCCTCCTCTCAGGTAGTTGTAGAGAGCAATAAGGTCTCCCCTCAGCCTCCTTTTCTCCAGGCTGAACAACCTGGTATACCTCCCACCTTTGAGCAGGTTGCTCAAAGACCCATACAGCCCCATCCAGGTGTCCCTGCCCATGGCAGGGGGGTTGGAACTTGATGATCTTTAAGGTCCCTTCCAACCCTAACCATTCTACGACTCTATGAGTCTATACTGTGACAATGTGCTCCTCCTCCCCAGGCCCCAGCCTGATCTTTATTCCCTGCAAACCTGCCCAAGCAATGGTAGGTCACCCATTGTGGTCACCCATGGTGGTCACTACGGGTCTATCTAGTCATGGTGGCAGCATCCGGGGCTCAACATGGTTTTGGGGAGACAGATAACAAGATGGGCTAACTTGAGCAATACTGGTACTGTGGTCAATATGCAGAAACAAATAGGTCAATCATCTTACCTCCATAAATAGTGAAGAACCCAAGAGCTCTTTGAGCTCTCCTGTACAGAAGCGGGCTGCACACCAGGATCTCCCCTTGGGTAGGGATGCCTCTCAAGGTTACTTCTCGAGATTCAGAGACTTCTTGCCACAACAGATCCTCGGTAGGTGACTAATACCATGCTGACCTTCGAAATCTTAGCTAAGTGATATGAAGACTTTATTGTGCACATATAATTCTTTAGACATAAACTGTTGACCAAGTCTGGGACTGGGATTGGATCCAGCTGCACCTAGACTCCTCTCTGAGAAGGAGCTTAGAAACCAAGGGGGTCCCTTCGGAAACACTGACTCAAGGGGATGGTCTCCCTGACAGTTCTGCCTGGCCCTGCCCTCTGTGCAGTGAATAACCCAGTTGTGTCTCGCCATCCCCAACCACGTCGCATTTACCACCACATTTTGTTAAATATCAATACATGTATCGCCACTTCTCTCCACGAGTGAGGTGCATCGCTCCAGCCGTGACAAATGGCCCCTGAGAGGAGACGACGCCGCCGCCGTGGCGGCTGGCCTGTCCCCCTCCCTCACACACAGCTCCGCTCGGCTGGACTCGGGTCGGCTCGGGTCAGCTCGGCTGAGCTCGGCTGGGCTCGGCGCCGCCCGCCCCCTCAGCCTCAGCCGGGCGGTCCCGGGGCGGTCCCGGCGCTGAGGGCAGTTCCGGCGGAAGGTGGCGGCGGGCCGATGCCGCAGCGTGGGTATGCCCGCAGCGATGGTGCAGGACCCGTGGGGACGGCTGGTGGCGGAGCTGCTGCTGCAGGCGGGGGCGGCCCGCAGCATCCTCTGCCTCTGCTCCCGCGCCTTCGTCGAGTGAGTAGCGGCCTTGTCGCCGCCGGGAGGTGGGGAGGGCCGCGGGGAAGGGCCGTGCTGCCGCGGCCCTGGCGGCCGCACACTGCGGGAGGTGCCGTAAAGGATCCCGATAGGTTGTGTTAATCAAGCGAAACTGGGGGGCGGGGGGAGCAGGACAAGGGGGGAGCCCACCCACCCGCCGGTTCCCGCGGGGGGAGCCCACCCACCCGCCGGTTCCCGCGGGGGGCTTTGCCGGAGTGGGCAGGGCCCAGCGGGGCCCGCTCCCTTCCCGGGGTCCGCTCCTTCCCCGTCCCCTCCGGCTTTCCCCGCACCTTGGGGGGGACCCGAGGCCTCCCCGAGCCGGAGAGGTTTTTCGGCGAGGAGGGGGGGAGGAGAGGTGCCGCCGAGGGGCGGACTGTGGCGGGAGGTGGGCGATTGGCACGGCGGGACTTTGGGTGTTAAAACGCACCCGCTGAGGTGCCCCCCCTTCAGTGTTGGGTGTGGGGCTGAAACATTTACGGTTTTGGGCCGCGGACACGAAATTCCACCTGCTTACGCAGAATGTTTTGTGGGCCAAAAACTTAATTCCCTGGTGTTGCAAGTAGTGGTGACGTTTTCCGAACATCTCTCGGGTAGACTTTTTGCATCAGGCTTTAAAGCACTGCCTTTTTCATGTGGTTCTTAGCTTCGTGTGTTCAGAATCGCAGAGCAGCCCAGGTGGGAAGGGACCTCAGAAGGTCATCTGGGCCAGCGTTTCGTGGGAAAGGGACCCTGGATGAGGTTATCTCACACCCCGTCCAGTTGCATCATGAATCCCCCTCCAGCGGTGGGAGTTCTGCCACATCCCTGGGAAGGTTGTTCTACTGAATGATTGCTTTTACTGTACAAAAAAAAAATATTCTAATGATGATCTTCTGCATCGATGTCACCCTTCATTTTTACAGAGATCGAAAATTATATAAACTGGGATTAAAAGGATTTTATGTCAAAGATGACAATGACAGTACAGGTAAGGTAATCACAGACATAGAATGGTTGGAACAGTTTTGTAAAGTCATATTATTTTTCTTAGTGTGTTTTTTGAAAGATTTAAAACAAACCCAGTGATTTCTTGTATTTTAAGGTTGCTCTGATAGGTGCCAAAAGAACTCCTGTAAAGTGTTTTCTTTTCCTAATACTAATTTTTCTGTTGTTTGCTGGGCATTTCTGTAGTTCTCTCTTCAAGTTATTGGTGCTGTGCAAGCGCTGCTCAGCGATAGCCAAAACTTCAGTTTTGTTATCCACATTGTTTTAACCACAGATCCAAAACATCGCCTACAGGCTGGTGGAAAGTTAACTCCATCCCAGCCAGACCCAGTGTGATGTTTTGGCTCTCAAAGTTACATTTTTGATTCCTGCTGATAGTTGTGTGGAAAATAAGATGCTTATGACAAAAATTTTAAATGGGAAAGGAAGCTTAAGAGGCAGTTCTGCTGATTTTGGTAGGCCATGCTGTTGCATTGAGGTATGAGAATGAGATTACATTCACTTAATATAATTTATTAATAGGGGAGGAACAAGCATCTGAGGAGGAGAACCGCTGTCCCAATGCAACATTAAAGGTGGATATTAATCATGCTCTTGACCTGGAAGAAGTTGAGCTCGACTCGGAGGCAGAGCTTATGAAGAGCATGGGATTGCCTCTTCAGTTTGGTGGGCAGTCAGCCCACAGGGACTTTGTGGTAATTCTTTATTTGCTTTATTTATTCGGTTTACTTTATGTTTGCAGATGTAGCTGCATGTCTGCTCCTCGGTTATTTTTGAGACTGGCATTCATGGGAGTATATCCGAGCTGGCTGTGAGCTGCCTGCCTCGCGTACGTGTAACAACATACAGCAGTGGGGTCTGTGCAGTTTGTAAAACCCAACCTGCCAGCTTGACTCAACAGGGTCAGGCTGTGCTTTGTGCTTCTGTATCTATATTGCTTTTGTTACTGGAGAGAGCTAGTTTAAAATGGCTGTGATAATGCTGATGCTCTGCTTCAGAACAACTAGCACACTCCAGCCTGAGCACCTGTATTCATACTGTCTGCTTTAACCATTTAGCTTTAGGTACTAATTAAAAGCTAGTTCCTTAGATCTCCCTTGCAGTGATAAAGCCAGGCTTCTCCAAAGGGCAGGAGTGAGGCTCGGGTGCTTCACTTCCCGCAGAGAGTGGTTGGGCTTTAGATGAAAACTAAAGTTGTTCACAGATGAGATAAAGACACTGGGATATCCACGTAGTCCATTTCTTAGAGTACAGCCCTCCCTGGCAGTGAGAGAGTACTTTTGTGCAGAGCACTCCAGTTCTGACCTGATTAATTTGTAAATAAATAGGAGAAACTTGTACATTATTTTAATTGATGGCATGTAAATAGACCTTTCAGGCATCCACCTTCAAGGCTGAAGTATATATGTGATTTGCATTGTTATGTAATAATACTGCAAATAAGTTCAATGAGAAAATAATGTATGTTTTTACTAGATAACTACTAAACATTGTGCTGTGCACAGCACATATTCACATGATGTTATGAGGACGTGGGTGGAAGATCACTGCCAGATCTCTGAGCCTAGCTTCTTCATAGTCTACCTTATGCATTTGTCAGTGCAAAAAAATTAGGGATTGCAGCTGATGGGACGTTTGGAGTAATAACTGTACATTTGCAGTCTTTTTGCCTATGTGTGTTATAGTCCCTCGTCACTACCAACTTTTTACCTGCCAAACTTAATATGGCAGTTTATGAAAGAATTTGGCAGATTTCTTTGATACAACAGCTTGTTTTTCTTGGATGTTTTTATCTTGTATATATCTGTAAGCACGGGAAGCCCCACTAAAACAAGTGAAATTGTATTTGGTGAAACCAACAAGTTACCTTGGTGTTTCCTTTTGATAACAGGTTTGTGCCTTCTGTTCCACTAGACACTGTAGTGGTCTGAGTTTCTTGGAACAAGTGAAACAAGTCTGAGTTTGTACTGCACAAGTGAAGGGCTCACCTATTTGGAGAGGATGCTGTTTCCTTGTCTTTCTGTTAGTCAACTTGGAGATCTTCAGATGGGAAGAATATTACACCCCTCTTTTGGGTCAGTGTCAGATTCAGCTGCAGGATTTACAGAGCTTATGAGTATGAAACGATGCCTTTTTATTAAAAGCACTCAAAGACAGGCAAGGATTTAATAGTCTGTTGGGCTGGGCGTTATATGTTCACTACCCTACTAGGACACCTGAACAGTGTTTGCTGGCCACACAAATACCAGGTGACAGTAAGGGTCTCTGTGGCCCCTAAAACAGGTCCTTGATGTTAATGATATACTGTTCTACTGTTGAGCTCAGCCCAGTGACCCCTCAATTCCTGACCAACCTCTCTTTAGGATTTGATAGTGTTTCATATTGATCTCTTTCCTTCTGAATCCGTGAGCTACCCTTTCAGCAGCCCCACTTCTTTCTATAATTTTTTTTGTGTGTGTGTCTTTCTGTAGACTTTCTCACAACTTCCTCAGAAATGCTGGCCAAGGTTATGCAGGGCTTCTGGGTCTGACATGGTCCTGCTGGAGACCTAGTCTAATTTGTGGAGAGAATGCTCACAGTAGGGCTGCAGTGAGAGGGAGGGTTACAACAGAAACAGTGTGCTTGGAGAGAGGACAAGAAAAGGCTGCATATACATTGTAGACTTCTAAGTATTTTTTTCCATTATATTTTAGGCAACAGAAAATTACAGAAGGAGAAGTAACATGAAGATTATGAAAAAGAAAAAGAAGAAGAAAAAAGAGTTAAAGCAAAAATATGAGGATAAAATGGGGCAGGAATGCCAGGATCGAGCCTGTGGTGGTCATATCCAGTCCATTTCTGGTGAGCTGGCCTTAGCTACGGAGCAATGGGAGAAGAGCAGCAAACCTCAGGAAGTAAGTGAAGGGAACTGTGAAAGTTCCGAAAGTCTTGCAAATGAGGCTTTACACAGTGAACTTAAAGAAAAATGGGAGAAGTACTGGAGTGAGTATGGAGAGGGTCTTCTTTGGCAAAGTTGGCTGGAGAAGCATCAAGAGGCTATCACAGCTTCTGAACCTTGGAATAGTCCGGACACCAGGGAAGAGTGGGAGCAGCATTATAGCGAACTGTACTGGTATTACTGGGAGCAATTTCAGTACTGGACAAGTCAAGGATGGACTACTGAGAGCTCACATGGTGACATTGTGGAAGCTAATGGGGTTACCCAGGAGACAGCTTTTCTGGGAAAAATGGACTTGGTGAGCCCAGGGGCTGAATGCAGCGAAGTGCTGAGCTTGCAGCCATCTCTCTCTGTCACCAGAAGTGAAGAAACACTCCCTTCAAGTGCTGAGCCCCACAGTGAAATCACCTCTGGGATTTCTAATTTAAATCTGAATCAGGAGGAAGTGGAGCAGAGCAGTACAGCTCTAACAGTAGCCCACCAGGAGCATAGTTCATCTGATGGTGAAAGCCAAAAGGAGCCCTGTGATGGAGGAAACAGGAAAAGGAGTGCATCCTGTGAAAATAAAAGTATTAACCAATCAGGTAATACAAAATCAGCTAAAATGTATTCTACCAGAATCAACAGTCATGTCTGTCTTATGCCATTTCAAAAAAGTCAAGTATTGTGGAATGATTGCATGCTTGATCACTTTTTCTTTCCCCTGCTTCTCTGGACGATCTCTCTGACCTGTAGATCGAATATGTTCTTCATTCAGAAGTAATTTTAATAGAATATGGAGTTTATAGATCTTCAAAAGCACTACAGAAGGTGTTGAGAGAGCATGATTAGTGCATATTTATTTATCTTGGTATTGGTGTTTCAGCTGTGTCATTCAGCTGACGTGTCTTCTCACCAGTTGTCTAAAATGAGTGAAAAGTCAGGTTGATGTTCTCATGAATCTGGCAAATCTTAAGATAAGTTTTTGAGGAAAAAAAAATAATTCTGCAGTTTTGGGGTTGGTGGGGGTAATTTTACATTCAGTCTAAAAATGCCATAATTGAAAATAAACTCTTGCTTTGTTGTAGTGGGCCAGATGTCTTCCAGAGGTCCTCTCCATCATTAAGTTATCAGTTAGTCAGTGAGCTGCAGTCATTTTTACCACCCCAAATTCATATGTTCACAGCTGGTGCTGACAAGTGGAAGTGCCAGGTAATGTAGTAGTATGGTGAAAGCCAGTGGCTATGCTGGAGGAGCTTCTGTGAGGGAGGTACAAGACTGGGCTGGAGAGGTTTTTGCCAGCTAGTTCAGCGTGCAGAGAAAGGAGAGAGCCATCTCGTTTGCCTGCCAGTTCTTCCTGCCAGTGTTTGCTGTAAGCAGCAGCATAGCACCTTTCCTGACTGTTGTCTGGTTTCTCACGATGAAAAGAAGGGATAAAGCACATGAGTTAAGTGTCAGTAGCCTAGGTTTGCTGGGAAACCTCTGAGTCCAATGCTAGTCACTTTCTAAGGAAGGAAGAAGCAGGTATGGTCCCATCTTGATCCTACAGCACAGTTGGAATGTAAGAGGTGAAAGGAAAATCTCCTTTCCAACAAGAAATGAGTGTTGAAATCCTTGCTTATTAAATGTATGTGAATATCTTTGTATAGCTAATGAAAGAAACAAAATTTATGCACAAGGAAGAAACTGTTTTGAATTTGAACCTTGTAGGCATTTTATTTTTCTTGAAGAACTGAAATAATTTGAAGTTTGTCCTGCTTAAGATTATTAACTCTACAGTATAACTAATACTGGAAGTTTGTATTGGTATGTTGTCCATCAAAGAAAGACAGGTAAAGCTATGTGTGTTTGGCACTTGTGCCTTCTTTGTTAGATTCAGGTATGTATGATAACCTAACTGTAGCTCCAGACATACTTTGGGGACAGGAAGAAATGGAATTTATTTACGCAGAAGGAAAATATGATCTTAGTTATCTTTTTTAGGTTCACAGGGGTCATGTAGCTCAAATTCAAATGACAAAGAACAGTTGCTGCTTCATGACCAAGACGAAGATGAGGATGAAGAGCCTCCGGAATACAGACATGCCAAAGTCAAGAGAAGGCAAGTCATGACATTTAGATGAGCTTTATTCTCTAGAAGCCTCCTGATTTATAATAACTATTTGTTTGATTGAGATTTTGAATTAGAACTTCAGTGCAAAACCACATAGTCTTCCATCACTGCTTATCACTTTGCCTGGCAACAAGCAGTGGGCATTTGCTCTCTTCCCTTGCTTTATGAAAAGAGTATATGGCCACAATGACTGTACAAGATGACGGTACTATTCTTGTGCCACTGAAGCACAGAAGATTGTTAAATTGGATAGGACAACTTGCTTAGCTAAGTCCAATTAGTGTAGACAGTACAAGAATGATAGTAAATAACTTGTGTTGTTTAACTGAATCGCTTGCTGCCAGTAAAGTGCTCAGTGCTATGGCACTCTGCAGTGTCACAGTCTTTTTCTTCTCTAAAAATTTCTTTCTTTCTTTCTTCTCTAAAAATTTATAGCCTCAAACATGATGAGATGGCTTTTCCTCTCTAATAAATTTATAAACTCAAAGGTGAAGGGATGAATGGAATTACAGTCCACTAATGATGTAGCTTTGGTTTTCTTTGAATAGCATTTTGCCATATGGCAATAATGCTTTTGCCATAGCATTAATAATACATAATAATATAGATAACATAATAGACAATGAAGGTAATTTGGAATTAGGGTGAACAAACACCATCTTCATCAGTTCCTTGTAGGTCTTGATGGTAGATATTTTAAGAGGTCATTTGGAATAGTAGGACGTACATCCCTAAAGGCCAGGCTGGATGGGGCTTTGAGCAACCTGCTGTAGTGGAGGTGTCCCTGCCCATGGCAGGGCAGTTGGAAGTCGATGATCTTTAAGGTCCTTTCCAATTCTAACCATTCTATGATTCTAAAATTGGGTAAGGAAAAAAAAGTATGTGAATAGGCTGGTGTTATCTGCCTTCCTTGGTTTCAGCAGTGTGTGGAAGAACCTACTGAAGCCCACACTTGAATGTTTTCAATACCTAATTTTCTTAATGTTATATCTGTAAAAACAGAGTGTTTTTTACAGTAAGTAACTGTGTCATCTCCATTTTTTCCTAGTCATGAACTGGATGTGGATGAGAACCCTGTGGAAGATCCTGAGGAAACCTGCTCTGTCTTGGGCTTCAAGTGTGGCACAGGACAAAAGTAATTGCTTATGAGGAACTTGGGGTTTCTTCATAAGTCACCTCTCTTGTTACTATTCAAATAGACCATTCATCTCCATTCCCATTTTGTTAACCTGTTGAAGATGATTCCCAATTTCATAATAAAACTGTCATCCTTTGGCTAGAGAGGGAAATGCAAAGTTACACAGACTAATTAAAGAACAAGAAAAGTGCTTTGAAACAGAAGTGCAATTTGTAAGGTGCTTGCAGTTCTTTAAATGTTAAATGGCTGTTTAGCTACTTAAATTAGAGCTTAAAGGCTCTGATGAATGGTCATCACAGTTTGGAGTCCTGTAAGCTTAGAGTGTAATTATTAGCTGCTTCATCCTGGAATGAGGCTGCTTTAGACTGGTAAAATGTTGCTATGCTAATAAAGTGTTGCCAGAGTGTTGACCAGTGAAATTTTATTTTTGGTGGTATGACCTAAAGGCATGGTGGTCAGTGCTATAGAAGTAACATCGTAGGGCATATCAGAAGTAACACACAAGTACCATCATAGGGTGAACTGTAACTTATGTCTAGTGCTTCTGCAAGATGTGAGTTTTTTAGTACATGCATGTATTTGACAGGAGTATGTTTTGTAGCTGACAATCTCTGTTCTACTTTATAAAAATTATTGAAATTATTTAAATGAATTTCCCATATTTCCCTTTTTTCTTTTTTTTTGAAATTGCATTTGCCAGGAGACAAAAGTTAGCTGTTTTGGAGGTTATTTAGAGCCACCAAAAAGATGTTTTATTGTACTAATCAAGATATTTTTTCATTTCCTATTTTTAAGGCTGGTCTGGGAAATTGTTTTCATCTAAAGTTATACACCAAATAGAAAAAAAAATTAAAATAAATGTAAAACCATTATAGGTAAACATTTTCAAATGAAATTATTTAAAAGTTTTCCTGAAGGTATACTAGAAAGAAATTCTTTCCTGTGAGGGTGGTGAGACACTGGAACAGGTTGCCCAGGGAAGCTGTGGATGCCCCA
>JAOTQQ010000012.1:113919652-113933075 GCA_026546715.1 Gallinago undulata
CTGGATGGGGCTTTGAGCAACCTGGTCTGGTGGGAGGTGTCCCTGCCCATGGCAGGGGGGCTGGAACTCACTGATCTTTAAGGTCCCTTCCAACTCTAACCATTTTGTGATTCTATGAAATTGACTCCTTGTGCCTTTCTCTAGAGCTTGTGCCAGTGTAAGGAAAAAAAAAACCCAAAGGTTGTTGATCTGACAGCGGGGAAACATGACATGAATCTAGGCTGCTGTTCAGGGAAATGTAGTCTTAATCCTGTGTGGGCAGAGGCGTGTCAAACATGACTGTCCCAAATCATAGAATCATTCAGGTTGGAAAAGACCCTTGGGATCATCAAGTCCAACCATCAGCCCTACTCTACAAAGTTCTCCCCTACATCATATCCCCCAGCACTGCATCTAAATGACAAACACATTCAGGGTGGTGATTCAACCACCTCCCTGGGCAGCCTATTCCAGTGTTTGACCACACTTTTTGTGAAGAATTGTTTCCTAGTCCAGTCTAAACCTACCCTGATGTAAATGTGACCTTAGTGGATGCTCTAGCCCTTTTAGACCGGTTATGGCTTTGGCTACCATCACTCTGGCTGTATTTTAAAAATGAAGTTTCTGAATTTACTGCCACTATGCTTCCAGGGCTATGAATCTCCAGAAAACAGAAGAGTTATCATTAAAGCTACTTAATGGTTATTGTAGACTGTTGTCTTCTCAGTCTGCTCCTGGTTTTGGCCACAGTTCTCATCCATTTTACCTTTTTTCATGGAGCACTAAGGGTGGTTTCTGCTGCAACAGCTGCCTTGACCAGAGCCTGTGCACACCCCTGCTGGGGTGTAGTGATGTCACTCAGCTTGCGAATGTAGCCCATGAACTCTAGGGGCCTATAAAAGCTTGATAAATCTTAAACATTTTTTTTCAGGAGATTAATATCTGAAAAGTGAATAACTTGGATAAGGTGCTATTTGCTGAACAGATTATCTGACGCCTTAGATTTGAGTGGAAATGTAAAAACCAAAGTTTGATTTATGACGACGTTGCTCAGGTGTGTAAGATTTGCCTCTTCTCTGTCCTCAAAAGTTAACTCTGTATGCTCATACAAGGGTAAGGCTTCCAGAGATCGCTTAGCTCCTAGGAGAGGTGGTCTGATATGTGTAACAAATAAGGTGGCAGTTGTTAAAACTTAAGCACTCTGCCTCTTGTCTCTCATTGACTGACTTTAGCCTACAACTGAGGTGTGCCTGTGTGCTTTCTCAATTAAAATTGATTTAGAAGCTGACTTAATCACTGTTGCAAACTTCCATGAAGATGTTTATACTGACTGTAAGCCAGTGTATCAGTGCAAGTTTGCTTGTCTGACAGCAGGTCTCAAGCAGAAATGGAAACAAATACCCAGCAGTTACAAGCAACACTACAATAAAAAGCGTTTAACGTTCAATTAAGGTAGTGCAAGTTTAGTGAAAAATATGTGCTTCTTTTTACAGTTAGAGAGCCAAGATAGAGCAGAGGTCCTGCTGCTGCTGTGAAAGCAGGTGGTAGCTGGCTGTGACCCAGCTGTGTCAGAGGACTTGGTGTTCATTGCCTTACTGGTAGACAAGAGGCAGCCTTGTTCCATGTGATTTTCCTGCAAAACCAGTGCTTATTTTGTCTGCAGGCACGGCCTTTTCTGTGTAAAGTTGGTCTTGTAGAGAGATACGGGGTTCTTTGATTTCCTTTACAAAAGTCACTGAGTTTAAGAGGAAGAGGAGGAATGAACTTCTGTACTTCTGCCTCGAGAGGGAGCAGCGAACCAGTGGAATGTGGTTGGTGCCTTTACAAGAAATGTGAAACATTTCCCTTAATTGCATCAAACCTACTTGTTTACAAGCGTGTACTTGTTACAAAATTTGTAATGTCTACAGGTCCGTTTTTAGGTCGAATCAGCCCTTCAAAGTATTCTTTCTAGTTGAGGAATCATGGGGAATTACTGTATATATGTATGTGCACATACATAAAAAAATACATAGCTTTATTAATAGTGCCTATTATGTAGTTCATGTGTGGCACCCTTGTAGATACCTATCTCTGTGCAACATTTTAACATCTCAGTCTTCTATTTTCTTTTAAGTTTTTTTTTTTTTTTCACAACCCTTTAAAAAAAAAGGCAAGGGGGAAGTTGTGAAAACCACCAGTCAGCAGTGTATTAACACTGCTTCAGTTCTGGGGGCCTAAACCTGTACTTGGCTGCCAGTGGTAGTTTTGAAAAGCAGTGACTGTACTACTTGAGGGTGCAACATTGTTCACAGGCATATGCCATTCTAGCTGTATTATTTAGGGTATTCTCCCATGTGATTCCTACTGTTTGGCTGGAATTATATAAACTAGGGTCATAATGCAAATCTGCATTATGACCCTGTCTTCACTTAAACTAGTTAGTGATTTATTTGTTACCAGCCAGTTGTGGTTCCATCCATCAGGAGCTGACCTACTGGTGGTCTGCTTGGTGGTGTATAGGTTTGTAATGCAGTCAGTCCCCACCAGGAAAATCTTCCAGGCTGCATTTATCCACTCAAGGTATTGTGTTTTTAAAAACTGAAGTAGGGTAAGAGCCAGGGAAAGGTTTACGTTAGTCTTTGTGCACTGTAGATAATTCTTTTTTTTTTCTTTTTTTTTTTTTTACCAGTCACTTTTCAGACCTTTTCCTGTTTGTGTATTGAAAGCTTTGTGTGCGTAAGATTTGATGACTGCTGCAAAAAAAGAAATTGGGCAGATTCCTCGGTTTGGGTTTTTTTGTGTTTTGGAGACAGGTGTTTAGTTTTTTGTTGTTTGTGACAGATCTGCCTAATTTAGTGAAATGTCACTGTTGTTGGAACTTTTGCTGTCCTAAACGGTGATGTCTGAGACATGGTTTATATTCCAAATTCTGCCAGAAGGTACGAATTACCTTTTGTTCCTTGTCTAGTATGTGATTCCCTGAGCTCAGAATTAAGCGAAGTACCTTTTCTTTTTTTCTTGCCTTTGTTGCCATGTCGTCTTTGTTGTCTATTTTGAGACAATCTAGATGTAGACACTGAAGCCTTGTTCTGTCTGAAAGTCTAGTGTTTGGATGGGATGATGTTTGCTGTGTTTCTGTTCTTGAAAGTCCAGTTACAAATGACCGGTCAATGAAGGGAGTATAAAGATGGGTAAAATTAATCAATTACTTTATTTTAATTCTATCTGGTGTCATTCATAGAACAGAAAATCATGCCAGAGAGATCAGTTTAATAAAAGAAAGTATGATAACATCTGAATTAAGAAACTTGATGGGAGGCTACTGCTGGCCGCTTTTCTTTAGCTGTGATTTTAGACTGGAGTCATAGCCAAATAGGAGCTGCCAAGCCATATTGTGTTTATTTAGGAGTAAATACAACAATGAGCAAAGCAGGGAGTGAGAGGCCAGAAGACAAACTCGGATTAATTTGAGTGTATTTTTAAGATGCTTGGATATTAGGGGAGTTGGCAGGTGAAAGAACTATGGGTGCGTGTGTTTTGCAGGCTGATTGTTTCTAAGTGGATGTAATTGTGTAATTGTGTACTCTTCAGCTGTGACCATCATGTTAATAACTGTGGCTTTTAAGCAGCTGACTTTAAACTCACATCTGTTCTCTGTCCTTGATAAAAGATAAAGCTAGAAGTTACCCCCAGCATACACCAAGCCACTTCTGGACTTCTAAAATTCTTCTAATCTTCCTAAAGCTCATAGAATTTAAATACTGAATTGTAGTTTGCCTACCTCAAGTTTAAAAAAAAAAAAATAATAAATCTCTAGCCTGTCAAAGGGTGGCAGCACCACTGTGGCAGTGGCATTGTTCACCTGCAGATGTAAATCTCAAAAAATGCTGCCTGAGAGCATTTTGTTTTATTATGTTCAAAGTAAAGCATACCACTGCTTTTTTTTTTCCTAAGTGGGTTGGGATTTTATTTTTCCCTACCCTCTAGGTTGGCTCGGGGTAGGAAACAGGATTCTTCTTTTTACTAGTGTTCTGTAAAATGAAGTGAATCACAGTGTCCTTGCGTGACTGCTTATTAAGCCAAAAAGCTTGTATTTTTCATACCCTGGAAGCAATACTTGGAGGAGGGAAAATTGACCATAGAGCTTTTTATCCACAGTAACCTTAGTTGGTGGCTGGAACAGATAGGAAGTTACTTTACTAAAGGAATTTCAGTATGATTAAAAAAGAAAAAAACCCTGCAAGGCCAGCAGGAAAACCTTGGAAGTTCAAAAATACACCTGAACTATATATAAAGCACCTTAAGCAACTTGTGCTCCTGAGGTAATTTTCCATGTTCCTTTCCCTTTTCATATTTCTTTTCTGATGTCCCCCATTTTAAACTTGAGACCAAGCCTGCTGGCTGCGTTTTTAATTCCCCATGGCTGTGTCTGTAGCTGTGGACTCTTTTCATCAGCAAAACTGAAGGGCCAAGCATCCAAGTGAGAGGGATGCAGGGACTTGTCAACTGAAGCTGCATCCTTTCCCTCTGCCCCCCCTCGAGTACGTGAGTTTGAGCTAAAGAACAAATGAGGATGAGGAGAATGGCCAGCAGGGAATCATCATGTTTGGGCAGGAAGATGAAAAATAAGCAAAATTTGGACTTGTCCAATTTTTTAAAGTCACTAAGCCTTTCCATACTCACCGTTGGTAGTTTGCTGCAGAAAGAGGAGACGTGTGTCGGTATTTCTAAAAATAGGTGAGCACCTTCGTTTTCCTCAAAGCATCGTTCCTCAATCCTCTCCCATTTTTAGGGGGCGTCCCTTCACCAAGCTGGCACCTTTCTGATATGTGGCAGCTTTCCCTTGTTAAGCTGTCAAGGTTGACTTTCCTCAGAAGGGGTCAACTTGGCAATTCCTACGTAATTAAATTTGCAACCTCCAGCAATTTACAAATAGGCATTGTCACAGAGGATCTGCATTTCTCTCCTCTAAATATCGGGGTGGGAGGGGGGAGGGTTGAGGAACTTGTGGTGCTGGGTCTGTCCCTGCGGAGCTAATGCCCATGTGCTCATTAGATTTTTGTTGCTATTGGGTTTATCAAATAACTTCAGTAGTTGTTTGAGATCAGCCTTAATTGTCCTGGATTTAACACTTAGAGACTAGACACAGCGTATGTAACTTCCTGGGGGACCTTTGGCAGATGCCACCCCTCAGCAGAGGAGCAATATTTGCCTGTGTTACCGATGAAGTATTTTGTTTTACTTGGTCTTCAAAGAGAAATATTTACTAAACAGTTGTGTTTAATATCAGTGCATTAGTCATATGTGGATGTGCTGCTGACACAAAGCGTGCCCTGAAACCGGGAGTACGTAACCTCGAGACAGTAATTTCCATATTCTTACATGAAGTTGACTAATCCAATTAATATTTTAAAATACTTATAACAACATTAGCTATAAAGTGCAAAGCCTCTTAACGCTTTTCAGAAGGGACATTCCAGCTTTTGTTTGTAATAAAAGAAAAATACAAAGTTAACTTCTTCCTAGAAAAAAATACAGATCGCACCACAGCGTTAACTGCTTTTAGAATTTCAAGTAAGAAAAGATAAGTTGGGAAATTAACATTCCTGATCACTTGCCAATTTCAGATTCTTGTGCTATTTATAAGTCAGCCAGCTTCTGCTTTTTTACTTAAGTGGCAGGTTCCCCTTTGACAAGAAGGTGGAGGGTTTTTTTTTCCCCACTACCATTAAATTGAAGAATGAAGAAACTGCTCACGCTTTTGTTTTTGTCTGCAGAAACAAAAAAAAAAATGAAAAGGGAGGAAAAAGAAAACCAAAACAGAAAAGTAAATGCTTGCTTTAGATAAGTGTGGTAATTTTCTGGGCAAGTCAATAAAAGTTCAAAGTATAATTTAGATTAATCTGTTATTTCCTCTTGATAGCAGGCTGGTTTTTTACTTACAGTAAAATAGAGGAAGTTCAGCATGTTTATATTTAAACCTGCGCTACAGAGTCGAGTCTCCAAGGAGTTTACAAGTGTTAATAATGCCTGATAAACCTGAACTTTTAAGTCTCGGCTGCTAACGTCACGGCCTTCTTGCTTTAAAAATCAGTTAAAACCTCTTGCAGGTTTGTGGACCTTGATTGCTTTGCCTGGGAAGTTTCCCTGCACAGGGAATGATAGAAATAGTTTTCCTGGAGCCAGCAGGGAAAACGGCAGCACGGAGCAGGGGCGCCCGACACAGCACAGGTCCTCGGGGTCCACGATGTGGTGGGGGGAAAGCAGTCTACACGGAATTTTCGTGCTGTTCTCTTGCTTCTATGTGCCCGGTCTGTCCTGGTGAGTCCCGCTGGGCATCGTGAGTAGGAAGAGGAGAGGAGAAGGTATTGCATGCTCCAGCCCAAAATGCACAGTCCGCTGCAAAGCGTTGTCTGTCTGTAATCGTTGAGCATTAAAGGTGTGCACCGGGCTGGGGCAACAGAGCATGAACGGTGAAATTCTCACTCCAGTGGTCGTAAACAGGAGACCTAGGACCGGTGGGCTCTCCCTGCAGTTACTCAGCTGCCCCCAGCCTTACCCTCACGCTGCCCGAGGCTCCGCTGCACACACCAGCTTGCTTTTCTTCGTTGCAATAGCAAGAACAAAACACTGTTCTGTGTGGGATTCTTATACTGTTTGGGATTTTGGCGTTACTTTATTTGGGTTTTTCTCCTTTTGCCCTCTTCAGTGCAACCTTTATCCTTCCTAAATCCAGGATTTGGTTTTACTCTTTCCCCAAAACTTTGCATTTTTGACACCTTCAAAGTTTACAGCTTTTTTGCCCCAACTGGGTGTCTCAAATGCCAAGTACCCAGCAAACCAGAGTGTCTCACCTCAGCACAGCATGTGAAACGATGAGTATTTATCTTTACTTTCTGAAGTGCCCTTGTTTTCACAGTGAGGGGGGACTTTTCAGTCACAAGAAAGCCACAAACCACTTCTGTAAGAGGAGACAAGGAAAGAGGACCGGATGCATTAGGTGCCAAGGAGCGTTGTCACCAGTATTAACAGAGCAAAGATGTGGTTTATGTGAAATTTTTATGTGAATAAAAGATTCGGGGGGTTCATCTCTTTTCCTGTGCGTTGATTGGTTTGCTTTTTGTTCTTTGTTTTTCAGGTGGCTTCCTTAGCAGGGCCAGGAGGGAAAGTTGAAATAGAACAAAATTTTCTCAACAACAAGCTGAAGACAATAACAGCTTATTTTGGTGATCTAATAAGGCATGACATCTCCTGAACTCAGAGTGGATTCTTCCAACCTCCCCAACTGCTGCTCTGCTTAAGCTTTTGTACAGCTGGCTGCTCAACAATGACTTAAAGCCATTTTCCATTTTAATTTCTGTTTACAGAAATTTGTCCTGTTTATTGCTGCCGTCAATAAACACTTTATAATAATTTTCACAAATTTGTAAATGTGGAGGAGCTGTCAATATAGGAAAAAAGATCTTTCTGAAATGCGGTCTTGCGAGGTTTGAGTTCAAGCAGTTGAAGGGAAGTTCAGGATTTCTTTGTGCCTCACACATGTGCTGCTTCTGCACTTGCTCCCATATGGAGCATTCAGAGGGTCAAAAAGAAGAGTCTGAAGGGCACCCATGTGTCAGGAGCTGCTCTCTGTGCCTGAGAAATGAAAGCATCTGAACTAGATGGAACTAGAGAGGGTCAGCTGCACCACCAGAGGTTCACCCCATTCATCTCCCTGCTCAGTGGAAAACGTTTTCAGCTTTTCTTTGTAGGATGAAAAGTCCCCATGTTTCTTATTGGTGGGTGTTCCAGCGCAGGGAAAGAGCGGGGCACGTTTGTGGGTTTTGTTATTTTATTTTTTTTTTCCTCCTTGCCAGCCCTCTCCGTTACAAGGATATTTTGGAGGAACCTTCTGGCTGGAGGTTTGTCTCAGGAACCCGAGAGAGGGGTGTCCCTGCTCTTTTTGAGGCCTTTTGGATGCTGGCACAGGCTCCAGGGAGGGCGGAGGGAGCCCAGATCTCCCTGGCGAGGATTTCTAGTGACCACTTGGGAATTGGGGGGAAATAGTGGCTTTTGGACACTTCTTCAAGCAGAAGAGGAGGGAGATGAGAAGCGTCTAGGGCATGGATATGGTGCTGTCGCTGAGATACACTTACCCAAGATCAATTTTTGAGCCTATTTTTGAGGTAAGAGTATAGGAATATAGTTTCCTATATTCCCATATTTCCTATAAGACAATAAATCAGTGGAGTTTCTCCTCTGCTTGAAGTGCCGTGGGACGCTGAAGGCAGCAGAGACTAAGCATTAACCCACGCCTTAGTGCTGACAAACAAAACTCTGTGGAATAACTGTATAGAATAACCAAATAAGAGGATTTTTTTCTTCCCTGTAAGGAATAAAATCCAACTCTTCAAATCAGTTAAGAGACCAAAGTGTATGTGTGGGGAGGATGTTAAGAACCATATATGCAGCCTGAGTGCAGGTTTGCTGTGTGGTAAAATAGGACTTGGGGACATCATTTTTTTTCCTAACTTTACTGCCCAGCCAGTACCAGATGAGAGCTAAACTGTGAATGACCATTACATCCACGCTTCAGGTAAGGTATTTTAGATTACTTTGAGAGATAATTTGACTGGTTGGCATCACTGCACTTTGCCACTGTGCTGTAGCGAAGGAGAAGTGCTGTAATCGTGCCAGCCTCTGTGTCAATATTTAAAAGGAATTGTAAAGGAAAGAAATGATCTGTGCTTCAGTATTCCATAGATTTTGCTACTTGGAGGCAGGGGAGGTTGGCAAGAGGGCCAGTATTACAGGAGGTCCAAAGTTACTGTAGTGGTGGCACGTAAATGTAATGATGCTACTCACTACAAGCTACAAAAAAAAAAAAAATCCCAAGAAAGAATCATGAGGCCAAATGAAGGATAAATTAATTTATACTGTGTATGTCACAGTACTCTCTACTCTAAAATATGACTATATTGGGCTTATTCCTTGTCCTCTTTTCCTCCCTAAGTTAAGGAGTAACTTTAGAAGCATTTTGAGATCTTGCTGATGTTGCTCCTGCAAAAGGAAGCTCTATGGGGGGAAATACCAGCAAATATACTTTTACCTTCAGGAAAGTGGTCACATTTTGTTCAGTGCCCAGTATGTAAAATGTGGAAGCTGAAATATGGCATACAAGGTACAACATTTACTGTTTTAATGTTTACTTCCATTACAATGCACTTAGTGGTAAAAAGGAATGATTTATTAAAGGTCTCTGCTGAGCTTTGCAAGCACATGAAGCACCAAAAGTGGAAGAATATCCTTGTTCATGGCTGTTCCTCTCTGTAAAAAAAGTACAAAAGGTTCATTTATTTTTTTTTTTTAAATGCAGCTTGAAGTCAGAATACAGTGCTCGGCTGTGCTAAATGTTTTGCCCTCAGCTTTCCACTCACACAGAACAGGTGAAGTTCCTTGGGGCTGGGAATCAGTCAATTTGTTAAGCCTAAAATACATTTACGAGGAGTTTTAATTCCTTGTCAGTAATTTCAACCAACACTTCATGGAGGACAGCTTCATTCATGGCATGAGTTTCTGTAGTGTTATTCTGCTTTATTTTCTAGAAAAAGAAGGTAATGTAGGCAGAGCTAAATTTCCAGACATCTCATGCCCAGAGTTTTAATAGCCTGTTGAGACTCAAGTACTATTTTGCATGTGATATATTATATTAGCCCAATATATTAGGCTAAAAAGAAGTTACGTTGCTACCGTAAAGTAAATACTCACAAAGGTTTGGTCTTTTATTTTGTGGTTTAAAATCATTAAGCTATAGGAAAAATGCAGGGTTTGGTGGTTTTTTTTTTTGGAAGCTAACTAATATTTAGACTAAATGCAATAAATATATACTGGTTTATACTTTCCACTGTGCTCTTGAGCTTCTGATCAAGAAGCAACAGGATAAGGGGTAACGGTTTTAAATTGGAAGGGGGGAGATTTAGATTAGATATTAGAAAGAAATTCTTTTCTGTGAGGGTGGTGAGACACTGGAACAGGTTGCCCAGAGAAGCTGTGGCTGCCCCATCCTTGGAGGTGTTCAAGACCAGTCTGGATGGGGCTTTGAGCAACCCGGTCTGGTGGGAGGTGTCCCTGCCCATGGCAGGGGGGTTGGAACTAGATGATCTTTAATGTCCCTTCCAACCCAAACTCTGATTCTGTGATTCTATCTCTTTAGGTTTGTCTTATTGAAATCCAGTATGAAACCAAGCCTGGTGTGAAGAGAAGCGATGGAACACGGGGTTAAAACAGGGACGTTAGAAGGCTTGAAGCCTAATTACAGGGGACCAGAGCATCAGTGGGGCCGGGCAACCATCTCTTCATGGTAGGACAGTCAGGGATGTGCCCTTCTCTGACGGCAGCCCCATTAGTGTGATGGTAAAACAAATAATCACTGTGCCGTGAAGTTTTAATGTGCAGGTTTTAGAAAATCTTCCCCAAGTGTCGTGGCTCTGAAATAACATCTGGGTCTGTGTGTGCAACTCGGGGGGTTATATAAACAAATTGATGTTACACCACAGTGACCATGGAAACATTTAGAAGAGGGGGAAGCCCCATAAATAGCACAAGGAAAAAATTACTTGCAGTAACTCATTGAACAAATCAGTAGAAAATTGGGTCATTTTCACTTGATTTACTCTCTCTGCTTTCATATGCCCCGTACTCACTGTTTGCTTTAAAAGTCTTCTCCTCGCATGAGAGTCTTCCTGCCTCCGAATACCAAGGAAGGAGGGTAGTCCTAGCATGTAGCATGAAGTGATTTGGCATTGCTAGTTTAGCCTTTCCAAAGCAAAAGCCTTGGTATTCCTGCTGCTGGAATATCTTGGTGTGGTCCACGGTACTCAAAAAAACAAACACTGACAAATGAAGACAGGCTGAGGGAGCTGGGGTTGTTCAGCCTGGAGAAGAGAAGGCTCCGGGGAGACCTCGTAGCAGCCTTCCAGTATGTGAAGGGAGCCTACAGAAGAGCTGGGGAGGGACTGTTTATGAGGAAGTGTAGTGACAGGACAAGGGGCAATGGTTTTAAATTGGAAGAGGGGAGATTTAGATTAGATATTAGGAAGAAATTTTTTCTTGTGAGGGTGGTGAGGCACTGGAACAGGTTCCCCAGGAAGGTCGTGGATGCCCCATCCCTGGAGATGTTCAAGGCCAGGCTGGATGGGGCTTTGAGCAACCTGGTGTAGCGGGAAATGTCCCTGCCCATGGCAGGGAGGTTGGAACCCAATGATCTTTAAGGTCCCTTTCTAACCCAAATGATTCTATGATTCTAAATCCATCACTAAACCATGTCCCTCTGTACCACGTCTATCCATCTTTTAAATATCTCCAGGGGTGGTGATTCCAACACTTCCCTGGGCAGCCTGTTCCCGTGTTTGATAACCCTTTCAGTGCAGAAATTTTTCCTAATATCCAGTTTAAACCTTCCCTGGAGCAACTTGAGGTTGTTTCCTCTTGTCCTATTGCCTGTGACTTGGGAGAAGAGACCGACCCCCAACTCTCCACAACCTTCTTCCAAGAAGCTTGTTACTTGGGAGACTGCAGAAGTCATCCCTAGCTGAAAGGAAGTGACAGGAATGGCTAAAACCAGCTGGAATGGTTGACTCCAGTGAGGCTGGAGGTTTACCCAGGCAGTGGAAACCCTACTGTGATCACGCAGGGAGGAAGCAGAAGAAACGACAGTCTGCAGTCAAAAGACAGGGCTTGTCCACCTCAGGGTTTGGTGGCCACCTCTGCTCTGCATGGCCCTCTGGTGTCTCCTAAAGATGCCTGAGGCTTCGATCGTGCCTGAGTGATGCTGTGAGCCAGGGTTTGCCCGAGGCAGAGGTAGGGAGGGCACCAGCCCATCTTGGAGACAGAACAGGCTCTGCTCATGGGTTTCCCCACACTGGGGAATTCCCTGGCCAGGCTGGTCACACAGCTCTGCCAAACACCCCTGGACACGTACAGCAGGGTCTCACCATTTATCTTCTTCTTCCACCAACCTGAGAGTCAGCCCCAGATTTCTCCATATAAAGATCCGAGGATCAGTGCCTTTTTAGCCCGTCACAAGAGGGCTGTCTCTGGGTGACCAGGAGCGTGGTTCTGCCATCAGCCCTTTGTGTACCCTTCTTCATGCAAGTCTCATGCAAATGTGTTTGCTGAGCTCTTCCTTTGGAACTTAAGTTCCAAAATTGGAGTTGAGTTTCAAAGGTTTTTTTTGGTTTGTTTGGTTTGGGGTTTTTGTTTTGTTTTTTGGGGTTTTTTTGTTTTGTTTTTTTATTGGTTGGACTAGATGATCTTAAAAGGTCCCTTCCAACCTAGGTGATTCTGTGATTCAAAGAGCTTCCCAGCAGCACAGACTTCCCTGAAACCCTGAAACATCGCTCTGGGTTTCTGGGTTCTCAGACCTCTAAAGGAAAAAAACCCAAAAGTGCTGTTGTGGCAGTCTGGGTTTGGTGAGAACACGATCCTTCCCGGCTCTCTCTCTGGCTCTTTTTCTTCCCTTTTTCTCAAGGCTGCGCTGCAACCTTCTTGTGAAACCCCTTGTGGTTTATCAGAGGAGCGCAGTGGCATCACCAGAGCTTCAGCATTGCATAAACAGGAGCACGGAGGCTGACAGCGTGCCTTGGCTGTGATGGGAGTAATGAGACACCTTCCCCCAAAACTTTTATCCTAAAAATGCGGCCGAGGATTATGGCAGGTCGAAACAGGGAGAATAAATAGATTTATCGGATCAGTGCACCTCTACCTAGAGCTCTGGGGGGGGTTCTTTACACTGTCACAGTGTCAGGCACAGCGACGGTGACAGCGGCAAGAGCCTCTGCAAGAGGCGGCGTTATGATCTGACAGCAAAACCCGTCCTAAGGTATTCATTAAATTGTTCCAGGCGCCGGGACAGCATGTGATTATGTCAAACAAGAGGAGCAAATTGTACGCTCTGCTTTCCCCGGATACGCGAACTTAATCGGAAAGTCTGCCTGGGGAGGTTAAACACGGGCAGGTTTGCTCAGGAGAACTCCAAACTGGCAGAGAGCTGCTGGAAGGGGGAGAGCTGCCCGTGCCAGGCATCCCTGCCAGTATGGGAATGATTTCTGTGGATGCAGGTCACCGCTGGGCTTAATCAAGGGGTTTCCTCGGACCTCAGAGGGGTTGGATGTTGCCAGCAGAGGCAATGTTATCTGCAGCTCAGGCTCAGCCCTGTGCTTCTGGAAAGCAACCGTCCCCAAAGGGGAAGCTGGAGTTCCCCGGGCTGCAGCTCTGCGGGGAACCCCAGGGCTGGGCTTCTGCTGGCAGAGAAACCACGCTCCGGGAAGAGCTTGTAATCATAGACTCATAGAATGGTTAGAATTAGAAGGGACCTTAGAGATCACCTCATTCCAACCCTCCTGGCAAGGGCAGGGACACCTCCCACCAGACCAGGTTGCTCAAAGCCCCATCCAGCCTGGCCTTGAACACCTCCAGGGATGGG
>JAOTQQ010000012.1:113937595-113953191 GCA_026546715.1 Gallinago undulata
GCCCAGAGAGGTGGTGGAGTCTCCTTCTCTGGAGACATTCAAAACCCACCTGGACAAATTCCTGTGCAACCTGCTCTGGGTGGGTGTAGCAACCTGCTACAGTGGGTTGGACTAGATGATCTCCAGAGGTCCCTTCGAACCCCATGTGATTCTGTGATTCTATGGAAACTTGGGAATCACAGCCCTGGTGTGCCAGCTCACGGGAAAAAGCTGACAAAGTCAGGCCCTGGCTCCCCAGCCACCTCTGCGCCACTGAAAAAACAGGACGATCGATCTCATCTTCTCAGGGTGCTCAAATCCCGAGGAAGCAGCAAGCCTGGATGGTGCTGAGGTCCTCTTGGAGTAGGGCACACAGAAGGACTATAGGAAGGCAAAATGACTTACAGTGCTCTTGCAGCTCATTAGCTCTGGGGCTAATTAGAGACTGGCATCATCCTTTAGATTGTATCAGGTTAAAATTCCCAAACCAGAAAGTGCAAGGAATGCAAATATGGTCCCTCTTTCTCCTCCCTTTTCCTTTGCTTGTCACTCTCCATGAGCAGCCACGGGATAAGGTATCCTACAGCTGCCGAATGCCAATGCGGAATAGGGAGGGGGAATTTTTATGTAGTTGTTTTCTCAGTTGTGTTATGCTACTACGTCCAAAAACTGAATTCCATGAAATGAAGACAAGAATGGCTGGGAGAAAATAAAGCTTTTTTTTTTTTTTCTTTTCCTTCTCCTACCATGTCCAGTCTGTATTTATCTAAGTGCCTTGCTTCTTTGCAAAACTTTTTACCTTTTTTTCCCTTTCAAGGCAGGCTGAGGAAACGGAGAGCAACGTGGGACTCGAGAGAGTGCTCACCTGAGACTTCTGGCTCAAGTGACGAGCCTCTGTGGGACACGCTCTCTGAATCACTCCTCTATGGGATAAACAGGGCTGGTCTTTTATTTTGTGATGTCCTTAAGTTTTATTCTTATCCCATATAAGCCCAAATAAGAGAAGTCTGAGATCCCCTGTCTGTGTCCAAGTGAAAACAGGTAGCACAGAAAAGTGAATTCGATTTACACCAAAGGACAAACCTGTTTGGGCAAACTGGTATGACTTTCTGGAGCCAGCTACTGATGGGTTCTTTTGAGTTCCACCTTACTCCAGTAACAAAAAGACCTAGCAGAAACACCACAATTTGGCTCTGACATATTTTAACGTCTCCTGTGCAGCAGCTCTTTAGACCATGTTGGGGTGTGTGTGTTTGTCAAGGGCTGACAGAAGGGTGCTTTGTACGGGTACGAGCCTCTTCCACACTGCTGTGATATAATGGGTCGTTAGGGACTTGTCAGTTCATGTTTTCAATTACTGTTATTACTATTATTTTAAAACTGTGGGTGTTTCTAAAATTGCTTTATATCAGATAATAAGCATACTTGTTCTTCAGTTACAGTAATTAGCATTCTGAGTTTGATTCTGCCACCTCGACGGCTCTGAGAGCTGGGGCTGGTTACCACATACACGAAGTTCTTAGCTCTTTTCCATAAATAGATTACAACCTCCTAGTTTTAACACTTGGTGTCCCAAAGACTCCCCTTTCCTGCTCCTGTCTCTTCTGTGGCTTGTTCCTGTCATTCCTTCAGGGTTCCTCTCCCACCAAATGATCCGCCTTGCAAAGGAGTGCTTCTTTCTATCCGAAATAAAAAAAAAAAAAAGCATTCCCTAAGCAATTCCCATCCGCTGGCATCTTTGCTGTAGAGCACATTTACTGGAAGCGTCCCTAATGCACAGCTTCAGGATTAGCCCCTCCTGGGCTTCTCTTACGTTTCCTACCAATTGTGCACGCATTCCCCAGCCCTGGGAGAGGACATTTCAGATCATTGCCAGGCTACGGCATGGAGCAGCCTGAAAAATGCCCATCTAGCTGAGAACAAAGCCGGGTAGAGCAGAGAAGTCTTGCTTTTAAAAACCGCCTTAAAAAAAAAAATAAAAAAAAAAAATCAGAGTCTGACCTAAAAAGAAGGAAAGTAAAAGAGCAAGTCAATAAAAGCAAAGAGAGGGGAGGATGCGACTGTGTGGCACTGCTGGGTGCAACAACAGCTTAAAGTATGTTATTAAACCAGAAAAATGTTTTCCTGAAAAATTTGTGGTATTTCACTGAAGAAGGCTATAAAGGGACATTTCAAAGGAAGAGCAAACCAAAGAAAGAAAACAAGAAATCCGGACCAGATGAAATCTTAGAAGATGGGCCACAAGGACTTGCATTGAACTGAGGAAAAGAAACTGGATTATCTAGTGGAAGTGACCAAATTAATTTATTTTAAAGCCTTTTTAGGAGGCTCCATATGCATTTTATGGTTCATCTCCTGCCTGGAGAATATAATTTTCTCAGAGAGAATCAAAAGTTGCATTTGTAATGATTGGGAGATACCTAGAGCCCTCAAACTGGGCTTCAGTGATCTATATTTACTAGGTAAACTCTTGTCCTCCTCACCAGACCACACATGCATATCATTGAGAAGCTGCAGCCTGTTTACCTTGTTAACCACCCAGAATTTTTCCGCTTTCCTCTTGCCAGATGAAGCACCTCAGCTGGTTTTCTTACAGCAAGGAGCTGTTGGCAGTTACTCATTATGAGAAGTCATCAGGTGTGGAGCTCCCTTCACACCTCGGGTTTGCCATCAACCAAGTCCCTTCACCTTCCAGGCTCACTACAAAGCCTGGGTTTTTCTCACAGCTGACCCGGGGCGTTCTATCTGTGCAGCACCCAAAATGACTCAAATAGGAAACACCTCCTCTGTTTCCCTCCCAGCTCGGGGAGAGATGCAAGGGCTGTACTGGAGCTCAGGACAGAACCAGGGCTGCTGGTGGCCACCTGGGTATATTTGCACACAGTGCTCCATCTGCAAGATGAAGCTGCGAGCTGGTACCCGGCTTTACTGAAGATGCAGAAGGAGCCAAACTGACTTTTTGTCAAACATGACAAGGTTAGAACATACTGGATTTATTTTTAAGGAAAACACATACAGATCCTCCTATTTCTAGCACATATACTTGATTTCTAGCAGGTCTATTTGTGGTGTTTCCACAAACCCTAGGAGATGGCTTCCTAACCCAGCTTACTGATGGTCCACTTGCCTGTGTACAACCAACACACTCTCCTTCCTGTTGCGGTTGGGTGTGTTAATAAAGCAAACAATCAAATAATAATAATAACAGTGAGCTCAAAACCCTGCTCCTGGCTTGGCTGCTGCCAGGGCCCACCTTGTGGATGTGCTGAACTCAGACTCTTCCCCTTGTTTTTTTTTATGTGCTGGGGACTGTCTTGGGGTGTCAGAAATGCCACAGAAACCATTTAACTCTTCCCTGAAGGTTTTATCCCCCCAGAGCACCACTGCCTTCAGGAGAATGACACCAACCTGTTATGTGCTGCTGTTGAGAGAGATTGTAGCTCGTTAAGATGCAATGAGTAACATGTTTGAAAATGTAATTAAAAGGTTTTTTTCAATCATTCGTGAAAACTCTTTTAATGCAGTGTAAAGCTTGATAATGTCTGTGGCTGTACTTTGACCTGATGAAAGCTCTGGATGGAAACTTATACAGTAGGTAATATTTACTCTGGCAGTGTGTCAGTAGGGAATGTCTACTGCTTTTATTGCTCTGTGGAATAAAAGTTCTGAATTTTGCTCTGTACTGAACCATTTATTGTCTTGAAATTGGCAGCAGTAACACCCAGCTGGATGCCGGTATGTTTTGTGTTTGCAAACAGGCTGATCCATGGGAAACAATCTAGCAGACAAATCAGCTTCTTTATGAATTAAACAAAATCTTTACTTGGGTATGAGGCATTTGAGCCTGAGGGAGCTATTATTTTGGAAAAGGCCCATAAAAGGACTTTTTAAGACACAGACTTTGTAAGTTTTAAGTATGATATTCTTAGACCGCCTTTAGTTATGCCTTGCTTTGTATAACCCAGTGGACTTTTATAAAACCATATCTTCTAAGTAAATGATGCCGATGTCCATAGCTCTGAATTGAAAGGCAGAACAGAGCTTGGTGTCTGGCCAAGCTGTTTAACTGCTTAAATTGTTCTTCTTCTGCCTCCCACCTTTTTTTCTGCCCTGTCCCTGGGACAGGAACTGCCATTTCCTATCTCTCTATTGCATAGCACTGAAAAATTCCTTCTCGTAAGCAAGAGAGAGAGGTAGAAATGTTTACCCAGAAATAGCTGACTGCTCAGGACCAAAAATAAGCTTAGCAAGTAGAGATAATTCTGTGTGCTTAGAGCCAGTCCTATCAGCTCTCACAATCTTGTGAATGTCATGTGATCCGATGTTTTCTTAATTCTCCGGCTGATGGCAATCGAGGAACCACATGATAATTTTGACTTCATTAACACAATGAAAAAATCACATGTAAATTTCTAGCTTTGTGGTTGCTGAGAAAATGTGAGGTCAGACAACCTTAAATCCTGAAGGTAAATAGAATCATCTGATGGCCGTTCTGACCCTTTATGCCCTCCTCCTGGATTCACATGCATAATGTTTTTGGCTCCTTTTTAGACAGAATCACACAAAAAATGGGTTCCTAGCAAAATATCCTCTGACGGCCTTTGTTCTCATCCCCAATCAGCCACGTTTATGATATATTTTTTTTTTTCCAAAAGTGCGTGCTGATAGTCAGCCTCCAGCAGTGTCAGATATTCTCACAGCTTAGGCATGGCTTGTTCTCTCTATACCTTTAATAAGGGGCTCGTAGGCTCTTCTGTCTTACCGGTACTCAATGGAAGTAGGCTCCATTCTCACAGACCTCCAGCATGGCTTTGGGAAAGTCCCTGGAACAGTTCCTCTATTTTTTTCTATATGAAATGAGAAAAACTGTATTTCCTCTCCTTGTCTGTGTTGGACTGCTGACCCTTTTGGACAAGTATGGCCAGGGCCGTGCACAGCCAGGCTTCATAACCCATCTCTATTTACTTTAAATGTCCCTGGGAGCAGGGGCTGGGATTCAGGTTTCCCCCCTCCCAGGCTGGTCTAGAGGAGATGCAACAAAGGGAGGAAGCAGACACCAAGCATCCCCACAGCTGTGCACAGGCCTCGCGCCAGCAAAATACAGCCTGGACACTGACAGGTGAGTAACCTTGTGCTGGGGTCCATAAAACACAAGCTGGGAACAGTTTAGGGTTGTTAATCCTGGTGTGAATCATGGGTGGTAGGATTAACCATTCATGGATATCTCTGTTAAAAAAAAAAAATAATCAGGATAATAAATTCATTATATAATCCGTGTCAAAGAATATGCTCTGGGCAAGACTTTTTTTTCCCACTGATCTGGATGATACCATTCGCTTCCTTGTAAAGCAGCTTTCAGAGAGGGGCAGGCACGGTTTTGTCATGTGATTTTTTCTGGACTATGATAAGCTTCCAAAGACAGACTCAGTTTCCTTATTCTTTCCTTGAATTCATAAAGCTTTAAGATGTCGCCTTTAACACTGTGTTTCAGAGTTTGAATGTTTTATATTTTCAGGAAGAAATGTGAGAAAGAAAGAAAAACATAATAGTTTCCGATCATCAAATATTTTGGGTGAGTCACTCGCCTGCATTGCTAGATAAATGCAACAGGACATCCTGTAACCGTTGTGCAGTTTCTTTAACTTCTACGGGTTTTTTCCTATAACATAAATAGTGAAGTAGGGAAGAAAGTGGCAGTGGAGTCCTGTCTGGGCACTCTTCTGTGCTTGGATCCCCTCCCGCACCAGGAGAGGGAAGTCACAAGTCATTTCTTGAGGTGACTACCCACCTCAGTACTGAGATAGGCAGACAGATTGTGGTCTCCTCCTGGCCAGTGGCAGAGAATTCAAAAACAAAGCCTCCTGAGGGAAGTTAGAGAAGTCGATGTTATTTTCTGGAGCCTTTTGCTTCATGGAGGAGTTTCAAGAGTTACTAGTACCAGAGGGAGAGTGTAGCTATGAGTCTTTGCTGGAGCTTTCCTGGAAAAGACCTAGAAGGAAGGGGGGGTTCTGTGCCAGCAGTCTATTCTCTCACCTATAGTTTTGAGACTAATGCTCCTCAACCATTTTTTTAGCTCTTGAATGCCAGTAGGAGAATTTCTAAGGGATTTCTCTTCTTGCTTTTGGATAAAGGGGTACAACTGACCAGAACACCGGTAAGAGTGGCTTAACTGAAGTCAACAAATCCTGCTCCCAACAAAAGAAGACAATAAATCAGAACATAATAGTTCTGATCATAGAATTGGCATATTTAAAAGGAAAAGAGAAAGAAGGAAAATTCAAAAAACTGGCAAAAAATACATTCTTTCTTTTTTCTACTCTATCTGCAAGTACAAACAGAGCTTTAAACCTTAGATCTATCAAAAGTGAATCTGATTACCCAAAGACCTTGGGAAAAAATTTCTGGTATCAGATAGATAAACATCTAGTCAAAAATATTAGAGTAAGCCTGAGAGACAGTTTCCATGTGTGTGTGAATACATACATAATCACCAAAAATTAGACAGATTTATGATGCCACTTTCCCAAGTGAAAGGGAATTAGTGGAGAGATAACAAATGAACAAAGCCTAACTTTTAGTAATAATTCCTGACGGAATTTCAGACGCAAGACTTAGTGTCAAGTAACTGGAATGTCCTGAAATTCATCTCCCTCATCAGAACCCCTTTTCAAGACTTGTCCCTACTGTGGCACTCAGCTGATGAAAATTGAATGGTGATGTGTTACTGAGGTACAGAGGATTTTATTTCATTTTCCATTACCATTTACTATATTTGTTATTATTAATGCCCTTTACTTAGTGTCAGAAAATGCCTTTCTGTGTTTACAGAGTAAATAGCAGTCTTCAGTTGTAGTGGTGGTTTCAATAAACCCAATCAATAATTACCAGGAACCCAATATGTCAATAAATAAGTCTCATAACTTCATGATCTGACAGTGAAATGAGGAAAGGTTCTAACTGCTGTCATGCATGTTTAATTCTGGCACTGTTCTTCCCCTCTCTCTCCTGCCTCAGGAGGCAGGACAATAAAGATGGGGCTCTGTGGTTTCGTTTGCTATTTACATCAACATTTCCCCAGAGTGAGAAGTTTCCTGAAGTTCTTTTACACACCTCTCATACACACTTCTCCCACTGCCTTGTTCTTTGAGTCTTTTCCCGATCTGGTCACAGGTATATTGGCAGAAGGCATTTTGTTTCTCTTTATATTGGCAATTTTTTATTTTATTTTCCACTTTTCAATCACCAATTCTCCTGCCCTCTCCCAGTGCTATTGATTTCAAAACTCTTTTTGTTAACAACACATCTTGTGTTCCCTATCTGCTTTCCACATCGGGATTCATGCCTTACGTCTAGACTGGGAAGTCTCTGGGGCAGGCACTGTCTCTGGACTGACATGTATGTATGTTTACTTATCCTCAAAAAGCCCCAGCTCCAAACCTCAAAGTCCTATTGCAGTAACTAATGCTGCTGTGGGTGAAATAGCTTTAACCTATTAATTCCGGAAACCAGTTGAAACATTAATTTCTAGCCTTGACCAGAATATAAAGGTTACTAACAATTTCTTCACCGCCCTTCTTAACCCTTGAGGTCTTTCAATCTGGCTTCAGGCTCTGCAGCCTCTCCTGAGGCTGTTCTAGACTAGTAGTGTGGAGCCTTTTCTTTGTCTCCCTTTTAATTTCAGTAGCCTTCGAGAATTACTTGGGTTTTTCCCTGCTTTTCTTTAAATATTACCCGAACTTTACCTTCCTCTCCTAATGGTTCTCACACAATTGGTTTCTAAAATATTTGGTCTAGCTGGCTTAGTAAAATATGCTATGGAAGATGCCAAAGAAATGTGTTGCTTTCTTCCAGATGGTATTTTTACTTCTGTAATAGCTGGTAAGTCTCTTTAGTTTACCTACTAACCTCCTTTCAGTGTTGGTAATTGTGGAATCAATTTTCTGTTACGTCCTCATCGCTGAGTCTGGTGTAATCACTGTAATCCTCCGCTTCTCTTCGTCCTTCAGAGCACAGCTCAAACACCAGGTTAGGGGTGCACTTGTTTCCTTTATCTTTGATGACTGACACAGTTGAGATCTTCACAAAAACAGTGAGTTATTTTCTGAGTCATTAATCAACAAGGTTGTTTTAATTGCCACAGAAAATAAATAGTGAAGCTGGGAAGGGAAAGAGAGTTTGTGTTATGCTGCTGTTAGCTTTTACATTTATCATTCTGTTTGTTTATTGTTGTAAAGCCTGTTTCAATGTAATGCAGGTACCAGATGATGTCAAGAAGCGTGATACTCCCAAAGCCTGTGCAGTGGTGTGTTCAGGAGTGGCAGGATGGTTTTGGCTTGAGAGAGTGCGTGATTCTCTGCCCACTGTCCATATCTATCCTCCTTCAGTCTAGCCAGACCACAGCACCATCAGAGAACTCATGGATGGCCTGTATGGAAGTCACCCCTGTCCCCTTTCTTAAATATAGCACAAACCACCCCCAGGGTTCACATCATTGTTTATGGGAGAATGATAAAGAAACAAAGGAAAATGTCCTTTCAACTGAGGGAGGATCTAATCAATGCTTATAAGTACTTAAAGGGAGGGTGTCAAGAGGATGAGGCCGGTCTTTTTTCAGTGGTGCCCAGGGACAGGACAAGACAAAATGGGCACAAACTTGAATATAAGAAACTCCACCTAAACATGAGGAGGAACTTTTTTACTTTGAGGATGGAAGAGCCCTGGAACAGGCTACCCAGAGAGGTGGTGGAGTCTCTGTCTCTGGAGACATTCAAAACCCACCTGGACACATTCCTGTGCAACCTGCTCTGGGTGGACCAGCTCTGGCAGGAGGATTGGACTAGATGATCTCCAGAGGTCCCTTCCAACCCCATCTGATTCTGTGATTCCTGGGGCTGGACAGTCCCAGTGAGGGAGCGTGGAGCTGCAGAGCAGCAGCATTTGGGGAGGTGACATGATGCCTCCCAGCAGCCAAGGCCTGTGTCTGTGGTTGCACAAGTCTCTAGGAGAAGCTGCACGATTCCTCTGCACAGCAGTTTGGTCCTGGCTGATGCACTCAGCCTCAGAAAGCTGCTGGCAGCTGCTGGCAGAGGTAGGTGCATACTGGGGCTGTCCCGTGCAGGTGCTTCCTGACCACCCTGGAGCCAAGGCTGGGGTGAACCCCCCTCCTCTGCATAGCCTTCTGTTCCCCACAGCAGCCGTCTGAATGATAGTCATCAGACTGTCCTACAGACATCTCCGTGCCTCGCGAACATCTGCCTCTGCCTTGTTTTGTCTGTTGCAGGTTTAGTCACTCTCATGGAGAAAACATTTTCCCTTAGATCCATCTGGAATTTTTATTGCTGTAACTTTGACCATTGTCTCTTGTCATTTCACTCTGCACCTCTAGGAATCTGTCAGTTTCTCCTCTATAACACATCTTCAAGTAGTGAAGACTATGATTATACCTTCACTAACCCATCTATTCTCCGTGATGAACACAGGTCTCAGCTTCTCCTCATACACCACGTCACCCAGCTCTCTAATCATCTTTGTGGCCGTCTGCTGAACCTGCTCCTATTTGCAAACTGATTGCTGATGGAGAAGAGATAAAAGATAATATAGTATGAGAAAACATAGGAGAAAGTGGAGGAATACCTTCAAAAAGCAAAGCCTGGAGCAATTAGGACACTGCATCAAAAAGAAAATGGAAGGTGGGGAGGTAAAAAACAGCTGGAGGAAAGTGGCCACACAGTTCCAGCTGTGCCTTGTAGTAGTTGTCACTAAAACATCTCAAGAATTCGGCCCAAAAAGCTTTTATCTGAGAGCTGTTGTTCCTCTGATTCATTTTAAAGGTTAGTGTTGATGTGGATTTCTTTCCAAAAGGTCATACTAAAAGTCAAATTAATTTTGCAGTAGTGTGCATAAATTATGAAGACGGTGAAATGGGAGGTTATTCACATAAGACAGTCACCAAGAAAAGTGAATGATACTAGGTTTTGCATTGGACTTATTCTCCCGTGAACACAGATGTCTAAGTAAGACAATTCTGAGATGCAGAAGTGGGGGTGGTAGACAGTGATGCTCAGGCTCAGATTCCTTGGTTTTCTTTAATGAGGCAGTCATGGCCTTGATCTTGCCGTGCAGGCACATTCCCATTTGTTTTGGAGCATCCTCACCTTCTGGAAGCCGCTCTCCAGCTTAGTGGCCCAAGAGTCACTTGGTAGTTTTTGTACAAAAATGGTCGTCAGGGCTGTGGTTGTCACTAATAGACATTTCTCCTACTGCTTTGGGACTGCTGTGAAGCGTTCCTCTGATCATGAGCTTGATGGATCAGCTGGCTGTGTGCTCAGTGACCCCATCACCACGGTTGGCAGACATGGATTTGACACATCAGGGTGGGCAGCTACTTTGGAGGCCTGGTAAAATCAGTCCCTGACAGCGCTCTACGTTCAAGCAGAGGTGGTGGCAAAGCAGAGCAGCACATTGAGTAATGTCACCGAGCTGTGGGACAACAGCCACCATGTTTTAAAACGTGTGCGTATTATTATTCATTCTAAAAAAGCACATTTGCCTTTTTAGAGGAAAAAAAAATACGTGTAATTATCTACAAATCTAATCTGGTATATGGTTTCACGGACTGTCTGGTAGTTTTTTTCTCATCTAGTGTATTACTTGCTCAAGTAGATATTCAGCTATAAATTACGAAGCGTATACCTACCTCTGCTGTGAGTGGGTTTTTTTCCACCTTTAAAATCTTTTTATGACTAATCAATCTGCTTAATCATCTAAATAAATGTCAACAATTATCCAAAACCGTGATCTCTACTGAAATAATAATGTTATCAATAAAAAGCATTAGAAAATTTACGGGAAGAGCTAAAATCGTCACATCTCTATGTTCTCTTATTAAGTCTAGATGCCAAATTGAAGAGGAGATTAGAAGTCAGAGAAGTAGAAGAACATGTAGAGTCAGATATGGTCAGAGTAGTCCCATTTGAGCCCGTTTAAGATCCTGAAAGAGATGGAATCCAGTTGAGCTTTTTTGGTGACAATATCCAATGTGCTGGGAGTCCCTGAGCAGCCACTGCTTGGTTTTGAACCCCTCCTTGTAGGTCCCTATTTTGTGGCCTTCCTGGGAGCTTGGAAGTCTTGGAAAAGATGTATCATCCATTTGATTTCTCAGTCCCCAAAATAATATTTTTCTACTTTCACTTTTATTTAGCACAAATCATAAGGTTGGAAAGCTGTCTCTACAGTAATTTAGGTAGTAGATTAGAATTAGATTAGAATCTACTGCGTATCACATGTTTTAGTTAAGGACGTTAAAGATTGGGTTCATTCAGTTTATCTCTGAGCTCGCACATTTCATAAGCACCCTCACAGCTGCACCTGAAGAAATGTTGATATATACACACAAATAGCAAATTAGCCACACTTATCATTAGGCAATTTGCATGCCTAATGTAATGTATGCATTTGTATGTATATAGTTTGATGTTACTATGGACCACAGGAAAAAAAAAACACATATGCTTTTATTTCATAGGGATGACAATTAACTTAGTTAATCAGACACCTCTTAAGATGCATGCCATCTACAAGATTACCCTCATCCCCTCAGAGCTCAGTCTAAAATTGCTTTTGAGATTTGAGTGGAATTTATAGTGCCACCCTTGCTTCCAATACAACAGTAAACCTTATTTTAAATACTACTGGACCAAAATTGCATTGTCCATCTAATACAAAGCACTGCTCTGATACATATAGTAGAAAGTTTTGATGGATTAAATTTTTTGTATCAATGAATTTTAAGCTGGCTCTGCTGTAGTATAAGTTCAGTGGCTCTCCCACTGTTAGTGCCATCCCAAGAGTCTCCCACTGTTAGTGCCATCCCAAGAGTCTGCTCCAACACCCTCCTGCCTCTCCCCAGCTCATTTTGTTCAAAGATAATGACACCTGAATGTCATCTGCAGGCTTGCAATCTCACATGTGTTGGCCGTCTCTACCAGACACTCACCAGTCAGGCTTCTTTGTCACAGATCTTATCCTAGATTCCTGCCTTGCATCAGATCTCTTCATCAGACCTGTTCCTCAACCCTTGCCTCAACCCAGCACTTTCCCTGACTCACAGCCAAGATAACAGAAGTCAAGCCTTATATCTATGCAGGGCATAAATAGAGCTGATGTTCCTCAGGAGCCACCCTTTACGCTGCACCATGCTGCAGACCTTTGTGGGCAATGAATATCAAGATAGAGTTCACCATTTCTCACAGATGGTTCAGTGGGGACATCAAAGGGACTTGGGAAAGTGAATGGCAAAAGACAGGTCTCTGAAAAGTTCTGCGAGGTGGTTAGGGGCAACAGTGGAAAGGAAAGGACAAGTGAGATGGTGCTGACGGGTTTATTGTTGTTATGGTGGTGGACCATTCCTGAGAGGGGACATACACATACTTTCAGAGAAGAAAAGGAACTCCATGGAAAAAAATCTAGGGTTTCCCTTTGTTGTACTTGAGGTCACTCCTCCCTTTAAGGTAGAGGACAAGTTTGTGCACAAAAACCTGGCCACATGGAAAAGACAACCAAGGAGAAATGAAATACTCTTGGCAGCCAACAGCACCATCTATCCCAAATGCTCCAAGAAGTCTTTAAGAAGGCTTCCCTCTGCCATTATCTTAGCATTTTTTAGACATTCATTCTGGCCCCAAGTGTTTTACTAACAAACTAAATGTTACATGAGAAATGATGCTCCCTAACTCTTGCATACCCCTAAGTTTGTGCCAGAGGCTTCTGCCTTGGTTTGTCCCAGGCTTGTGCCATATAGTACCTCCCCATTACCACCTTGAGTGTCCCTGACCCCTGCACCACCACACTTTGTGTCAGGTTGAATTGCATGTCCAGTATGTTCCAGTATTGCTCTCCTATCCCCCAGCAGTCCCATTCCTCGGCAACTGCCACTTGCCACATTATCAAGAGATGGGCTTATCTATAAAGAAGAGGTTTCATCAGTGGAAACCCTCCACCTTGTTGCAAGCAGATCATGGCAGGAATCCTTCGCAAATGACACTTCATCCTTCAGGATGATGCTGCCTCTCATCATAGGAGGCCTCCTTTTCCCCAAGTCTAACACTAACATCAGTTTCCCATCCCTCACTGACTCCAATCCCATCCCTTTGTGGCTTAGGAGCAACATATCCAAAGAGTATGCACATGAAAGCTGCCAACAAACTGAGCTGATCTAGGCAGGGTAGAAACTGCTGGTGCAGACCTTCAAATAACCTTTGGAAATGTTAACAACCTGTCAAGCTAAGGGAAGAACAAGGATTGCTTTCATTCTCTTACTAAACCAATTCTGCTGACTGTGGCAGAAAACAGAACAGCAAGTACAGGCTGTGCACGGTAATCAAGAGGATGGGCAGTTCTCTGGCAGCAGGAAAGAGGTGGTTGTGATGATAAGAAAGAACAGACTAAATAAAGTACCCTAGGACATCCAAAAAGTGGAGTCAGGTGACAAACACAGCTGCTGTTGAGATCACAAGTGCTAGTGTAGTGTCAGAGGAGGTTGGTATTGACCATAATGAGCATAAGTAATTCCTGCTCCCTCAGAAACTCCTGGTACCTCAGATGTAGTCTTCCTGACCACTTCATATCCTACCCTAAACACCTCCACAGCAAATAACTTACCCAAGGCTCAGTGGCTGCTAAGGAACAACTCCTAATCAAGAGACACTGCATGAGATTCTTGCTACAACCTGATCCCACACAAGAACTTGGGCAGTGATCATCTTCCACTCTTCAAGAATGTCTGGAAATAGCTGCTGTGCCATTTCATTCAAAATTTTATTTTCTTTTTGCCTTTGTTTTTCAATGACTTTCTACTTTTCTTTTCTTTTTTTTTTTTTGTCTCCAGCTGAGAGCATTATTGTGGGTTTTTGCAGCAGGGCTGGACGGCATCAGAGATGCTGAGGGTTGAAATTTCAAAGCTTTCAAAGCCTGGGGCAAAGAGCTGCAGAAGCTGCAATGGATGGGCTCGGCACAGCTGGGATTTCAAAGCCAGCAGGGCCTGGCTCCAAGAATGGGATACAAAGGGCTTCAGGGGGAAACGGCAACTGGGAACAGGAAAGTCCAAGAAAAGCTGATTTACTGCTCGTGTCCGACATATGCGTGATTTCAAGTTACAGCAAACAGCTGTCAACCACTCAACAGAAAACAATTAGTCAGGTTGTCCCTGACAATGTGACCCTCCCAGTTTTCAAGGGAAATGAGAGAGCTGCAGCTGGTGGAGGGACTGGCTGTAGTTCCACCCTACCACCATCTGCCCTTTTGGCTCTCTGGGTTTTCGTGAAGGGCACAGCATGCAAAGAGGAGACTGGCCCAGAGGGCGGGTTAGTAGCCCTCCAGCATCCTTTGGGATACATTGCACAACCATTCTGAAGCCCTACCTGAGGCGGCAATGCAAGAGGTCCTAGCAACAGCTAGGTTGCTGCTACGTGCCAGATGATGAAAGCAGGTTCCTCTGGTATTGGAGTCATCCAGCAACTCCATTGCTCCAAGTGGGCTCAGCAACAGGTTTGTACTTGATATGGCCGCACAACATCATTGATATGGGCAGAAGATGGGAAAAATGTGAGTGCCACATGCCTTGCCAGACCAGCCAGCCTGACCTGATAGCAGTAAAGTAGCTGTAATCATCCTTGATGGCTCCTCTCAGGATTCCTGCTGATGGAAAATTGTGCCAGGTCAGGAGACAGGGAATAAAGACCTACCATGTTGCTGTCAGAGGTAACACAGCCTTCCAACACATCCTCTATGTGCACCAATGAGAACTTTATGGATGCCAGGTGTCACCTCCTAACTCACACAGGTAGTTGTCACCTTCCCAAGCCCAGGCTGATGGGTAACACAACAGCAGAAGTTAGGTGCTCCCAGGCTTCCTATAACCGAGGCTATAACCAGGTTTCCTATAACCAATGAACTTTCTGATGCCTGTTGGCACTCCAGTGATAACTTACCTTCTGCCCCAGAGAAAAGCTACTTCTCATAAACACTGTGCAACAAGGGGAGGAGGTTGGTGACTCTAATTGGTACCAAATGTTTTCATCAACGCTACCAGTTCTGGCTTCATTAACTCAATGTCCACATATGCTGCCTGATGCTCTGCACTGTCCCAGAGGAAAATGAAAGCTGCACTTGATGCAGGGATGTCTCATTACTGCTGTACGGCTGTGACCAGGAACAGGACTGCCTTCCTACTGCTACCGCAGCTGCTCAAGAGCAGCTTGAACACTGAATTGCTCTTGCACAGCAGAGATGCTAATGATGGTCCAGTGCCTCTCTGCGAAGAAATTTTCCAGAGAAATTTTGCTGAGAGAGTTGGGATTGTTCAGCCTGGAGAAGAGAAGGCTCCGGGGAGACCTTACAGCAGCCTTTCAGTGCTTAAAGTGGGAGGCCACAGGAGAGATGGGGAGAGACTCTTTATCAGGGAGTGGAGTGATAGGATGAGGGGCAACGGTTTTAAATTGAAAGAGGAGAGATTTAGATTAGATATCAGGAAGGAATTTTTCACTCTGAGGGTGGTGAGGCACTGGAACAGGTTGCCCAGAGAAGCTGTGGCTGCCCCATCCCTGGAGGTGTTCAAGGCC
>JAOTQQ010000012.1:113959349-113979128 GCA_026546715.1 Gallinago undulata
GGCAGCAGGAAGTTCAAGCCCGCAGAGGCTGCGAGCCAACCACCGGCCTCCCTGCGCCGTTCCTCCGCCGGCCGAACCCCCCCCTACCCCCCCCCCCCCAGCCCGCCCCGCGTCTCCCGGGCCGGCGGGGAGCAGCACGGCGCCCCGGCTCCTCTCCCGCACCGGCCCCGCTGCCCCGCACCCCCGGGACACCCCGCCGGGCACCCCCGGCAACTTCGCTGGCAACTTTCGCAGTCGGGCAAGTAAGTGCTGGAGGGGGTGGGGAGGGGAAGGGGAAAGGGGGAGGGAGGCAGCCCCGGCTTCTCCGGGCTTCTCCCACGGGGGTGCACCGGGCGGCTGGGTGGGTGGTCGGGTTGTCTCCGTGCCCCCCCCGCCACGGCACGGCGGGTACAAGGCGCTTTGCCTTCCCTTCTGCCCGCCGGAGGAGGTGCTACCGCCGCCGCCGCCTCACCTTCCCGGTAGGAGCGGATGGGGTCTTAAAGGAAATACGGCATTTGGAAGGGATAATTCATCATCATCGTCATCATCATCATTCCCCAAAAGCGTGATTTAGCTCCTGCCGCTTTGCCCGGCTTCTGCTGTGGTCGTGAGGGCTGGGGTGGGTGCCGTTGCGTGCCGGCAAGCGTGGAAAATGAGCTGATGAGAGCCCACAGCCCATGTCACAAGCCAAGGCGAGAGCTTTGACTTCGGGGAGACAGTGTGGCCTCTGGGTGTTCCTCCCCACGCTGCTTTTTTTTTTTTCCTAAGAGAGTCGTTCCTGGAGCGTCTTCTAAGTTCCAGCTGCTTCCCCTTAAGTGTGTGTTCAAATGTGCGTTAGCTTAAAAGAAAGATGAGAACATGGGATTGTGATGTTTGGTGCGTGGTGTTTCTTGCTGACTAGGGTTGTAACGGTACTGGATGCCTTGGGAGTGATCTTGAGGGGCTTTCTCCTCCTCATTTTAATTTAGGATCCGAAAGCCAAGCTGGATCTCCCTAGATGATGCTGTACCTTCAGCGTTAACCTTCGCTGTTAACCAACAGTTACTAGAGTTTCTGTTGAAATTGCATCTTTTATGTGTTTGCCGTGAATGGGTTTGCAGGAACTCACCTCGCTGCCTCCCTGACCTCTGTTGGCAATAAAGACTCAAGAGATTAATCCCTAAAACTTGTTTAGCCAGCTCACAGTACTGTGGGCATACATAGGGAGCACAAAGGTTGAGTTCTTCTTCTATTATTTCAGCTGAAACCCCGAATCAATCTCATCTCTTGCCTTTCATTCCCGCCTTTGAAAAAAAAAAAAAAAGAAAGAGTTAGACCAATCTTAACGTATTTTAGCACATCGTAATACAAACTTGAAATTGCATCTTTTTGCTTGATCCCCGTAACCCACCTGGAAGACTTTGGTAATTTCAATGTTAGTTGAAAGTATCTATAATGTATGACTGCCAGGTAGATAAGTCTGCGCTCATTGTAGTATCATTAAAAGCTTATTTATAAACAAAAACAAACAAAAAAACCCAAAGTTTATTTTTGTTGGGAAATTGCAAAGCTATTTTGGGAAAATGTAGCTCCAGTTTTACGGAAGGGACGGTCAGATTGTGTTTGTGTGAATTGTTCCCAAGCCAGCTCTGTATGCAGAGTAGGTGTTACTTTTACCTGTTGGGACTTTGTATCTTTATAACAGTTACCATCAACAATGTGGGAGGTACAGATGAGAAAAAACCAAAAAGCTTTCTCTGAGAAAGTAGCAAAAGGCTAGAAATCAGTTAGATACTGTTAATAGGATGTTAGGAAATCTTGGTCAAGGATTAAAATTAATGAACTCTCAGATCAACAGATGTCTCATCCTATAGATCTCTTCTGAGGTTTATAGCTATTTTTTCTTTCTCCAGCTTTGTGAGCTACAGATTAGTTAGAAAATAATTCTCAATTTAATAGATATCTATTTTAATTGTTTGCTGTTGAGATGTATATTTTTTTTTAACTGCAGTGGTGTAGAACAATCATCTGTGTACAGTAGCTGGCTGACTTGAAGTTATTCTGCTTTCCTCCTGTAGTCATTTTTGAGTAAATAAGGGGTTTCTTCCTATATAAATATACAGAGTATGAGGTAAGGCTTAGGCCTTCCTTCATAAGTTCCTTGACCAGTGGAGTTGTGCAACGACTTTTTCTGACAATGCAATGAATTGTGAAACTTTTGCATAGGAAGTCAAAGCCCATTGCCTTTAAGATGTTTAATATTCCGGTTTTTAATGCTGCCCTTTCAAGAGCGTTCCCGTAACTGTGAAATTCTTTCCAGCACGTGTTTATGAATGTATAAGTAGCTCTTTCATAATACTTTCCCCTCCATTTTATCTATGTAATTGACGTGGGCCATCTTTCAATGGCCTTGTTGGCTCTTTAAAGATAAATGGAATTATGGAACATCGGGTGTTGCGGGAAGCAATTCCTAAAACAGGCGGTGAAAAAGGTCTAAGGTCCTCCTGGCTCAGCTTAGCTGCTGAGAGTTAGCGGGGTGGCTCAGAAGACCAGGGACTCTACCTCTGCCCCTTCTGCTGCTGCACATCAGAGAGCAGCATTTGACCTCTCTGCAGCTGTCCAGGAAAGTTTAAGACCTGAGGTATTTAATCTCTGATGTGATTCCATTTCTGTCACAAAAAGGAGATGCTTTCCTAGCTGTACTTTGCATGTTATTTGGAATCTTAATGGGAATCTTCAGGGTTTTTGGTTGGAAATGTGTTGATCATGAACCAGGTTTTAATTTTTTCAAAGGGCTACATGATCTGGGGAGGGGACGAGGCCTTTCCTCCTTTCCATACATGTATATTCTGAACAACTGAGTGACTTTATTTATTGTAGGTAATTAGGTAGAGCCAGTTTTACTTCTGGGGCTTGGGGAGCCCTTTGCAAAACCGAATGAACACAGAAAACCAGCGGATGAGGAGTAAATAAGTAAATATTTAATAAATAAAGGCATGGGGTGGGCATTAGGTGTGGACTAGGACTCTCAGTGCTGTGCCCTGGTGGCTTGGCTGCACACAGGGCTGTATTTCTGCAGCCCCAGTGATCCCTGGAGGATGTGAGCTGTCATGTGCTAATGCAAGGGATGGGAGGAGAATCCATTGGCCGGGGATCCTGAGGGTTGCGTGAGCTTTGTGTGCAGTAGATGATACTTCCTTCTGAAGCTATGGAGCTGGGTGTGTCAATAATTCCACCAAACCACGTGGCTCTATTAAATAGTATTTATTGTTATTTTACCCCTATAGGATTTCTGCCACTAAGAAGAACAGCTTCATTCTGTAGAAGAACCAGTTGCCCAGCTGAGAATTAGGGGTTTTCTCCTGCTGATTGTATTCCTACTTCCTACTTCTCCTATTTATATGTGTCCCCTCATTATATATATATATACATATATGTATATGTATATATATTTAGGGAAGTATGTACAGGGAGAAAGGCTTCCAGACTTGCCAAGCCATGCCACAGGAAACTATGCAGATAAAAATGTAAAATTACATTTGTATGAAAAGAGTCTTAAACAAGGCATACAAGAAGGAGATTGCCATACTATAGACGGTAATGGTAGCATCTCAAAAAATCAGCTTTATGGAAAAAAAAAGACAAATACAATGTAACTGTCCTTAGTGTGACTCTTCCTAGTTTAAACTTAATTGTCCTTCAGGGAAGGATGGAAAGGTCTCTGCTTTCATATTTATTTTTGCCTGATTCAAATAACGTTTCCTGTTGACATTGTCATTAAATTCTGTAATTTCCGAGGTTGAATCATTCACGGTCGTGTTCGGCATCTTTCCTGAAAATATGAGTTCATGGAACAAAACGCAAAGGTAGAATTCATCTTGTGTTGGAAGTGTTCCCTCCAAATATTTATGAGATACTTGTATTTGTTCTGTGCCCTAAAGAAGTACTCACAGAGGTAAGTAGTGAAGTTATTTTTGTCAGCAGAACGTCAGAAGAGAGATGGTATTTTGACCAGTTTGCTGAGGACAGAAGGAGGAGGAGACCAGGGACGGATGAAGGGAAGAATGGGTAGAGCTTCTTTCTCTGGGGTTTCTGAAAAGGGGAGACCAGCACCCTTCGGGGCAGTGTTTGCCATCCTTTAGGTCAGCATTGTCTATCTTTTTCTGGCTGCTGGCATCTTAAGTATCTACAATTGGTTCCTGTGTTTGTGCAGCATATTATCTTACTTCTTCAGTTCAAAGGACTCAGATGATAAACAGTCTGAACAGTGTGTCCTTCTTCCTCTACGGTCTCTGCTGCATATAGCTTGAGGCTACTTCTTCCTGTCCAATCTGTGGCTGATATGCTGTAGAACTTGCTACTTCAATTTGCAAAGGCCGCCTTTTTCCCATGTGCGTCCCTGTGACCAAGCCATTTCTTTAAAAAGTGCCTGTGGTGGCAAATTGTGTGATCTTAACCTGGGAAATGTGATAGCTGCCCACAGGGGTTAACGTATGGGTTGCAGCTCCTGTCCTGGAATCACCTTTTTCCTGCAGTTTTCTCTATTTTAGAGGGGTCCTAGAAGTCAGGACGTGATAAAAGTTTGGAGGGAATGGACTCCCTCTGGGATGTGTTCTTAACTGCTCCTTTGTTGGGTTAACAGAAAGCTGCTTCAGGAAGTTCGTCAACAAAAACATAGCCTGTCAAGTGGGCTTTCTGATGTGGCTTCTATAAGATATTCCTGTGCTTTTCATGTTTCCTTCCTTAGTTTCAGAGGGGTGCATACAAACCTGCTTGCTTGATTTTTTTTTTTTTGGATAAATTCTTATTCAAGCTTTTTCTTGCACAGAAACTGAAACAGGAGTCAGTGCAGAAGTACACTTGGCTGCTAAACAGCAGGGGCTTAGAACAAAATTATGTCGAAAGGTAAAGAGTATGTTTGAGTGAATTCCTACATAATGAGAACATATTTATAGGTCTCACCTATGACTAAGTTTTACTCTGCTTAGAAAAAGAAAATATTTCCTGGTAGTATCATCTGAGTTGGATAAACTCTGGGTAGTAGTGCATCTATTGCATTTATTAAAATTGCCTGCTTCAGTATCTCTTGCCAGCATCATAAGGCTTATGTTCATTAGATCCAGTAGGCAGAAGATTGTTTTCTTCAGGACAACCTCAGCTTTACCATGTGTCTTGATGGTATTTCTAAACCCTTCAGTGAGTCCTGAATGCCCTGGGGTAGCCGTGATTCAGGTGCCAGTGGGTGAGAGCTGGAGAAGAGGGTGAAGTGGGTTTCCTGGGCTGCATCTAAACAGTGTGGCCGTCAGGTTGATGGAGGTGATTCTGCCCCTCTACTCTGCTCTGGTGAGACCCCACCTGGAGTACTGTGTCCAGCTCTGGAGTCCTCAACATGGAAAGGACATGGACCTGTTGGAATGGGTCCAGTGGAGGGCCATGAAGGCGATCAGAAGGATGGATCTCCTATGAAGACAGGCTGTGAGAGCTGGGGTTGTTCAGCCTGGAGAGAAGGCTCCAGGGAGACCTCATAGAAGCCTTCCAGTATCTGAAGGGAGCCTACAGGAGAGATGAGGAAGGACTCTTTGTCAGGAAGTGTAGTGACAGGACATGGGGTAACAGTTTTAAATTGAAAGAGGGGATATTTAGATTAGATATCAGGAAGAAATTGTTTCCTGTGAGGGTGATGAGGCACTGGAATGGGTTGCCCAGAGAAGTTGTGGATGCCCCATCCCTGGAGGTGTTCAAGGCCAGGCTGGATGGGGCTTTGAGCAACCTGGTCTGGTGGGAGGTGTCCCTGCCCATGGCAGGGGGGGTTGGAACTTGGTCATCTCTTAGGTCCCTTCCAACCCAAACCATTCTGTGATTCTAAGTGATTGCCAGAGCTGGTGTCAGTGCCACTGAGGAACTGAAAGCTTGGGGTAAACATACAGAAAGGGGATGGGCAGGAGAAAGAGGAAATCCTCTGATGGATGTTCTGGGTTCAACTTGTTCAAAATACATTGCAAGAGTCTTTTGCATGTGCTGTTATGGCACAGCAGAGCATGCAAATGGGATTCAAACTACACTTTTGTAACTACAGACGTCCTGTTGCAAAAGATGTGCTAAACTGTGTGAAAACTAGAGAGAAGCATTGCAGCCTTTTAAGCAACTCTCCTGCTGTACTGCTGGCATGGCACTTTGCCTTCCTTTTTCTGTCTTGCGAGGTCTTTGCTGTGTCACTGATTTCCAGCTGCGCTTGCCCCTGCTGCAGGAGGGATTGCAGCAGCTCTCCGGGCACCAGCAGAGAAGCATCGTGCCATATTGAGGTGAACGTTAAGCCTGTTTCTCTTGGGGTACGGATGGCCTGATTGATGGTTTCTGCTAGGCAGGTGGTGGAGAGAAGGATTGCCACTAGGCCTGATCAGGAGAACTTCCCTCCTCTGAAAAGCTTCCACTAAATTGCCTTGGGGCAGTTCCCATCCCTCTACCGTGACACCAGTGTGTCTGGAAAAGTCTTGGAGCCACACTGCTTCAGCTGTCTTCATTAGTAATTATGTGTTGTGTTTGGGGCTTCTTCTCCCCAATTTCCTGGAAAAAAAAATAATTTTTCAATCTTTATACTGGTGTAGCATTACTCTCTTCCTACTGCTGCTTTTTCTTTTCCCATCTTTCTTTTATTTCCCCAACATTATTCTGTCATTTCTGTCTCTAGCTTTGTCCTCAGGACTGTCAGTGGTACAAGCTGTTCAGTTCATCTCTTGATTTAGATCACTGTGCAGCAACCTTTCTTCTTTCCTTTCCAGGAAAATAAGTCCAAGCACCTTTTATAATCTTTGATACTCTACTTACCATTTGTAACCTACTTGTGCTAGCTTATTAGAGAACATGCACCCAGAAATACATACCCCCAGCCTCTTGAAGAGGTATGAAGTCCAATGGAGTACCAACCTGACAGTACCAACATGTTCTTCACAGTGTTTTAAGAAGCCTATGCCTCCTTAAAAGGTGGTTTTATACTTCTACAGATGGCCAGCAAGACTCTTCTATCCAGAGTATGTGTTATGTGTAGGTGTGATCTAACTTTAGAGACCACTTCCACTGTTTCCCTTGTCTGATTTAAAATGGTGACCTCGACCTCACTTGAAATGGATTAGTTTCTATCCTGAAAATGGTCAGTGTGGGCTGTCTGCTACCCCTATGTCTTCTGTTCTGAGATGTTGCTGTGACCTTTTCTGGTCAAGTTTTATTTCTGTTGTATACAGGAGGTTTATCCGTGCTGTGTAGTAGCACATGTAGAAGGTTTTTGAGCCAACATTGACCGTCCTGGTAAATCCACCTGGTTTGGTGAAGCAGAGTGAGGACTTGTCCGCATGTGTGCTGGCTTGTGAAGAGGGAACCAAGGCTTGGCATTGTGTGGGTGTAGTGCTAAGGCAACAGCTCTTGTTCCAGGGTTTCCGTGCTGTGCTCCTCGGTGTCGACATGCCCCGAATGCTCCGTCTGCACAGAAAGTGAAACTCAAGAAATTTAACTTTGGGAAGGCGCTGCAAGCTTTGAAGAACCAACTTCAGCAGAGCCAGCACCAGCAGAAAGGAGATTTGGCTGGTGGAGTGAACAAGTGGGGAAAAAGGTGCTTCAGGTAAGATCTTTCTGCTCTCAATGGAGCATTTGAGCAAGTCTGAGGGCATTGGGTACAAGTTTCAGAAAATGCAAAATTCAGCATTTAAATAGCTTATTTGAATCGGAGACGAGAACAGTCTTATCTTCTGTAATGTATTTGAATATGTACAATGGCAGTCTTCTCCTGCTAGGTTTGGATGGGCGAAAAGACCTTGTCCTTGCTCCTGCAATAAAAGCAAGGTGCTTGGTATGGTATGACACGGGACAGTAGTAACAGAATAGAGTTTCAGTGATGTGACTATGTTGTGTTTGTTACACGTTCTGTATCTTGTCATACTGATTGAGAGTATGTGCTTTTCTAGGGGCTGTAATTGTCTCTAGCCCGTTAGTTATCATCCTTTGCATTCTTACTTGGTTGTTTTTTCTCCTCTTATCTCTGTGCTTCTCTGCTCTGTTTATCTCTCGGCTTCAACTGCAGTTCTGACTTCTCAGGGATTTCAGCCTCCTCTCCTACACCTTTTCTCATATGGTTTGTGTTGTCCCGAGGGCTTACCGTGTGTGCCCAACAATGAAGCAGTCTTACTCGTGTAAAAAGTGTCTTTTTTGCACAACGCTTAATTTTATGGGATTCAGATGTAAGTTCGTTGTGGACTCACTACTGTTCTCCTTAAACCAACATCATGAGCACTGATGTGCGTTCATAATTCTGTGATTCTGTGATTTATTCTTAGTTCTTGGTTGGGAAATCAGCTGCATGGTCCATGAGTGCTAAATTCACGTATAAACAGTGGGGCTTGTGCACAGTCTAAGATGTTTTTATTAGGTACAGTGTAATCACGTGGCCTGCCTGTGAGCTGTGTATTTCATATTTTAAGTTACAAAGGTTCTAAGCTTTAATGAGCAGCCAGTATGGTCATAATAATAGTACTGTGAAATTCTTGCAGTCTGCGGTATGAATGTGAAAACAATTCTTGTCGTAGACCTCTAGTTTACCGTGAGTCTAAATCTGCCCAAATTACCACGTGTGCTGGCCAGTTCGTTAAGGTCCGTGTCCTGCACTTTGTTTATAAAGCCCTGGCCTGAGTCTCTCAAAGTCTGTGGAGCTCCAGCAAGTTGTGAGTGCTCTCTTACAGGCTCAGAACCCGGTTTGGTGGAACTGGCTGTGGTTGTAACTGCTAGGTCTTCATCTGCTACCAATTGCGAGGCTCTTGACCACTAAGCAGGGCTAGAAACAACAGAAAATACTAAATGATGTGCAATCCAGTAATGATACATTGTGAGTACAGCAATGTTGGTTATTTATAGAGGGAGAAAACAAGAAATGTCAAGGCAAAGTCAAAATAGTAGCAGAAGTCGAAGTGTTAATTGGTTTCTGAAAAGGAAATAAATTAACATAATTGGCAAATGCAACATGCTGCTTCAAGTCAGTCCTCCACTCAGAACTTCTGTCTGGTGTAGAATAACCTCTCAAATTTAAAATAACTTTAATCAAGATAATATCGTTGCATAGCTGCGGTCCTGGTGATGTGGGGGCTCTGTGTTCATTCATTCTTGCCCTTGAGAAAGATCACCTGTGAAGACATACGTGGTCTCCAGTTCTTCCTTTAAATGTCTGAAGCAGGAACAATCAAGTGAACCGTCACACCAGTGATTCCAAACCCTTCCGCAAAAGAGAGCTTCCAGATTCCCACTCTCACTCCTCTCTGAAAATGGAAAGAGTGTAAAATATTTTTAGTTTTTGTTAACTTTACAGAAACTTCACGTTCACGATCATGTACGCAACAAATGTGAAAAGCCAGCGTAGAAACTTGGACGTGGATTCTTCCTCCATGTTCATTCAGTGTTGTATTTCCTTTTACTGTCAGCCCAGATTGAGAAGTAGATTTAACTTTGGTTGAAGTGTGCTTTTATGTTGGTGTGGCCAGACTTTCAGACCAGAAGCAGAGGCAATTCACAGTCCTTCAGGGTATGTTTGGTGGGCTTATGCAGAGCGTACTCCTGGCTATTCCAAAAACCCTGTTCTCAAGGACTTCATCTAAAAACCTCCAAAAATTGTTCATGATATGGCACTTTTAGTTCTATTTATTATGTTTGCAGCAAACTGTTGGTTCAGACAATATTCTTTGGTGTCCCTGAGTGCAACATCTGCTTAGAACGGTTTGCTAAGCTGGGTGAGAAATCGACTGGAACAAGCCTGTTCAAAGGAATATAATTAACACAGATTTTAAAATTAAATAAAATAAAGGGGTTATAAATAGACCTCTGAGAAGCGCCAGAACCTGGAGCGCAATCTTATACCCTCAAGGTTAAGGGAGGTTCTGTTCCTTACATCGGTGAGAACAAGACAAGGTGGTTCCTCACGGGAATAATCACACAGTTTAGTGCTGAATGTTCTTCTAGTATCCCTGTAAAGATTAAATAGCACAAAAGTTCTGTTGGTTGTTTTTTTTTTTGCTAGTTTAATTTACTGGCACCAGATTTGACAGTGTCTGATTTTTTTAATTTTTTTTTGAGAACTCTTGCAACTTCCTCTTGCGATTTAAGAACACTTGTCCAAGGTTTGCAAACTTCCAGGAGGAAGTGGACTCTGAGTAAGAGTGTTAGCCCACATCAGCATGAATGCTTTAACCCTAAATTTTCATCTAAGCTTAGAGTTCGTTCTTAAATCCTTATGACATACCCCCGCACCATGGCCTGTGGTTCAGGAGGGTTCCCCTGTGTGTATCTAATGCTGTACAGATAATGAAACACAGGACATTTTGCTGGAGAAGTAACTTTTTTTTTTTGCAACTAAACTACATATTCATGTTTGAAGAGGGTGAAAGAAAAACCTGCTTTTCTCATGTGAGTTATTTGTGAAATTCAGTGATTTAGACAGGTCCCCAAGGCATAATATGATGCTATTAAAACAAGAATCCTATGTTTAAGTTGCAAGTTCGGTCATGGGTATGTGTCAGCATTTAAATGTGAAGGTGAGAGCTGATGAAGAAGCCCTCTGACCAACTGAGTGGGACAGTAAATTCAGCGTGGTGCTAAGTAATATGAGTTACAAAATAACCAGGCTAGTACCAAGTTAGGATTCATGGAGCCGGAAGTCGTTCTGCACTAAATTAGTCGTAACTGTCTTAATTTATGTCAAAAGTGGGTTGTAGAGTGCATAAAACCAGGTAAGGTTTATAACAATTGATCTATGCCATGGGGAAATTCCACCTGAATTTGAGAGAGCAAAAGCGCTAATGATCTGCTCCCTTTTTTAAACACACTGAAAATAGAAGATAAACCCAAAGGAGAAATGGTATACTTTCTATGAGGCCACCTTCATCAGGGCCTGTTGGCTGTGAATTTGCTGTCCTCCATCATGTTTTCATTGCTGTGTTGTGATAATTTCCTAATCTCTGAGTTCTGTTTACACTGTAGCAATGGGCTTGAATTACAGGCACATCTCAAAGCCAGAGACTGCATCTGTAAAAGACTCTTTGTTGTCAACAACATTTTTAACTAGTTGAAGGCCATGCTCATAAATAATCACCTTCTCCTCTTGGTGATAGTAGCTGTTAATGATTCCTCCTAAAAATGTCCTGTTAGTACATTTGTCTGGGTGTGTGAAGGATGAGCATTAGGCGGCCTTTCTTGAATCAGATGAAGGTTTTGAGTATCAGCTGCTACCTGCAAATATACCTTCCTATGTGTCTTCTGGAGGTGGTGGACAGTGTCGCAGATTTCAGCTGAAGAGCTACCTGGGGTGCAGCCTGACGATGATATTAAAGAGAAACCTTAATTTTCCCCAAACTCATTAAAGGTTAGCAAGTTGCTCACTTGTCTCATGTTGTCTTCTGAGGCTCAATGAAACCAGAAGTGACTCATTCTTTGGAAGCATTCCAAACCCACCTGGACAAGTTCCTGTGCAACCTGCTCTAGGTAGACCTGCTCTGGCCGAGGGGTTGGACTAGATGATCTCCAGAGGTCCCTTCCAACCCCTTATGATTCTATGATTTGTCTTTTTATGTATCACATAGTAAATGTAGACATTAAGTGCTGCAAAGTAGCTCATGCCGGACCACTGGTTACTCAGTGTAATTTCTTTGTGTGGCTGTGCCTTTGGTTTCAAGGCCATTGATGGGCAGGTTCAAATCAACACCTGAGTAAAACCACCATGTGTATAAAACCACCATGTGAGGTTGATGCTGTGTGTGAAGGAGAAGGGGAGAGAGAGGAGCTGGTTAAGTTACTGCTGGGAGTGAAGAAGCATAGGTCCCAGATCTGTGTCCTCCAAAGGAACTGTGTGAGGCTTGTCCTTCTGCCCTTCTGTTGCATCACTTGTTATGAGGATGACGTCATTTGGGCTATTCCTGGACCGTGCTCTGAAACCTTGCTATGTTTTATGGGTAGTTTCTCATTTTTCTGTGCCCCAGTCATTGGTGTAGTCATTAAAAAGGGAGGGGAGAAGGGTCTTTGTACTACTGGTAGGCATGGTTGTCTGTAAAGCTCAGGGCAAACATCAGACTACTGAAACTTTAGCACGCTGCCATTATTGGCCAAAGTCATCAATTTAAAGCTGGAAAAATTGTATGTGAGTCATAGATACACTCAGCTTGGAATGTAGATGTAGTCCTTGGGGTTTCCTAGGTGGAGTGGGACACTTCCGTTATTCTTAGGCAAAATTGTTGTCCTCTTCAATGTAGTCGTTTGGCCAAATTTTCATCTGGAAAAGGAGATTCGGTTATATGGTTCTTTGTCATTAAGTTTTTTATTAGTAAAGAAAATGACATTTTTAATTACAGTCTAGGTAACACTTTTAAGTCTGTAAAGTATTTTGGGAACCTTCCCTTTAAGTTGGTTAACATGTCGGTACAGTTTTTCTCTGCTCCATTTCATATCATCGTTTTGAAGAATTTGATAGACGTCTGTTCTGTTATGACGAATGAAGATGTTATTTGACCTTTTTCCCCTATCCTCAAAAGATACAGTACAGTGGAAAAAAGTTGAGGAAATGGAAGATGCGGTTGCCTGAGGGCTGGCAAAGTGCATTAATTCATTGTTGATATTGATTCAAAATTCTGGAGGATGCAGTTGAGGCAAATGATTGTAATAAAATGAAGGGAGTGTTATAAGGTCAAAAAACAGATGTTAGCTTAATGTAAGACTCGGTTTAAAGTCGGTGCCAAAAACACTGACTACATGAATCTGGAACATTTTCATAATATATAAAGTCTATTATGCAATGTTAACAAAATTACAATCTTGTGTGGATTAATTTTATTCTGTTTTGCTATTTTTCTTCAATTGAATAAACAAGGAAAAGGATCAGTAGTTTGTATAAATTATAATCCGCTTCATGTCAATGTAATGTTTTCTTTCAGAATTTTATTTCCATCCTTTTACAAGCATTACAGGGTTATTATACTACCATGATGACATAAGTTATTTTCAGTGTTTCTTCTTGACCATTTTATTTTAATTTTATTTTTTTTTTACCACTGCCAGAGTTCCTGCATGGAACCAAGCTTTTAAGAAATCTACGTAAAAACTGCAGTGGATGTATAGAAAAATACAAGATCCTTCTTTCTTGTTCAAGGCCCCCCACCCCTGCTAGAGCTACTTTTCATGTCATCAGCTGTGATGATATTTATTACGCTATCATTCCTGGGGGTGTTCAAGGCCAGGCTGGATGGGGCTTTGAGCAACCTGCTCTGGTGGGAGGTGTCCCTGCCCATGGTGGGAGGGTTGGAACTCGATGATCTTTAAGGTCCCTTTCCAATGCAAATGATTCTATGATTTATGAGTTCTGACAAAGATTAGATATCATTTAGCTGAGCATAGAATAAATTTATCCTGCCCCCAGAGACTTAAAGGATAGAGAAACAGAGGTTGACCTGTAGATTAGTTTCATTTGAATATACAAAGCTGTTCACCTGAACTGATACAGTTAGTTTTGCCAAAGCACTTCCATTTCAAAGGCCTGGACTAATAAGTAAAAAGGAAAAAAAAAAAAAAGGAGGGGGTATAGGAGAAAAGGTTTCTCCCCTGTGTGCAATGAAATGCATCAATACAACATTAATAAGTGAGAGCAGGTATTTTATCTCGCCAGAAGTTTCCTGGTCTTATGTCAGCAGTTGGGGGATCTTTGCTGCAGGATGTAACACACAGACCACTTCCACCATAGTCAGATGGCAGCACGCCTTTTTTTTCCCCTGTTCTAACTCAGGTTTTGATTTTAAAAGTCTTTAAATGAGGAACTGGAGTTGAGTTATGAGTGTTGCATAGTTCTACCCCTGGTTTCAGCCTCCAGGCTGATGTGAGAAAGGAAAGCAGGATGCCAAGGGGTGGAAGAATGAGTGTCAAGAATGTCAACAAGAACAGCAGTCAGTGAGGTGATGAGTTCAGGAAGGGTTTCTGCCAACCCGGACTGGTTTGGTTGGACTGAGATATTTGTGTGCTAACATTGGGAATCTGGTCTCTGAAGAGGAGGAACAGAAATACCGGCGTGGGGCTTAAAACCAAATGCTGCAGAGGAAATAGAAACGTGATGGATTTATCACAGTGTAGAGTGTTGGAACGGGAACACGTGGGAACTGTAGCAGGAGCAAGAATAAGTGTTGGAGAGCATGAAGGTGACAGCGTGATACCTTCTGTAACTGGTACCGGGAGACCCTAAAAAATAATCCGAGGTGGCATGGACAAAATAGAATTTGTCTTGGTCGCAATTGCTGAGGAAGGAACTGCGAAAGAAGCTGAGCGGGGTGGCAGTGCCTGTCTGCTGCACTTCCCCAAACTCTTGGCAGTGCCACTCTCTGTTGCCTCATGTTACATTAACACTGTCTTTTTTTTTTTTTTAACGCTTTAGTTTGCAATGAAAAAATAGGCATCCGCTCGTGATATTAGGAGGTATTAGAAACGCACAGGCGGCTGAAAGCATCGAGCAGAAAGAACGATCTGGCCAAATAACGGGGAGAAACTGAATATCAGGGTGTCAGGTCATGCTGCTGGAGAGAGGAGAGGAAACTCTGCTGTGGCAACTGTTTGTCATTGTGAAAAACGAAACAAACTTGAGTGCCTTAACTGATCACAGGAGGGTCATAAAGGCTAGTGTGATTGATGAAAATTTGAAAATAATAATTGCTGGAATTTATTGGGCAACGTATTTCTGTCGACGGAAGAAATAGAAATGTTATTTCTTGCAAGGCATTGCTGAAAGTCATCTTGGAACACCCAACCAATTCTCACCTCCTGCCCTTGGAGGGATGAGTTCAGCTGAAATGGATGTGGAGAAGGGCTCCTAGGATAACCAGCAGAAATGGAAAAGACTGGGAGGTCTTGGTCTTTAAAGGCTAGAAAAGAGGCTAAAAGAGATGTGAATTCTTCCCAATCGCCTGAGAGGGCAAAGGGCTAAATGCCATTATTGTCCCCAGAACGTGCTTAAAATGTGGGAATTACGAGACAGCTTCTAAGCCAAGTGGAGTGAGATTCTGAAACCTTCCAGCAATAATATTTTGCTCTTCCCCCCCACCCCACCCATTAACCTCTCTAAAAATGGAACGTGGCAAACTCGCTTCTGAGCTTGCACGATGCAATTGTGATAAACTCGATAGACCTGTTACCTTGCTGGGATAGAACTGCACCCTTGGAAATTCTGAAGGTTTGACTTAAACGAGACTAAGTTTGAGGAAATCTCACAGTAATGTGCTTGTTGCGTGCGTTTTCACTACGCTAATATTTGGGGGTTGATGGTTACGCTGGGGATTAACTTGTTTCTCTCCTTTGCCTGTTTGTATAGATCGGTGTGTCAAAATATTGTTTCAGCTTACTTGTTTCAGATTAAAATATGTGAGGCGAGGAGTGACTGAGACACAGAGAACCGTTTCAGCAGAAAGGCAAGGGAAGAACAAGCAGCTGAAGTTCCCCTGGTTGGTCTCCCCAGTGCAACAAGAAGATGTAGGAAGTGAAACAAGCCTAAGATGAAAGCTGACCCAGGATTTTTCTGTTTGCAAAAGTCCAGTTTGATGAAAGTTATGAGGCAGTCAGGACTTAGAGTAAAATTTAAATGTGTATATATATGAAATATTATATATATATAACATTACTAAATATATAAATGCATATTTTATATATATGATGATTGCAAGTATGAGAACAAGGCTGAACAAAATAATAACTGGTCATTGGTGAGACAAGCAAGGAGTCGGGATCCACTTCTGTTCAGTTGCTCTCCAGATTAATTCTTTCAGGTTACTCCCAACCACAGGTAATTTGGTTTTGCCACTCTTCTTCTCACCCCAGCCTCGTGGCGCACACCTTCACTGGCACAAATACGTATAGAGCAGTACTGATGGGGCCTTGCTGAACCCTGCCACCTCAAGTGAAACTGCTCCTCTGGGTTCCTTAGGGGTTGCTTCTGCACCATGTGGTGATAGGTCAGAAATGAACCCACATGTCCCAGGCCCCTCAGAGATGGTCCTCCTCATAATCCCAATAACAGAGGTATACAGAAGGTCATTGCAACACTGAAGGTGATGTGGAAGCAGGTGAACATAGAGAGTAAGTCAGCAATAAAGATTAAGATAAATCAATTCATTAAATTTAATGTTTTTCCCGGATTTTTTTCGTGGAATGGGAAACTTGAGCAGTTGATTGACGTGATGTAGAAAGTTGGGTGAAGGTACTGAGAAAGCAACTGTTTGTGTCCTTGGGCAGAGTGGGCTTACAATTCTTCTTCCCCAGCAGTTTTAGATCCAAGTTAATCTTCTGAGTTTGTTTGGTTTTTTGAGACACTTCTGCCTCGACCTTGAGGGTAATGCAGAGAAGTCTTACATTCTCCATTATTCAGGAGATCTGATAAAGGCATTACCGTGTTACTTCTGGCTTTATAACTTGTGAAGTAACAACAAAACAGCTGGCAATGAAGGCCAGAATGAAATGTCTGAAACAGAGGAGGGAAAAGATAATATTTTCAATTTTTGAAAGAGATGTTAAAAGATAAAATTATTTACCCTTCTGCTCTCTAAGCTGCTTTAAAGGTCCACATTTAAAACCACTTGGCTTTTTTATATGTAGGTGTAAAGAATTGCTTCCTGTTGTTTGGTTCAGAAGCTTAAACATAGAACAATATTCAAGACTCAAAATAATTTGGGGGTCTTAATTTTTTAATTGTTTTTTCCTTTATAAGTCTTAATGCACATTCTCTGTTTTATTTGTACTGCTGAGGAACAATTTTTATATATAAATATGCATAAGAAATGTTGTGGCTTCAATGAAGAGGTTACTGCTTATAAACATTGTAATTGAATATGATTTTGTTTTATTTATGTACCTGTTAAAATACGTATGTATATATCCGTTAAAAGCCTAAGTCGCCAAAAGAATTGGTGTTCATATATGTGGTTGGACAACAGATATTTATTTGATAAAATGGAGTTGCTTGTGTACTCATCTCTGTAGTTCTAATTCTTTTTAAAGTTATTTTATAATTGGAAAAGCCAAAGTATAATCTATGTTAGGTTTTTTTAAAAAGTTAGAATTTTCTGCGAATAATAAAATGAAGCCACTCTAAAGTGTTGAAAAATCTATAAGGACGTGAGAATCATTTTCATGAAGACCTGACTTCAATTAAGACAATCCCAGACATGTCAGGTTGATTTTTAGAAAATGGTTATTAATGCACAACGTAAATATCGTCTGCAACAGAATCCCAGGGAGAAGAACAGTTGTGACCGTGAGCAAAAAGAAAAAGGAGGTTGGCTTTGTAGATGATGCAGGAGATAAGCGCTGGGAGGAAATGAAACCTCAAATGCTGCTGATGGTGGATGGACGGGCGATGGTCACGTGAACCGTGGCTGCTCGCAGTGGGAAGCGTTGGGGCTTCAGCCACATGGCTCGGCTGGTAATACAGCAAAAGGCAGAAAAACAAGAGTGTTTTGGGGACAGACAGCAGCTTTTAAGCCTGGACAAACGTTGCACTATCCTCCTGTAATGTGTGTTGAAACTAAGCCCCCAGAGCTGCTATAGCGAGATGAAATGGGGGATTCGGGGGGAATATTCAAGGCAAATGGCCCCGTAGGCGTCAAAATCGGTGTCTGTGGAACAACCCGCTGCAGAGGCTCTGGGGGTGGTTCTTACAGATCCTCCCGTGCCTTTTCAGAGGGTGCCTGAGCTCAGGTTCTTAGCACCGCGCTGCAGATGTTAACTCAAGTACCTGTCCTGGCCTTTCAGCCATGAAATGCGATGTGCTCTTTGTTAAAAGAGATGCTGGTACTTTTTTTAGGTGTCTGACTATAAAAGCTAGCAGCTATGTTATACAGCATTTCTTTTAATGAAATGTTTGTCTTTCACGTCTAGAGGTGTGGACAGGGCAACAAATGAAAAGCATGGATCAAAAGTGGGAATGAGAAACCCCTGAGTAGGGACTGACGGCATTTCCTCTGATGTCTAAATTATTTTTATCTCTGACAAACAATAACATAGTTTCATTTGTAACGATGCTGCACTCTCTGGATTGCTCTTTACTTACCATATTCTCCTTCTTTTTATACCTGCACAAAATGCTTCCTTGGTGGTCATTGTGACATGGCAGCAGAGAGCCACGCAAATGAAGATTTTACACCAAATGAAACATTTTATTTATGCCTGAATGAACTTCCCCTCTTCAGATTTTTCCTTATGACTATTCTATAAACTAAGAAGGATGTACGGTGCATACACATTTTGTATTTCAGAGTTTCTTTGGTGTATGGGTAATTTTCTAGGACGGAATGTTTGTGAAGTTAACTTTGGTAATGGTATAGCATTTTGTATTTTGAAATCCATTAGGACGTGTGTTGATTGAAACTCTCCCCTCGGTACTTGCTCTTTATACCAGCCCTGTGAATCTTTACTTTGATACCCCTCTCAAAACCCTGGGAAAGACCCAGATCAGGTTGCAGTAAAAATGTATAATAGTGTGCTGGAAAGCAATAAATCTGGCATTGCAGATGAACTGAGCGGTCACTAAGCAGAAGCTTTTGAAACCACGACAGTTACGTTTGCTTTGGGCATAGGATTGATCTGATGGAATTTTAAAGGTGCTGCCTGAAACTCAGTGCACCCAGCTTTACAGAGACCTAGCATGTATAGAAATATAAGATCTTGTGGCCTTTGAAGAGTTCAAAAATCTTTCATTTTACAGTCTCAAAAGAATATGTGTTCATTGATCCAGTTGCTACTGCTTAAAAACTATTTTTCAACTTTGTTTATGCTTTGTCTCCATTGTCTGCCTATACTTGATTAGAAATAACATAATTTAACATTTAATTTTTTGACCTTATATTTCATAACCTTAACTATATTGATTTATATTAGGTGCTAAACAATAATTTTACATTATTGCATATTTTTCAGATGTTTCTTTTGCAAGATCAGAGAGGCTTGTTTTATAAAGAAGCTATAATTCTCAGGATGTGTCTACATCAACATTTTAGTTAGATCAGGATCCCACTCCTGAAGCAGTTGCCCCCACTTGCTTGGCTGTGGTTCATGTTGTGGAGCAGACTGGGAGTGCAAGATTGGGACTGCTTCAGGAAGATGCAGTGCGAGGATTACTTTTACATAAGCCCTTACTAAGGTCTTTCTCCTGCTGAAACTTGAGTCCTTGGGGCTATACTGGAGCGAATGGGACAATAAACCCCCTTGAAGCAGGAAGGGGCTTAAGCACCAACTGTTAAGCCTGTTTGCTAATGTCGATGTAGATAAATCCTGTGAGGATCCTGGGCTTTCATTCCATGAGGAAAAAAACAAAACTCTGTACTTCATGATGAGGCTCGAGATCTTCTCTTTGGTGCCACCACATGAGTTACAGAATCATAGAATTGTCTAGGTTGGAAGGGACCTTTATGGTCATCTAGTCCAACCATCAACCAAACTCTGATAAAAAAAACTATGTCTCTAAGGCCTTCTAATAAATACCTCCAGGGATGGTACCTCAACCACTTCCCTGGGCAGCCCACTCCAATGCTTAATAACCTGTTCAGTGTATAAGCATTTTTCCTAACATCCAACCTCAACCTCCCCTGGCACAACTTGAGACCATTTCCTCTTGTCCTGTCGCCTGTGACTTGGGAGAAGAGACTGACCCCCACCTCTCTACACCCTCCTTTCAGGTAGTTGTAGAGAGCAATAATGGCTCCCCTCAGCCTCCTTTTCTCCAGGCTGAACACCCCCAGCTCCCTCAGCCTCTCCTCACAAGACTTACTCTCCAGA
>JAOTQQ010000012.1:113979228-114001003 GCA_026546715.1 Gallinago undulata
GCAGCTCTCCAGCCACTCTGCCCCCAGCCTGTAGCACTGCCTGGGGTTGTTGTGACCCAAGTGCAGGACCCAGCACTCAGCCTTGTTGATCCTCATCGCATTGGCCTTGGCCCATCCATCCATCCAGCCTGTCCAGATCCCTCTGCAAAACCTTTCAACCCTCATACTGTATTTGTGTGATTTCACACAGTATCGAGTGGGCTTCTGTGGGGTCACAGAGCACCTGCACATGGGCATTAGCGATCCCTTGTTGCTGTCACCAAAAAACACTCACCTTGAGCTTACCAGCACAGCCTCACAGCAGGCTTACGTTACAGCTGTTCATGTCCTTTAAGCTGCAGAAAAAAGAAAAAAAAATCAGAATAAACCTGCCTTTCTCTGAGTTTACACCGGCGCTGGGCAAGTTGCAGTCTCTAAAGATATCTTCAGCTTTCTTATAGCACTAGGGAAAGGGATTTTTGGCTGACAACTTAGATCAAATTACCTTATGTCCTCCACTTTAGCTGTTTGTTCTGTAGAAGCAGGACTATTGAAGAGCAAAAAGGTTAACGCTTAGGTGCCTCAATACCTGATCTTGCAGATGCAGCAGGTAATTAAACACTGGGCTTCCTGATGTCCAGGGTGAACGTGCAAACACCAGCTTGCCCGTGAGTGTGCAGAAATTTCCTATGAACCATTAACTACAGAACAAGAGTCTCTTGTAGACTACAGTTATAAGTAAGTAAAATAAAGCCCTCAGTATTTCAAAACAGCTAGTGTGTAAGCCGTGTAAAGCTGAGAATTTGGAAAAAATCTTCCACTAGGTGCTTTCACAAACTGAAATTAAGCATTAAAGATGTTTGCTTCTAAGGGAAGGTCCTGGCTGAAGGTGCCCCCCCAGTGCCTTCAGACAAGTGTGGGAGCACTGTAACGTTGACATACAAGAAGAGGAAACTGTATTCTCTGCCTCTGTGGGATGGTGATGCCTGGTCAGTGCCTATTGATTTTCTGTACGATTCCTTTTATTTCAAGAGAAGGTGAGAAGGGGAGAGATGAGTTCTTATGCTGCTTTTAAACCTGTATCACAGTTCACTGTGTTACTGCTGAAATCTTCTGGACAGACGAGATTTGGTGACAATGGGTGACGGATAACTTGCAGAAATGGTAGGCGAGGAGGTACCCTCCCCTCATGCTTAGAAGAAAACATTCAGCTCTTGGATAGGACAGTGTGTCTGTCATTATGTGGTGTCTCCTCAAGGGCAGGATGGGATTTAATTGAAGGCAATGTGGGAAGCTGAGACCTGCCATGAGAGAGTGCTTGTGGCCTTGGCTTATTGTTATAGTCAGTTAGGGTTATGATTATAGAATCACAGAATTTTCTGGGTTGGCAGGGACCTTTCAGATCATCTAGTCCGGCCATCAACCTAACTCTGACAAAACCCAGCGCTAAACCGTATCTCTAAGCACTATGTCTACCCACCTCTAAAATACAGCCAGGGTATTTATTATCAGTATTGTTACAAAAGTAATAAGTTTTTAATATGAACCCAGACCAATCTGCCTAATTTTCCTGCGTAGAGGGGTAGGGTGTGTAAGGCACATCCCATTGAACCAGCTGTGTCTGCAGGCGGACACCTCTGCTGCTTTAACTGTTCTCTACGATTACCTTTTCTATCCTAGAGACAAAGGGAAAGGTGAGGTGTAGCACAGGGTGTTAGAATCTGCTTTAGCTTCTCCAGCTGTGCTTTAGTCCATGCTGGTTTACCTGAGCCCGAATGAGCTCTTGTTTTAGGGTTTTACATTGTTCTTCAAAGAACTGGCTTTTAAAGATTAATTAGGGCAGGGGTGGAGAGAGAGCGTGTGCCTGCAAGGGAAGAATGTGACTGTGAACCCAGCATTAGAGCACTGACCTGAAAGGAGGGAGAGAGGAAGGAAGGAGAGGTTTGAAAAGCATTCATAGTGGATTCTTTGAAGAGTGAGTATGACTGCTCTCCTCTGAGGGAGGAATACAGAGATGACGTTGTGTGTGTGCTTGCTGAGGTCCTGTGTAATTACATCAAGGGATCAGCAGTCAGGTTCCAGTCATGTAGATGCTACCAGCTGTGTCTCGTCTGAGTTAGCACGGAGGCACATCCTGAGAAGGATTCTCCTGCTCAATTGTATAGAAGAAGAGGAAATCCTTGTGCGGTTATTTGCTTCCAAAGCAGTCTTTTCTCTAAAGCATACTGAAATAAGTTATCGCTACAGCAATTATATTTTTTCTTCTATCTATTCTTAAGCTCACAGAAGTATCAGAAAGATGTAAGGGATTTCATGGGGGAGGGAGGCAGACTGGGGAGAAAAGATGATAAATCTGAAAATATTGAAATGGTAAATAACTATTTTGAAATATTTACTTTATCTGCATATTGAGACAAGAAGTAATTTCTTTCCTTTGCAGCAGAAAAGAGCTTTCAGCGTGGGTTCCTACCCTTCAGTTGTTCTCCCTGTGGACTATTGTATATTAAAAGGAAGCATCTATTTGCTGCATAGCCCAGATGATTGCGTGGGAAACAGCTTGGTTTATGGCGTAATGTTTTTTGTTTAATACCTTCTTTATTCCAACAGGAAATATGGGATGTATAAAATCAAAAAGGAAAGACAATCAGCATGGAGATGGGCTAGATTTGAAGAATCAACCAGTACGTAAAACTGAACGAACTATTTATGTGAGGGATCCAACGTCCAATAAACAGCAAAGGCCAGTAAGTAGATAGTCTCAGGGGAGAATTCCAGTAGCAAGATCAAAGCATGACTGGCATAACTCAAATTTCAATCCAAAGCACATGCATGAAGAAATTCAAATGATCATTAGTACACAATTGGGTTCTTAGTGTTGTGCACTTCACCCTCAACTAATAATTACTTAAAGAATTAAAAAATAAAAATTGGTGATTTGTTACTTCATTACTTTGTTATGTTTGTCATAGTTTTCTGTGTGAAAACTGTAATCCTTCTTGGGGATGCTTGATTTAGAGGTAGCTACGTGTGTAGAAGAATGCTAGGTGACTCTAGAAAACCTGAAGTAGTTTAGAACTTAGTAGTTTTTGAAAGGATTGGAGTTGGGTTTCCTAATAGCCGTGGGAACCAGGTGTTGATTATTCTATTTTAAAAGGCTGAGACAATTATGGGTGGTTCTTTACCAGCTCTAGTCAACTTTCCTTTTGCTCCCTGAAGGCCAGTACTCGATGTGGCACCAGGGGGGTAGGTAAGGATGGGAGGGGAGCAGAGGGTGCATGGAGCAGGACTGGTCTGCAGGAGGAACAACCTGCTGATGGTCCTGTGTGTGCTGCTTGGCATCAGAAGAGGAGGGGAATCCACTGGGTACCAAGGGGGTTTGCTGTTTTGCAGATTGATTGGAACCTTTTTTCCATGCCTCCGCGAGTGTGAGGGACACCCTTCTCTCCCTTCTCACCAGATGAGGCGGTGGGGTCAGTGGGCTCTCAGCCAACGTACACACGTCACAGACTGCTATTTGCGTGGGGTTTTTTTAATGACTTCTTTTGTCTGGCACAATCTTGGCAGCATAACTGTGCTTTTAGTTCTTTAGCAAGACAGCTCCGTGTAAGTGACTATCCTGCTAAAGCACCCTGCATAAATCCTCATCAGCAGAAGTCACGAAGCTGGGAATTTCCCCCTCCCGAGCTTGTGTCACACCTTCCTGAGGTCTGAGCTGCTCAATCCAAAATCTAGTGGGGACTTGCTGTATTTTCGTCTTTCAAAGAACGGTGGGAAAAAGATTGGAGCATTCCCTTTTAATTTATGACATAGAAGACGATACCAAATCACCCGAATAATATGTAATTGTAATGTTAGATCATCACAAAGATCTAAAACTGCTTAATTAAAGACATATTTTATTGTAGGTAAACCATGAAACACAGCTCTTACCAGGACAGAGGTTTGTCAGCGAAGGTACGTTTTCATGGGACTCTTACTGCTGTGTGCTGTGCCCGTGTCACCCCGTGAAATAATGCAAACCTGCCTTTGCCTTTCTGCCTTTGTAGTTACAGAGGAGCACGGAGTCATTGTGGTAGCTTTGTACCCCTATGATGGCATTCATGAAGATGACCTGTCCTTCAAAAAAGGAGAAAAATTGAAAGTTATCGAGGAGTAAGTATGATAGTACTGACCGTGTTGTAGTTTTTCTTTGGACTCATCTAATTCCCTTCATAATTTTTTGATATCCTACTCAAAACATGACTGCGTTAATGGTAAGAGAGCTCCCTTATGTGTGGAAACACAAATGCATGTGGAGCTGCTGTCAGGACTTGGCAGGTGGCCTTGGTAACAGCGACCAGACATTGATCTGGTGGAGCCAATGGCTTCTAAGGGGGCTTGAGTTCAGGGGAAAGATGCTGCTTCTCTCCCCAGCGTGGGCAAAGCTCTCAGCGCCGTAAAACCCAAATAACACTTTATAATTTTCCTTTCCCATGAATACGAGTGGTGTTTCTGTTTTTCAGGCTGGGAGAATGGTGGAGGGCAAAATCTCTCACCACAAGGAAGGAAGGATTCATTCCCAGCAACTACGTAGCAAAAGTAAACACCTTGGAAACAGAAGAGTGAGTTCTCCCAGGCTCTAAATCCTGGAAAACTACTTCTTCACCCTGGTGGTGGGTCCTTTGTGGGTGGGGGAAAGAAAGGGTTCTAACTCTTTGAAATATTTTTCAGATGGTTCTTCAAAGACATAACCCGAAAGGATGCTGAAAGACAACTCCTGGCTCCTGGAAATAGTCCTGGATCCTTCCTTATCAGGGAAAGTGAAACATTAAAAGGTAGGCTTCGGAGTGGGCTGCTTTGGGATTGAGAGTAGAGTTAAAAATGTACAGTCTGTCTTCACAAAAATTGGCATTAAGTGGCGCTGGGTGTGGAGTAGTACTAGTGTGTCCTATTGTGTGAATCCTCTGCAGTTCTGTAGGAGTGAGAAGGATGAGAAAATCACAAGGAGAAGAGAGGAGAGAGTATAACCCAAAGTTGAGATTGAGGGGGAAAAAAACCCCAACGTGTGTGTGTGATTACACTGACAATATGCAAGAATGAATGGAGACATCTTTTCCCTTCCTAGCATTTGTGAGTGCTTTACTGAAGGACACTTTTCATTGTAAACAGTAGATGCTGCGTTTTATAATCTTCCATTATTGGGTCTGTGTCCATTGCTACAAGGTTTAAAATGTAGTTAGTGCATAATGAGGGGTTTACGCTTCTGCACTGCAGTGGGAATTTTTTTCCGAAAGCTTTTTGGTAAAGGCTTCTGCTGTAGACAGAGCTCCTTGTACTGAAAACCTTAGTGAAGTCTCCAGGCTCTTTGGTGGGGACTTTCAGAAAAGCATTAGGAGGTTCTGCCCCAGCGTCTGGACTCCAAGAGCAGCCTGACTGTGTTCTCCAGCTGGGTATTCCAACACTGCATCCTCCAGAGGAAGATGCATGAATCCTTCAGTAGAGTGTATGTCTGTCCTCTCCACACGAGTAGATTTTCTGGCCCTAACAGATTCTTGATTAGGTAGCTCTCTGTAATGGGCCCATATTTCTGTGCTCTCAAATGAAGACTCCTAAATGAAGTTCTCAATGGAAGACTCCTAAATTCAACATAGGCTACTAAGACTAAGGCAAAGTACCCCCAAAATTTTTATTTCTGTCTCCTTCTGTCACTGGGTCTGTGTGTGGGGAGGGAGAAGGCAGTGAGGTGGTTTCTTATCCTTTGAAAATGGACAAGAAGAATTGTGCAAGTCAAGGCAAAGAGCTCTGTAGTTTAGGGTAGATGTTCTGCAGTCCCATCTTAAATCCCAGCTGAGGTCAGGCTCTGTGGGACTAACAGATCTGCCCTCCCTCCCATGTGCCTCAAGCCATCTCCAAGCTATCCTTTTGCTTGGCCCGTGACATCTAGCGTGTTCCTCTTCCGAAATTCCAAAATCTCTGAATTCCAGCTTCTGCCTGAGGAGTGTGAGAGCCCTGGCCTTCCTTTCCCAGCTGGTTCCACTCAAGCTAGGGGGACTTTCTGCAGGTGTGGGCATTGGACGTGGAGCTGTTGGCCTTATGGACCTCCTAGCTTTGCTGAATAAGATTGAAAAGAAAGTGTGACTGTAAGCATTTTGGTGACGGGTTCAGGACCGGCTGTTGGCCAACTTCCTCCTGTTGGTTGCAAAATGTTTTTTTGAGGAAACAAGGGAGTAAAAATGAAAACAGACAGAAAGGTGATTTTTGTTAGGCTCAACTATCTATGTGTGGACACCATAGACTTTTGCTGTCTTATAATGATCATTCTTTCTTTATCCACAGGCAGCTATTCTCTCTCCATAAGAGACTATGATCCACAGCACGGTGACGTTATTAAGCACTACAAAATTAGGAGTCTGGACAATGGAGGATTTTACATCTCTCCACGAATAACTTTTCCCAACATCAATGATATGATCAAACATTATCAAAGTAAGTTAAATCAGTTAGTGGATTACTTAATAGAATACAGCCATTATTTCCTGGGAAGGAAAAGAAACACTTTCTTGTTTTGTTTCAAACCGTTTCATCTTTTTTCGTTGTTTGTTTTTTCTAAGTAACACGGGCTTGCATGTTATCAAAGATAAAGCAAAACTGGTTGGAACCCAAGTAACGTTATCATAATCGAATCTAATGCTGCTTGCTCTGCGGCGTGCCATTGTGCAATAAAGAATAGCTTTATAAAACACTTCATCAAAGTTAAGATGATGTGAAACTACAGTAAGAATTGACTGCATTGGAAATAAATGAATTCTGTATTCAGAAGTAAATTAGTATTCAGTATTCACAATTAGCAGAAATACATATAGAATGAATATCCTTTTGTGGTGATGCGTGGAATTGTTTTTATTTTTTCTGTCATTTTTCGGTTGGTTGGTTTGTTTGTTTATTGTAAACGTCATTTTGAAGGAAGTAGAAGTCCATTGACTTCAAAGAAAGAAAATTGCACCCACATAGAAACTATACATTTATTTATAAAAAAAACAGGGAGAGGAAGGGATGGGTTTCTATATATGTTTTAGCTACAGAAGTGACTTTTCATTCTGTAAAACTTCCTGTTGGATAGCTCCTAAATATGTGGGTTTAATCTTGTAACTGAGAAGACTGAGGAGATGAAAAATGTAGGACAGAAAAACAGGTAGTGATTTATCAAAGCCATGCTGAGGACTTGGCCATGAGGTTTCTCTGAGCTGTTGGACATGTGTGGTAATTATTTGGCACAGCTGGAAAACCTGAGTATTATTCTACATTTGTATTGAAGTTGTGGATGTTCTGTGTCTGGAGAAGAGATAATCGTGACCTACTTATCCTTCCATGCACATGTGTCTGAAACAACGCTATAAGAAATGTAATGACAAATTCAGAGTACAACTTCCAACATACTGACAGTAAACAGATTGTATACTTTATTTAGTTTGTACCAATTGTACTAAAAAAATCTTAATAATCTGATGGTAAGCAGATGAATGTGACACTTCTTTGTTAAACTTGTCTCTGAATACCAAATTTCAGTTCAGAGATGCTTAAAGTTACGTGAAAGCACCAGAAAGCTTATGTTTTCATCAAAAGAGCTGATTATTTTGAAAATTATTTTGAGCTGGTTGATGTACACCTGCAATTAAGAAATGTTTGTCTCAAGTCATGGGGCACAGAAGTGTAGCAAATTTTGTATTTTGTTTTTCCTTTGAAAAACAGAGCAATCAGATGGCTTATGCAGAAAGCTGGAAAAAGCTTGTATTAGTCCCAAACCTCAAAAACCATGGGATAAAGACGCATGGGAAATTCCACGGGAATCAATTAAATTAGTGAAGAAGCTTGGAGCTGGTCAGTTTGGAGAAGTCTGGATGGGTAAGTTCATTCCTTTGGGAAGCGTATTTAAATGTGCTGAAAGAAGTGTCATTTCAGAGTCATTCAGAATAATAGTGGACATGAACCTGGTCTGATAATCCTGTAAAACAGCACAGTCAGGCCCAGAACATTCCTTCTTTACAAAACAAATCCTTTGGTGTCTTTTAAAGTAAAAAAGAATAATGGGTAAGGACTCTGATTTAGAGGGTTGAAGACAACAGTGGGTTTTTTTGGTTGTGTTTTGGGGGAAGGAGAAGGTTATATTTAGATGTGACTCCTGATGCTCAAAATCAGCGGTGATCTCAGAACTTTGTTTCAAATCAGAAAGTGGTAAAGAAACTGGAATAGAAAGAAATCAAGTCTTTTAGTGAATAATGCATAGAGTTTTCATTATCTCTTGGTAAAGAAGAGGCTGCAGTGTAATGCATGGCACTGCCTTTTTGGGTGAAAAACGGGGACACTTAATCCAAGATTGTTGCCTGCCAGAACGCTGGTGAGAAAGTAGGTGAATTACGTAGTGAGAAGATTAGAGATTGATCGTGCTCTGCCTTGAGCTATCATGAAGGTCCCCAGTAATGAAAGTGACATGAGACTTACAAGTTGTAAATTAATATATACCCAGCAAAAAATGATAGCATTAATTATTAAAACTATAATTAGCTTTGCTTATAGACAACCTTATTTTCTCTGCCTCGGTGACTTCCTGTGGCAAGGGGCTCTCACCATTCTCTAACCATATTCTGCAAAAAGATTTGATCCCCTTGCTTTTGAAACGTTGTCTATTCAGGGATCTGAGTAATCTTTTGGGTTCCGTATTGCATGTTCTGTGTGCTATTCGCTACTTCCACACTTATTACTGTTTACCATCTTATTTGAGGTAAACTATACCTTTCTCCCAAAGTCTTGATTATGGTGGTTTTTGTGGGCCAGAGCATTGTCTCAGCCCTTCCCTGAATCTCCTTTTAGGAGGTATTTAAGCAGTAACTACATTTGTATTATAATAATGGAACATTTTTGGTTTGGTTGCGGTTTTTGTTGGGGTTTTGTGGTTGTTTTTAAACAAGATTCTATAGGCAGGGCATTTCTGAACAACTTAATAGCGTATCCCAAAACTCATTAGAGGATGTCAAAGTCTGAAGGGGTCTCTGATGCCACTCGGGAGTGTGGCCAGCTAACGGGAATGTCTTTGCTTTGAAGAGACGCTCTCATTTTGAAAAGCAAAGCACAGAGGGGTGGTGTTTGAGTGGCAAATTCCACACCTAACTGCAGTGTCAATCAGAGAGCTCTAATTCAGCCCTAGGTGCAGTCTTTTGATATAAATAATGTAAAAAAAAATGCAAACAATGCATCTCTATAGTATAGCCAAATTCAATCTTTTATCTGCCTTCGTGAGAGAAGACTTAAGAAACCCCTCTGGCTATGATATACATGAGTGACAATTCTCGCACTAGTTAAGAGAAGCGTCAGCCATTGTGCAGATTTTTTTTCTGTCTAATAAACCAAGAAATATTTAACTGACACTGAAACACAATGAAAGACTTGGTGGCAGAAGTTAATCGCCTGCTTTGAAAACGTAGATCGTTTTGGGAAGTGACTACTTCTGCACATGCACACACGAAGGCGTACAAGCTTAACAGGGTGTTTCTGGTTCAAGATGTTTCCTCTTGTTTGTGCCATTGCTTCAGCATCTAAACTGGGGCTAACCCTGGCGTGTGGACTGCTGCTCTGTGAGAAAAACTGATGTACTGTGAAAGCGATGGCTGTGTTTCCTCTTCTCCCCTTGCTTTCTGAAGCGAGAGCAGCTGATTTGCATGGCACAGGTCCCCTCTCGATCAGCAGCCTGGTTAATCTTAGAACCAATGAAGCTCAAGCTGGAAAAGACCTATTGGGTCAGCAAACACTCCGTGTTGTAATGATCAACCAGGAGGTGTGTGGAGGTGCTGAGAAATAACCTCCTTGTTACGCTCTCCTGATTAGAGATCGAGTTGTTACGTCTCTCCTCGTATAGAACAACATGATTTTTCAGCCATAGCATGAATGAGAGTGTTCCATGCTTTAATTACTAGATTTCTTCTTGATAAAAGGCACTTAGAACTGCAGTTGCAGGTGGAACAGTGTGCCTTTCAGATCTCCCAGCAAAGAGAGGTACAGAGCTACTGCAGAGAGACCAGCAAAGGGCCACAAGGATGATGAAGGGACTGGAGCATCTCTGTTGTGAGAGAAGACTGCAAGCTGGGACTGTTCAACCTGGAGAAGAGAAGGCTCAAGGGGATCTTATCAATGTATATAAATACCTGAAGGTAGAATGCAAAGAGGATAGAGCCAGGCTCTTCTCAGCAGTGCCCAGTGACAGGACCAGAAGCAATGAGCACAGACTGAAGCACAGGAGGTTCCCTCTGAACACCCCATTCTCACTGTGTGGGTGACCAAGCACTGGCACAGGTTGCCCAGAGAGTTCATGGAGTCTCCGCCCTTGGAGATAAGTCAAAAGCCAACGGGACAGAGTTCTGGACAACCAGCTCTAGGTAGCCCTGCTTGACCAGGGAGGCTGGACCAGATGCCCTCCAGAGGTCCCTTCCAACCTCAGCCTTTCTGTGATATATGGGAAGATAGAGATAATACTGCTACTGTAACATGAAAATATGACAGCATATTATTTATATTTTTTTTCCAGTTTGACCATAAGTACTCTTTGGCCTTCCAAGTTGACATCTTCCTATTGCAGATTTTGGAGGGAGTTAGTTTATGTTATGGGAGGACTAGGAAAACCTGAGGAACAAAAATCAGAGTCCCATATTCCCCAGCCACTCAGCTGTGCTCATGTGTGACCTGTGCACAGAATGTACGTCACTTACGAAGTGGGCAGGTGAGGTGCTGGAGTTTCTGTATCTGGAGACATTCAAAGCCTGCCTAGACATGTTCCTGTGCAACCTGCTCTGGGTGGACCTACTTTGGCAGGGGGGTTGGACTAGATGATGTCCAGAGGTCCCTTCCAACCCCGTATCATTCTGTGATTCTGTGGAGATCTGGTCAGAAATGGTAGCCCTATCCTCATTATTGTCTGTTATAAATTCATGTCACAACTTGGCCAATGCAAGAGTTTGGTGGCAACCTATCTGTCCAGGTTACTTCTCTGTCAAAATAATTATAATCAACTCCAAAATAAATATGTGAAATGCTAATAATTTTTGGAGGATTCTATTCTAACATAGAGAGAAGAACATGGCTTTCTCTGTAAGACATCATGACATTCCTCAGACTTGCATACAGTTGCTTGCATTGTGTTCCATTTTTTACAGAAGCATTAACTGTAGAGATATTTTCTTCCTGCCACGGTATGAAAGGGTTTTTGACTGTGGAGTTCAGCGCATCTAGGCAGCTGCTTTAGTGATGTGATGAACCAGAGTTGCACTGCAAGAGCAGGGTCTATGTTTTATGCATTTTTGTTTCTGGTGTGCACTGATATGATGTGAACCATGATGCTCTGGGGTATTAATAATCCATGAAAGGAATTCTCAAGCAGGGCTAAGAGAAAAGTTAACAAGCCAAATGGAGCCATTACAGTGTATTTTATTAATGAGGCACATTCTGCTTGCATCTCAGGTGTAAAAGATTCTTTCATTGGGTAACTCCCAAATTAGTACATAGTACATGTTTTGGAGGTATATTTTCTTATGCAGCTGTTACAAAAATCAAAGACTTCTAAAATGAACCAAGAAAACTTGCCAGCACATCTTGCAGGATGTTTTTACAGTACGTACACGAGCTGAATGTCAGTTGCAAAGAATCTGATTTTTATGTCAGGTGTTCTAGATGTAAGCGAGAACTTTGCTGCTTTCCCATGACTTTAAATTCATGTTTAGGCAGCAAACTGAGTTCATTCATGTCATGTGGCAAGGCATACCGTGACCCAGCGAGTACTGGGTTTACACCCCAGAGCCAGGTTCTGTTCAGCCAAGGCAGATGTTAGCGAAGGGTTTGGAGCCCCAGGTGCTGTGCGAAACGAAGGTGATGCGGTGCTGTAACCACCCCTTCCCACAGCTCCCAGCATGTCACTGGAATCCCTCTGTGATGCAGATTGAACATGAGATTTGGTGTCCCTCGCTGAAACACTTGGAGGTCACCAGTTTTCCCTTCACCTGTACAAAGGCTGTGGTTTCTTACTTTTACAGTAAGAGCGCGCCCCCAAAACAGGTAATCTTTATGGAAACCAGCACAGAGGTTCTCACGTTAATCATAAGTGACCTGCCATGGAAACTAGGACTTTGTTCAGATGGGGTGGTACACAGGGATACTACAAAGATGCTACCTCCTCCGGGTCTGTCCAGCCTCATATCCTAATATAATCCTCCTCTCCACGGGTACCAGGTTCTTATTCTGCTCCTCACAGATGATGGGAACTTTTCTCCCACGTGGCGAGGTGACACCTGCTTAGCTGAGAGGTAGGGACTCATGCTCTGTGAGGGTTCAGTTCTGGCGTGGTCCTCAGCCCACAGCAAGCTAACACTCATTTTGCTTGTAATGGGTGAGGGAAGGAGGTGACAAATTCCAGTTTTGCCAGACTGCCAAAGGTGCATTTTTCGCAGACGCCATTGCGTTTGCTCACAGAGTTCATGACAACCTTCCCTTGGTGTTTGGTGTCCCATCCCTCCCTGAACTTGACAGACATCAGGATCAAGTCTCTTGACTGCTCTCATCAGCTACTTTGCTTTGTGTGTTACCACCAGAAGGTCAGGGTGGACTTTTTTTCCAGCAAAAAGCGTCCATATCGCTCAGGTGTTGTAGTAATGTCAAAATTCAGCAAGTAGAACCCTTGTCTGATGGATCTCTTTAATGAATGTAAAATACTCTTACATAGATAATATTAAGTGTGTTGGCCACAATTGCTTCACAGAAATAGTGATGTTAATTAGTATGTTCAGTACAGTATTCAACAAATACAGAGTGGTACTAGTGCTATGCTTTTAGGTATGTGATGGAATAGTAGAGATGATACAAATAGGCTTTCTTCTTAAGCAGAAAGAGATGTATTTAACATCTCTCTGGTGAGTATAAATTGTATAATTGAGCTTTGACAGCAGAATTTGAGCTTTAGTTGTCATCTCTTATTATTAGATCATCCAGATGCATATCGTTCTTATCCTTTGACCTGACCACAGTTGGAAAAATATATTTAATAATCATGGAGGTGAATAATTTGTGGCAGATACAGTGGCTTTTCTCAGGTGGTGATCCTTCTTAGAGAAAGGTGATGGAAGTGGTAAGAGCAAACACTTTGGATCCGGAAATTAGTTCCTTGCTTTGCCACTGATTTCTTATGTTTAGATGATAAATAGTATAAGGAAATTGTGGACTCTGATTTAGAGGTGTAGCCATTGTGGTAATACTCTCTGGATTGCTGCTGAATAAGGAAATGAGGCGATTTCATTAAGTCATTAAAGTTTTGCCTTGTTCGAGAAATAGGTTTGCCATGTTGAAATGGGTACGGTGGGGGACAAAAGGCTGGGGATTGATATTGCTGAAGCATCCTGTGTGTCTGAAACCTTAGAAGTTGTATTTATACCCCACCCCCCACCTTTCTTTTTCAAATTAAGTGACTTCCCGATATAAACTTTAGGATCAGCGCTTGCTATTGGTTGTGGTTTTTTTAATTATTTTAACACTTATTTAATGTTTGCAAACCATTAAAGCAGGTAATCATTCATTGCTTTGCACCGATAGTCGCTTTTTATATAATTAATTACCTTAGAAGGTCTGACAATGAGAGAAATGCAACCGCTAGAGTCTCTCCCGCTCCTGGCACGGGCTATGTGATAAGACCTCATCAGGTTTTAAATCTCGCTCTGAGGACTGCCGTCCTGGCAGCGTATCCGTGTCCGTCGTGAGAAGGCTCACTCGATTGCGCTTTCCCGCAATGCCCTGAGTGCAGAGGGTTACAGAAAAGGATTCTCAGCGTGAGACTGGCATGCATAAAATGATTATAATCACGGTATTTAGAGATGCTCCAGAATCTTGAAAGCCATCCATTAAATTCTGAGACGATTTATGTGGACATTCATTAAAACATCTCTTGGCAGTTTGAATATTTTATGGATTATCTGTAAATGGAAACTTGGTGTGAAGTGAGATAATTTGCTTTCCTTATATTTTTTTTTTTCCCAGATAATTGATTACTAAAAATAGGGAACGGATTACTTTTCACCACAATGCTGTATCAGCTGCAAAACAAAAAGGAATTTTTGTGTAAATATTTGGGCTCCATCTGGCACTTGCTCTCAGACTCCTAGCTATTATTGGAATCCAACCTCACCCACTTTACAAATTCCTAGTAGTCGGAGCACCGTGTGGCACAATGACTATCGTATTCCCTCCTTTTAGGTTACTATCATAATAGCACCAAAGTGGCTGTGAAGACTCTGAAGCCCGGAACGATGTCCGTGCAAGCCTTCCTGGAGGAAGCCAACCTCATGAAAACACTCCAGCATGATAAGCTCGTTAGGCTTTATGCTGTAGTGACCAAAGAAGAGCCTATTTATATTATAACAGAATTCATGGCTAAAGGTGAGAACCATACTGGATCTGCAAGTAAGGTTTTAGTAAACTCTTCTGCTTCTCATAGATCAGTCTCCCTTCCTTATAAAGGAGGGAATAAAAAAAATTAAGAGGAAAACTTGGGGTTTTAGTGTCGTCCTTTCAAATGCTCTGATATAATGTGAAGGAGCACCCATCGTAGAGAAGGGATGAGGCCTTAATTTTATGATTCATTTCTGCATTTGTGAAATAAACTATTTTTACAGTTTTCTTAAATGTAGCAATTTTAATTGTTTCATGCAGAACATCACATCCCAAATACCTCTGGTTCCTTTGGGCTCCCTACCTAACTTTTGTGTCTGGTTTCATAGCAAGGCAATTACTTGAGGAGGATTGATACGTGGTTCTCCTAGACAGCTTTCCTGATATTCCAGAGACTGGGGTACTTACCAGACTCAACACTGAACTAAGGCACGGTCTGATGGGCCTTTTCTACACCCAGGAAAACGGCAAAACTTGGATGCCTGACATGCTGAGTTGGATGTTACTGTTGCTAAATCATGTAAAGAGACTGCCTGACTGGAGTTAACGTGAAAGTACAGCAAAACGCTTCACTGCAAACATTTTGTGATCCAGAAAATAAAGGTGTGACCTTTATTTTGGTAATCAGCTTCACTGACTTAATTTTTCTCTGTTGTCACAGGAAGCTTGCTGGATTTTCTGAAGAGTGATGAAGGAAGTAAATTGTTGCTCCCAAAGTTAATCGACTTCTCTGCGCAGGTAAATTTTAAGAAATATGCTGACAATTAATGGCGTTTATGGTCTGAAACTCATGCTGGGCAACTTCATCCTAAGGTGTTGGGTTTTTTTCATTAAAAAAGAATTTAATTTTCAAATAAGTTTTGGTCCGTGTAAATAAGGTTACTTGAAAGGAGGGAATAGATAAAAGGTTTCAAAGGCAAACTCAAAAGTGAAATTAGGCGTAGCTCTTAGCTCCTGCAGTGGTTTGCAGCCACTTTCCTTTGTGGAGAGGCTGCTCTCAGCTCGGGAGGCTCCGAGTAGAAAGTGTTAAGTGCAAGTTTGTGAGTTTTGTGCCTATGAGATTCCCTCGGTGTTAAATGTGGCGCTTTTACTTCTTAAGTTAGGTCAATTGGTCAAACTTTTCTTAACTTTAAGGGACTGTTGGTGGTTTCAAATTCTTATGTAAATTACTGTGAAATAAATGAAACCTATCAAATGATGTTTCAGGTACCAATCTGATTTATCCCGTGTCATAAATGGAGTCTGTAGAGGGAAGCCCCGGAGTGATTTGTGTGTGGAAGCCCGAAGCAAAGGTGCCTGGAGCCCAGTGTTTTGCTTCAGACAGTTGCCAGCATTATTTGTCCAGGGAGGCACATAGAGAATAGAGGAAAAATTGTGCTTTTGCAAATTGCAATTCATGTTACTAATAGGTAATGAAGGCATCTTTGATGGAATATTGTTTCACCCAACTTTCAGGGTTTTCAATATGCATCAGGATTTGCAGACTGTTGTACTCTATTGAACTAACTTGTTACAATTCACGAGGAAAGAGGAAGAAAGCCTTAAAAAGACGTAATGAATCGTTAGTGATTTATACCAAAAATTCACTATAAGAATATTATATAACTGTTTTATATAACTATTGCTATATAAATAAGTTTAGATATTAAGAAACACTTATATAATAGGAAGGTGGTCAAACCCTGGAACAGGCTTCCTAGAGAAGCAGTCGATGCCCCGATCCTGTCAGTGTTTAATGTCCAGGGCATTTGGACAATGCCCTTAACAACATGCTTTAACTTTTGGTTAAAGTGGCCTGAAGTGGTCAAGCAGTTGAACAAGATGATTGTTGGAGGTCTTTTCCAACTGGAACTATTCTACTCTATGGCATATTATATATCACATATCGTTATATAGGTGTTCAATATATCAAATAAACTTTTTATCTAACATAGATTTAACACAGAAGGTGATTTTGCTATAATTATTGGGCCAGTGTAGCTATAGGCTAAGTTTTCTGAACTATTTTGGTAACTTGTGCTTGAGAATTTAGTGGGGCAAAAGCTTTGTAGATGTGGAAAACCTGCTGGATCCCCGGTCACGTTCTGGAGAGATGAGTATTAGTGGCCAGAAAAGAAATAAATGTAGCTTTGAAAATAGTGTGCAAAATTCAAGGGAGAGAAGAACATCTCTGAGCAGTGACATGAAAAGAGACTTTTACAGCAGACCCTTTTATTGAGATTTGGGATGTTGAGTTCATCTGAAATGAATATTGTGTTTTCAGACATCTAAGGTTTAAAAAGCTTAATGATGAGATGCAGGGGTCAGCAACTGTCGGTTACAAAGTTTTGAAGGTTGGGTCACTTGAAATGGGCATCACTTGTCACCCCGATCTGACAACAGCCTCTCAGAGCTGGTTCCTGCACTTGACTTCGGAGGTCAGGACCTTGTGCAGCACAGGTGGCATGAGAAGTCCCTCTATTCACCTAAGATGTAGGCTATCAACAGAAATTCCTGAGAGTGAGCCACGCATTGTGTTGCAGAGTGATCTCCAAGGGATGTTCAGGAAGGTCTCTCTGAGGGTTTCTGGCCGCAGCCCAAACAAGACTTTGGAATAGAGAAACCAGGATTTTTCTTATGGGAAGAATTTGTAGGTTTTTTGAGCACACTTGTAAAGAGCCCTTAATGCCACTGGGTAGTAACAGGACTGTGTGGAACAGACTTGCAGGCTGCGTGTGGTTCTCAGACCAGAGGTTTCCCTCTGACCAACACAGATGTTCCACTGGTCTTCTCCAGCTCTGACAGTCTGAATGTTAATTGGTGGGTCTTTAGGGCAAAAGAGAAACAAAAACATTTTCATACTCTGTTGACCTACCGCTAAGGTAATGGTAATTTTACTGCAGACCCGTGGATCATGCTTTTCCAGAGTGTAGGCTGTATGTAAGGGAGAACATAAAATGTGTCTAGTATTTTTGATATGACTCAAGTTTGTACAAATGGAACACTAATTATTCTTACAACAATGATGTTAACCTCTCTGTACAGCCTAAAGAGAAAGAAACTTTGAGAGCTGTTTCAGAAGAGATTAAAAAAAAAAAAAAAAAAGCATGGGAGGAAGCTGATGGTGAACAACTTAAATAAGACCAGGCATATTATTTTGCCTTGGTAGACAAACACTTAAGCTTTACATGTCTGTCTAACCACACCATTCTGGCAAGGCACTTTACCAGTCTATCCCAGCTTCTCAGAAAGACTGAAGATGCAAGAGATGGTAGCTGAGAATTGGCTTATTTTTCCCCTCGTGCATCTGTGATGTTGCACGAGGGTGGCCTGCTCCCAAGCAGGGTACCCAGGGGGCTGGCTCGTAGCCACGGGGGTGCACACCAGATGTCTGTTGTGACAAAAATTGCTGAAAGAACCCAATTCACTGCAGAAGGGTACATGGACTTGTGATACAGCAGGAAGAAAACGGGCAAGAAGAGGGTCCACTTAGTGTGTTGCCACCTTTTCCAGAGCAATGGCCTTTGCCACCTTACAGTGGCCTTGTCAGATAAGGAGGGACTGGGAATGGGGAAGGGGAGGATGTAGTCTCTGTGACTGTCAGGTAGCTGAAGAGTGTAGTCATTGAACGTGAGAACCCAGGTGAAGCCCATTTTCCAAGTGGTGTTGAAGAGGGCCATGGGCTGGTGTTTCCATCGCCAGATTGCTCCTGGTGCTCCACTCACTGACTTCTTAACACCTTTGCCTTGAACAGTCTTCAAAGAAATCTGCATTTACAAGGGGTGAAACGTGCTGAGTTTGCAAAAAGAAAAGTAAGGACTGCTCACCACGGTGAAATAAACACCTTAAAAAAAGATAGCATTTTTCAAGCAAGTTAAAAAATACACTCCTACTCTGCTGTACTGATTTTGCTGTTTTAGTGGCTTCGCATCCACACTCACTGATTGCCATTTTTGACAGCAATAGCTGAGTACTGGGGACAGACTTTTCAGCCAGCCCTTTTATGATAGGACATGAGGTAATGGTTTTAAACTAAAAGAGGATAGATTTAGACTAGATATAAGAAAGAAATGTTTTATAATGAGGGTTGTGAAACACTGGAGCAGGTCACCCAGAGAGGTGGTAGATGCCCCATACCCGGAAACATCCAAGGTCAGGTTGGACAGGGCTCTGAGCAGCATGACCTAGTTGAAGATGTCCCTGGTCACTGCAGGGCATTTGGACTAGGTGGCCTTTAAAGGTCCTTTCCAACCCAAACCATCCTATGATTCTGTTATTCTACTTAGTTACACTTACATCTAGTGACTGCTTTAGAATTTTTAATGGGGTTTTTTTTCTGTATTAACAATAACAGTTTATGAAATTAGGCTCGTGAAAAACATGGCAAGAAAATGCTTGCTAGGAAGGTGGTCCAGCTCCGTTTCTAAAAGCAATCTGCTGTCTGAAAGAGATGAAGTTTCTCTTTTGTGTTTTAATTAGTGTGTATGAGTGTTAGTTGTTCCCTGGCAAAGATGATTTTGGCCACTAGAGATGAATGCTGGAAGTCTCCAAAGGGAGTGTGTTTTACAGGAAGCCGAGTTTTGCAAACGTACCTCAAGCACACGCCACCTGCTTCGGCACAGAGCAGAGCTCGTAGAAGTCAGCAGAATTGTCCGTATGTTGGACATGGCAGAAACAGCCATGAGGCAAAATCTGAGCCCGTTTCCCTGCCAGTGTGACCACTGCTGGTGCCTGGGCCAGCAGCACGGCAACCTCGCCGTCCGGTCTCACAACTGCCGTACATCTGGCAGGCGTTGGCAAGAAATTCAGCTCAGCCAGCGGGCTCGGGGAACCCAAAGGTGCTGGTGGTTCCCAGTTACGAGTTGGAGGGTAAGTAAATTTCATAGCTTTGTCCATGAGCTGTACTGCCAAATCTTCCTAATGCAGCAGGGCAAAGCAGTCCTCGTGGACATTGCCCATATTCCCCTTGTCGACTACAGGCAACAGCCTGGCTCACAGAATTGAAGAATCACAGAATGATATGGGGTTGGAAGGGACCTCTGGAGATCAGCTAGTCCAACCCCCCTGTCAGAGCAGGTCCTCCCAGAGCAGGTTGCACAGGAATGTGTCCAGGCGGGTTTTGAATGTCTCCAGAGACGGAGACTCCACCACCTCCCTGGGCCTATTCCAGTGCTCTGCCACCCTCAAAATAAAGAAGTTCCTCCTCGTGTTTAGATGGAACGTCTTATGTTCAAGGTTGTGCCCATTACCTCTTGTCCTGTACCTGGGCACCACTGAAAAAAGACTGGCCCCAACCTCTTGACGCCCCCCCTTACAGTATTTCTAGGCATTGAGCCATAGGCATTTATAGGCTCCTTCAGCAACAAAGCGACTGGCAAACTCTGGATTTTACTGGTTGGTTTTCATCTTGCCGTAGAGGTAGTTTACCCAAAGAGCTCCCGATTCTTTGTTTCACGGTTCTTGAAACCATACGTGCTTCTGTTTGACAGCTGCTGAAAACCTACGATGCAAATTCAGTGATGTTTTTGCCTGTGTAAACTCTTCCTGCTTCTCACGCAAATCCGTTCTCTCCCGTGTAGCACACGTGTGCACGGCGGCTGTGGTGGGGAAATGATACCAGTTGTTACTGAACAGACTCACATCATAACTTTCAAACTGGTCAAAGCTCTGTCATAAAAAGAGCCTGTCTTCCTTCCCATGAAGTGTCAATACTTTCATTAATTCTTCTGTGATCTACAACTTCATGGGCAACTCCTATCCTCTTCTTTCTGCCTTCTAAGGCTGCAAATTAAAATAATAATAAACTTAGAATAAAATTAATAGAGATTTTTGATGCAGTGCTTTAATCCCTCTCTTGCCTCTCTTTTTAAGGGGAAAAGGGAAAATCCTAAATCAGAATGAATTTTAACTCTTATTTGGCATAGGGAGATTTCCACTGCAGCCTTGCCATATTCCTTTTCAGGTTTCTTTCATTTTTAATAATACCCTCTAATGTTCTGGTGCCTAATTATATATGTTACTTTAATAATCCTTTTTTTCCCCCTGAGTCTGCTTTGACTACAAAGTTGGAGCAAGAGGAATATATTTTTGCAGCCTTTCCTGACTTCACCTTTAGGATTAGCACTGCTGCAAACTGAAAATTGGTATTACGCTCATATATCATCACTTGAAGATTAAAATGTGACCATTTTGCAACAGTTTTCAGTTGCCAGATACAAAGGGTCTGCACCCCTTCATAGACAGAGAGTCGCTTGAAGATGAACTCTCTTTTTGAAAACTCTGTGAAGTGTATTTTATTTTATTGCCTGCACATTACACAAAGGAACCTGGGTTTGTTTAATCTGCAGACTGTTTTCAGTGAGGCTCTTTCCTAGGAACGGAGAATTATCTGGTCAAATTTTAAGGCACAGGGTATGCTCCATTATTTCCTCTGCTTAAACTTCTCCAGTAGGATGTTCCCTCCCTCCCTAAGTGCTTCCGACTTATTTCCAGCCTGGTTTTTGGGCTGTTTTACCTGCTTTGGCAGGAGCATCTTGCCAAGCCCCGGGCCTGAGCTGGTGAACAGCCAAGAGCAGCTCTGAGGCCACTGTCCCCCACCTGCTGAGCAAAGGATGAGGGATGTAGCTGGCATGTCTGGTTCAGGGCTAGACCCTCAAGGAGCAGCATCCCAATCCGGGGGAGCGAGCACAGCACTTTTTTTTTTTTCTCCATTTTACTTGCCTGCTTGTCAGGCGAGTGAGGAAATGTGAGTTTGGATTTACTGAGAGTTTTCAGTCACCCATATCCATGAAAATTGTCCTAACCCAGTTCTTTCCCTTTTCCATCCTGTGTTCTTACCCCTTTGTCATTCACATTAACCACATGTGCATCCTTGGCCCTTTCAGTGGAGAATGAGGCAAAGGCAGGTATCTAAAAGTTCTCTGTAGCATTTGCCTGTAATCGTCTCCATCATTTAATTTAATCATTTAATGTCAGTGTTATCCTTAGTCTTGTGCTATTACTAATGCACCTCTAGTTTCCTTGCTTATACTTAGGATTTGTACCACTTTTTGTGGGAGGGCTATTCATATTTTTGTCATATCAGGGCATTTTTTTTCCATTTTGTAATTTGACTTTATAATTTTTGTGTGTTTCTGACCATGCAAGATTTGGCCAAATTTTTCTCAAGCACTGTCTTTACAATGACTGTGGTTTGCCCTTGCACTTCTAATTGTGGGGGATTTTTTATGGTGTGGTTGTTCCTGAGACGTTTTTCATAGAATCATAGAATGGTTGGGGTTGGAAGAGACCTTAAACATCATCGAGTTCCAACCCCCCTGCCATGGGCAGGGACACCTCCCACCAGACCAGGTTGCTCAAAGCC
>JAOTQQ010000012.1:114001468-114024125 GCA_026546715.1 Gallinago undulata
TTGTGACCAAGTCTGTTTGGTTTTTGGGTGGTGTAGCTCTTATGTGGCAGTAGGTTTTCCCCTCCTTCCTTCCAAGTCCTTTGCTGCTTTTGCCTCTTTCCCCGAACACCTTCAGAAGCTAAAAGAATGGGTCAGAACGTAGGAAATGCAATGTTTCCAAAGCATCCTCCTATGTGCCATGTGTTTGCTACCATTTTCCTTCAGGATTTTGAGAGAGCTTTATACCTATTTGTGAAATGACCCACAAGTGTTCCAGAAAGTTAATTAATTACCCTGGTTTACAGGTAGAAAGAGCAGAAACAGAGAGGAAAGAGTGCTGCCGGCTGAAATCACGCCCCAAAATGGGTGACAGAGCAGAACTGAGACTCCGAGTTGTTCATTTATTGCCTGAGTTTTAGCTGAGGCTTTACAGTATGGGGGCTGTCTCGTGATTTATTTCTTCCAGAAGACTTTTCTTCCGTTCTTAACTGGGGTGCATATTTCCTAGTATTTTGAGATTTCTTGGTTGGTTGTTTTTAAAAGGATTTAAATCGGGTATTTCCAGAAGTGTGTCTGTAATTCATTCTAAAGGCAAAGGGGAAACTTGCTCCCTTCTTGGTAGTAACACTTGTGCAGTGTAGGCAGAACCCTCTCTTAAAGGCCACAGCACACACTGCAGAAGCCCAAATTAGCTTTCTCTTCCTGCTCCCGAGTAGTAGTTACATGGAGCCGAACAGTCTTGACAGGTACCAATGAACATTAAAAGAAGGGGGAAAGGGTTTTAATCTTCTTTTGTTCCCGTGAATTTCCCTCCATTTAACGTATCATTTGGCAATGAAAACCCAACAATTATCGTAAAGAGTTATTACATGGGCTTTGGCACACGTTCCCTTGATAAAAAAAATCATCTTTTTTTTTTTTCTTTTCCCACAAGTAAAGGTTTAACATGACCAGATGTGTGAACTCAGTTGTCCAGTTGCTGTATTTCCCCTCCTTCTCCCATTAAAATTCCCTGCCCATTATTCTTTTCCTACTTGGGAGTTTTCTGCATGCCCAAGTGCTTGCACGTATGTGGCTTCTTTGAATTTCTCTGATTCAAAGTCAAAACCTTTCTCCTGGAATTACAGGGAAATGCAGTTTCTATTTGCTGAAAACATAATGGATCATTTGAGGTCACATTCTTCGTTTGTGACTAATCAGATGATGGCTTCACTGAGTCTGGCACAAATATGAGGAAATAAAATGGTCTTTCCAATGACTTTGCTCGGTTGGGCTTGGAAACTAAATAATGTCGGCACGAATGTCTCTTTCGTGAAGTGGCTCTTCATTCCCCAGCCAGCAGTTCACCCAAACGTCAGATCTGTGCAGGGAAGTAGGAGGGAAGTGGATTCCTTTGTGGTGGCTGATGCATTTTTTGGTGACGTTAGTGGTCCTGTCTGCATTTTGGTGCTATGTGCCGAGCTGGTCAGTCCAATCTCAGTGTTCATCTTACAGCAAAACCTTCCCTTTCATCTCTCCTCCCTCCCCAGAGTAACCACACGGGGAGGAAAGAGAAGCAGAGCAGGCTCTAATCAACTACTCCTCCTCTATAAGTCTCTGGTAGGACCCCCTGTGGCAATCATTCACCAGTAGCTGCTTCCTTCATTATTAAACCTCTTCGTTATTTCTAGACCATCTGAAATGCAGGTGTTCTTCATTCCCTTCATCAGCCGAGTTTCCTTCTGGCTTAGTGTGAGAACCCCCCTGCGTCGTACGAGGGCACCGTAACGCTCGGCTCTGCAGAGTCCATGGGTTTGTAAGAAGAGGTTTGTGGTGGGAGGAGGTGGGAGGGCAAGCAGCTCGATTTTTTTTTTTTTTTTCCATTGCCTAAACCGAAAAAAAGAGGAACGAAGACCGTGTGGTTTCGTGTTGTAAGTGGTGGCAGCATGTGCCTTCGCAGTACCCCTCGGGGACTTCTCTAAAAAGGGGTAAGCAGCAGTGATGTTCGTGTTTTCTTAAAATTTGGTCGAATGCTCCTGCCCGCTTTGCTGCACGGCTGGAACGGGCACCTCTGGCACCGAGCAGGGATGCGTGCTCCTGTCTTCTCCCGAGGTGGAGAGGAGAGAGCCCACGTATGGGTGTGCCGGGGACTGGAGAAGGACCCGTGCTGCTTTCCTGCAGCAAATCTGGGAGCCTGAGCGTTCCCCAAAGCACGTGGCCGAGAGTGAGCTGTCTGTCACCCACCCACAGGCACCCAGAGAGGGACCTGTGGCACGGGTCAGACTGTGGTCTTGTCTGGGAATGAGCCGGGGTCTTACAACGGAGATAAAGACTGACAGCTCACAAGCACAAGGTTTATTTTTCTTTTTTTCTAGATCCTCTTAAACGTTTGGACATCGTTTTTATTGCTCTGAGTTTTAGAAACTATTATGTGAGTTTCTTTTTTACTGAAAAGTAAAATAGTTTTCTTCAGGAAGGAAAAAAATGCATTAGTCTGGGCAAATACTGAAAAAAAAAAATCATCCCCAGTACATATTTTGAGGATGTTAATCATCTTTAATTTGGTTTGGAAATTAATTTGGGGTGCTGAAATACAAATTAGATTTACTTAGGATAGTATCTGAGAGAGAGCTGTTGACAAACGCTGCTCAGGTGTGAACAGGTACATGTTACTGTAAAAGAAAATAAAGTTGTTTTCTGTATCTTAGTAATTTTTTCCTGATTGTCTGGGCCTATTCTGGGTAAATAGAGAGTTGCTGGGGTTTTTTAAACTTTATCTGCACCATTGCTTCATCGCCCCTTTGAAGCACATCCATGGCTTGTTTAATTCCTTCCATTTTCTTAGTATTTGGAAAATAAACTGGTTAATAATTTGGGGAAGAGAATATTTTGGTAGAAATCTTAGGAACGTTGTAATGAAGATTTTGTTACAGGAAACGTCTCTAATAGGTATGTCTACTCCAGCCAGCTGTTACTCACCCAAACAATTCTTTTGAAGCTGCTCCTGTAAGTATGGCTTCTCAGGACTGGATCGACGTGTGGGTTTTCCGCAGCAATCACCCTGTTCTTGCTTCCATCTCCAGAGATACCGGCGGTGAATAAATGGACGCAGCTTTGCTGATGCCTTGAGAGAACAGAGAGGTCAGAGCTGCTGCTGGCTGTGCGCCGTGTTGAAATATCAAACCAGTCGTTTCTTTGCTTAACAGATTGCAGAAGGGATGGCGTACATCGAGAGGAAAAATTATATCCATCGAGATTTGAGAGCAGCCAATGTTCTGGTTTCGGACTTACTGATGTGCAAAATTGCTGATTTTGGACTAGCGAGAGTCATCGAAGACAACGAATATACAGCAAGGGAAGGTATGGTTTTTTTATTTTTGCCTTTAAAACTTCAGCTTCTGGGAGGCAGTGAGGCTGTATCTAACAATAATATGGTCACCAAGGACAGAAAATGCAGTAACAACTTCCCAGAGGCAGCCTTCTAATGCCAAGGACTTTTTAAATGAAACAAATAACCTTCCTGTGCTCCCCAGGGTTTTTGAAAAGTTTATTTTAAATAAATTTGAAGAACTGTAAAAAAAAAATAATATTGAAAGGACTGAGCAGCACATAAATTTTTCTAAATTGAACAAATTGACTGCACGCCCACGGCTTCCGTCCCACTGAATTAAATGCCAAGAAAATACGATCTTACTTTCTCGTCACATCCTTTAAGTGCCCCGTGCACCTCCTTTCGCTCAGGGCAAGGAAGGGATCCCAGCAGTTGCTGGTAGCAAGGAAACCTTTGGCAGCGCTGGTTCTCTTTTGAAGCAGCTTTAGGTGCTGCAGCGCTGGTTTGCACGTTCAGCAGCATTGCTGGGGACACTAGCAGGTCAGGTCATGTCCCTGTTCGGCACCCGGATGGCAGGGTCAGGACAGGCAAGAGGGGACATGACACTAGTAAAGGTATTTGTCAGGGGTGTGACGTGTGTTTTGCTGATGTTATCGAGGCTCCTTTTGGGAAGCGCGTAGTCAATTCCTTGTAGTGAAAAATATTTTATTTCTGCTTGCAGGCACAGACTGCGTTAGGGTAACCTTCCCCCTCTCCTTTTAAAAGAGGCTACTTCATATTTTCACAGTCTGGGTGGAAACCGGTAATGTAGGAGGAGAGGGGAAGAACTAGGGTATGAGGAAGAAAGAGAACAATGCACCACAGTTGAGATTAAAGGAAGATGAGCTGTTCAGCGGTCACTGGGTAACAGTAATTCAATAGATCAGAGGGAAGGGTCTGCTTAAGCTGTTTTCAGAGGTGCAGAACCCATATCTGTGTTTCTCAGCTAGCTCTGGACATTGTATACTGATGAAATTAACCTTTGAGGTTATAAATTCTTTAGGCTGAGTTTCTTTGATGTGTTTTCCGCCACTTATAAAACTTACCAAGCTTAGCTGGCATCTCGTGCCAGAACAGTAGAGCAGGCTAAAAAGGGCCTACTTCTCGTTGTCTGAAAAGCTAATGTAGTATTCCCCAATAAAGGCTGCTTGAACTCTTCTTATTTAACTGGAAGGAGTTTGCATTTATAAAATTTTGCTTTAAGTGTTCAAGGCCAGGCTGGATGGGGCTTTGAGCAACCTGCTCTACTGGGAGGTGTCCCTGCCCATGGCAGGGGGGTTGGAACTCCATGATCTTTAAGGTCCCTTCCAACTCAAACCACTCTATGATTCTTTGATATGTGATTTTCTGAAATGGGTTAATTAGACATGAAAGACAGCATTTTAAGATATGGCTTTTAAAGATATGACTTGCTACTTCTTTTGGATCTGAATGGCTGAATGGTTAAAGTGTATGTTGAAGCTGGACTGACTTTCTATAAAATTGGAAAAGTTAATTAAACTCTTGCGAAGTTCCAGCTGATGGGAATTGTAAGATTGTTGCCAGACCACTGGGCAGAAGGTAAAATGGTGACTGTGATTTTAGCAAAAATTCACCATGCCTAGGAGTCAAAAGGTGCTACATAACTTCTAGCATCTCATCTGCCCCTCTGACGCAGGACATGCAGTGTGGCAACATGCATCTCACAGCACATGTCTGCTGGTAACTCTCAGATAGGAGTTGCTGGATCTTTAGGAGTGTCATAGGCAAGTCATTTAAGACCTTCTAGTGACTTGATATTGAGTGTTTAAATTTGCCTTTGACTGATTGAGAGTGTACTTTTTTTCTTTTAGGTGCAAAATTCCCTATTAAATGGACAGCACCGGAGGCAATAAACTATGGATCTTTCACTATTAAATCTGATGTGTGGTCATTTGGGATTCTCCTGTATGAAATCGTTACGTATGGAAAGATTCCTTATCCAGGTATGGGCATGTATTTATACTGTTCCTCTGTATTTATATGTCCTTCTGGGAATATTTACTCTTCATTGTTCCGAGCAGTTCAGGTAGGAGACCCCAGAAAAGTACACCAATCACAGCTGCATTAAGTAGCTGTGAAAGAGTTAGGCGTTTTTATGTTTAGTTTTTCTTTCTGATAAACAAGGTACATGTTAATGTTTCCAGCACGTAGAAACAACTTGTACGAAGGATATACTTGCACACAAAATTGTCACATCTCAGCCATAGCTGATGAAAAGAGCAGACCACGTTCTTTTAAGCTTACTGAGGTTTATGGAAAATTAACCTAAATTCTCTTATCTTGTGGGCAAATGGGGAAAGTACAGCCATATTGACCTGTAACTGCACAGCTCAGATGGAGTGACTTGTGAGAACCCTTAGGATCCTGCAGTTTATAGGCAGGGAAGGGAGAGCAAATATTTTATGCAAAGCTTTCCCAGCGCATCCCAGTGCACAATGTCTTGCTGTTTAAACAGTGAAAACATTTTCACCACCACATCCTGAGCAGCTGGAATTCCACCAGAGGTGTTCACAGGGGCAGACCTGGGTGACCCGAGTCCCAGAACCTGAAATGACAGTGAGCTCAATACCTCTGGGCAGAGGGAGGCCGGATCTCCAGTGAGACTTGGGCAGTGGGGAAGGGGTGAGGGTGGCCAACTTTACACCGTGTTACGGGAGAACATATCAACTTTCCATACAAGAGGTAGAACCAAACCAGACATTCTCATCGCTCGGTAAGGCTCCAGACCAGGAGAGCACTTAAGCTCAAGGGTAGCCCCCCTTAGACTTCAAGAGGTGATAGCGCAGCTTGCACAGCAAAGTGTTTAAACATATGCTCCAGGCTGGATTTTAGGTAAGGGCTATAAAATATGTGACCGAGTAGCAGGTCCTCCCAAAGCTGTTCTGAACATTGCTCATGTCCCCAGGAAGGATCAGATGGGAGTCGTAGGCAGCAGGATAACACATGGTTCTTCCCACAGTCGAGACGCTTTATTTTCCCGTTAGCACATGCCTGTGTATCCAGTTGCCTACATTGAGCTGGGCTCACCAAGTTATTTCTGGATGCCTGGAAAATTGTCCTTCGCTGAGCAAACCTACGAGCTCACCTGGAAACCAGCAGTGCAACAATACAAACCCCAACCCAATAAGTCAGTCTACTCTCTATCTCCATAAAACATATTTTTATTCTCAGAACAAAATCAATCTGTACAGCAGACACCATGCTGCTGTACTACTGTGGGAAAATATTTCATCTAGGGGAAGTCTGGGTGATATTTTTTTAAGATATGGGAGCATTTTTATGAGGCCCATAAATAGGCCATGCGCTATGGATTTATTTGTCAAGCAGCAATTAGAAACGGAAGCCTCTTCACCATGCACTGGAAGGTTTTAATAGTTTGCAGGCATTGCTTGCATCCAACTGGAAGAGGGCTATATGTCTATTTTAAGTAGAGGTATAAATTGAAACAGACTACTAGACTGAAAGTTGATACTGAAGAATCAGCAAAATAAGTAAGTGACCAACTTACTTTACATGACGAGATGTGACAAGTTTGGGCAAATTACCCCCACATGACAAGAGCAACTTTGTGATGGGTTGTAACCAGAACCCACCGGAGGGAAACAGTAAATTCAATTTTTCAGTTCTAAGGGGAGTGCTTAAAAATATTATTTTCAATTATTAACCAGCAACTAGACAGTATTCATCATAAAGCTGTGTATGAAACAGTTTGAGTTGAAACTGGCAAGTAGTTAATTTCCGTAAAGAAAATCCAGGCAGGCAACTTTGGTAGGGAGCATTTCCAGCCAAGGAACTTGGGGGGTTTGTGATCTTTGTTCTTAAATTCCAACAGTTGTTCCTCTTCCTGAGAAACTCAAAGCAATGAGTGGGACTGTAGTTTCAGGAACTACCTCAGAAATATGACACAAGAATCTGACTCTCTGGGCGAATAAGTTGAATGAGTTGTTAAAACTAATTTCCAGATGACTATACAGTATGTCAAATATTTGCATTCCAGCTGTGTCCACTGCTCTTCACAAGGCTTGCCATTTTCTGTACAGTGAGATTCTTCCTCCATAAGACTGTATTCACATCATTTCCCAGGCTCTAACCTAAAGAAATATGTCGTTACCTGTGAAGCTTTAACAGGTACCACAGGTAAATTAACAGACACGTACCAAACCTTTCGAGGTCATGTCCTTTGCTAGCATTTAAGAGGGTGTAAGCGTAACAAATATGCACCTGGGATATATTTCTTCAACTGCTTAGGATGTAGTTTTGGTGAGACAGGTACTTCTCTACCCATAAAAAAAAATTAAAAATAAAAATTATAATTTAAAAAAAAGTTAAGCAAATAGCTATTTTGAGAATACTGCTTGTACTGTGGGGTAAAGTAAGCTTTTTTGTTTTAAATAAAACTCCAAATATATGCAAGTACATTCATGATGTACTTTCATTTTCTATGAAATACTGAGAAAATTATTTTCATTTTTGTCTTGTGAACTTAAATGGTTATTTAACAGAGAGTTTTCCTGCAGGTTAGTGGAAGCACAGGCTTTGTCCTTGGCATTCCGATTGTAACAATAAGTCCTGCAGACACTAGATCTAAGCACAATCCTATAAATTACTCAAACCCACAGAATCAGCCCTGTTCTGCCCAAAAGCCCGATGGCAGCAGTTCTCATGTAGCAGCACACTGTCAACTAGGACTTTGCATAATATGAATAACTATTTTACCGCATACATTATATGCAGTCTATTTCCCTAAGCTCAAGGAGTCAGATTGCTGTTCTCTATACAATGCTTTACTGGCTTTCTTCCTGTTTATTTTGTCTTTATATAGCAGTAATTCCTTATTCTGTGACAACCCACCATTCAGCTGCTACCTTAAAAATACTGTTTTTCTACCCGTGTACAGGAAGCTCAGGAAAACTTCACTCCTCCTTCCAAAGCAGAACTGAAAATACAAAAGATGTAGTCAAAGTAAGCACTCTGAGCCAGACCCAGATTTCATGGCTGACTGTATTTCAAGAATAGGTTAAAGCCAAAAGGCTTGAACTGAAGTCAACTATATGACCTTTAGTCATCTTGAATAATCAAAGTAGTTATACCAGCTAAAGTTGTCACTTGGTTGTAATTCAAATGTGTCCTTACCTGCCAAGCAGCTTAAGTCTTAGTCTCAGTGGTCAGTTAGGTAGTACCTACAAAGGTCTGCACCATCTGCAGCAACAGAGCTGTACACTCACCAGGTACTCGGGGGGAGCACCACACCTGCATCTCCACTGCCGACCTTGCTCGTCGGGGTGTAGCTGCTCTCCCCATACCTCTGGGGAACTGGTGTAAGCAGGAGCAGTGAAGGTCACGCACGCACCTGACCAGAGGCTGAGTTGCCTGAGAAAAACCATAGTCTTAGGCAGAACTGCACCACGGGGACCATTTGGTCCGAGTGACTAGTGGCTGTGGGGTCTGGAATACCCTTTTTGATAGAGGGAAAGGCTTCACTGGTGGTAGCAAGTATCTAGGCTGAAGCACAGTTGTTTCCTGCATGTCCAGTCATCAGAAGACATGGCATGGACCAGAGTACAGAAAGCTTAGTGTCCATGGCCTGGAGAAGGCAATCCTGGCACAGTTGCTCCACTGCATGGCATAAGATTTGCAGAGGCAGGGACAAGCTGAAAGGTTTCTGTGTAGGAAGCAGTGAGCCTTTAGCTGACCTTCTGAGATCAGGTGTCAAAAATCCATCTGTGAACCAGTCTCTCAAAGATTTAAAAAAACAGGGAGACAGGGGTAGGGGTAAAAAAAGAGCAGCATAGGATGGAGCAGGAGAGGATGGAGAGGCAGGGCTCTCTCACGTGACATTAGTTGGCACGTGAGGCTCAGGATGCACTGCTGGGAGTCAGAGATCTTATCCTCTGAAAGAAAACCGTAACTAGGAAACAAAGCAAAGCTCAGCACAGCTGGCAAGAAGGGTTTGCACAACAGCATGAGGAAGAAGGGAGGGGAAATTGCCTGTTACAAGTAATGATATCATAAGTGACCACGTCCAGCATCTCGCAAGCAGCAGCACTTACACAAGAAACTGATGTAGAAGAAAATCTGGAAGTGTGTTACGATGTTAGGCAGGGCGAGTAGCAGCATGGCAAACAGCTCAGCTGCTCTCCTGTAGATGAACATCTCTTGTCTCACTACGGATGCGGCCTGCAGTGAGCAGGTTAGAAGCTCTGCAGCTGAAGACAAAAGCTGATGCCAGGAAGGGCTTTTGCTGTGAATCTCACCTTGGCTGGAAGGAGAACAAAGGGTTGCAGGACTAGTCAGAGGACAAGAAGGGAGCTGGTTCTGGAGACAAGAGTTATGATCTCTCCCAGTCTTGTCAGACTTGGCACCAAAGAGGTCGCTACGCTCAATTGGGGAAACAGAAATCTCCCCCCAGGATTTCCAAAGCAAGTCCCTCAGTGCTGGTGCACATCTTAGCCTTGTTTATTGAAGCATATTAGTAGTTACCTCTGGTAAGTCGTAGTAGCCTTGTATTATTGGGTGAAGATATGTAGAGTGAAGTAAATAAAAAAGAAGTAATTGTTTCTTCAGGAATTGAGTTCATTTGATCAATGCTTTCTTTTTCTATTGAAGGTATGAGCAATTCAGATGTGATGGTTGCTCTTCAGCGCGGGTACCGAATGCCACGCATGGAAACGTGTCCAGCCGAGCTTTATGATATCATGAAAACATGCTGGAAAGACAAAGCAGAAGAGAGGCCAACATTTGATTATCTACAGAGTGTGCTTGATGACTTCTACACAGCAACAGAAGGGCAGTATCAGCAACAGCCATAGAACAAAGAACAATTATTACAGACTATTATTTGGACAGACTGCTCAAACCAATTTCTTCACAAGTTTGGATGTCTTAACCAAGTGCGGAAGCTGAAATGCTGAAGGAAAGAGTACTTCTGCAAAGAAATAATAATGCTTTCATTTGGTTAAAACAGTTCCTCTAAAGATTGAAGTTCTCCTTAAATGCTCTGGTTTGCATCTGCAGAAACATCCCAAACCAAAGAGGCTTTTTGGGGCAGGAAGGGAGAAGGAAGGAAAGAGATCACGCACTGGCACAGTCTGATACTGCCTTCTTAGGACCTAAGTCATGGAGACCTTCATCAAAGGGGCAAGAAGATCCATGAAGAGCTGTTTCCAAAAGAAAAAGCCATGAAGGAGAACTTAAAGATTTAAGACGTGGTGATGTTCTTAGATCATTTTTTTTCAAATACAGCATATTGTGAAAATATTTTTATACCCTTATTTCACATTAGTGGCTGAAGTACTGTCACCTCTTGTAAGACTTTCTAAAGTGTGTGGTGGTTTCCTTTAAGAAAGGGTTATGTATGCAGGTCTTTACGCTGAAGATGATTCTGTTTTACTGCTGTATTACTCGAATTTAAAAGAATTTTCAAAGCATTGCACAGCCATCACAGAGGCAGAAGTGCGATACAAGCACACACACAGCAGAGGTGGCAGCACACCCAGCTCCATTCCACCTTCGGTTTCCCCACAAGGCCAAAGGCATCATCCGAGGTCCATGGGAAAGCACAGGATTTTGAAGGAAGTTAGTTTCATTGCAGTCTCTGAGACTGTTACCAGTGAAAATATTTTAATCTTAATTTTTAGTCCTCTGTGATTATTCAAGAGTATTCTTTATATTTTTGCTGCTTTAATCAACTAACCTCAAATCTGTTTTAAAGCTAAAACCAGCTCTAGCACTATCCAAAACAATTTGTGGAAATATGCAGTAGGACATCAAGTTACATTGCAGTGACACTAAAGGTCTGTTGCTCAGTAGAGAAATTAATTCATAAAAAAGTGAATGCAGTTTGCTAGCATCTACATATTGAAATGTTCTAGCAAGTTACTTATCAAAACAGTTGAGCTAGTGCATTTGCAATGTAACTACAGCATAGATTACTTTTTCACCCCTCTCCCCCCCAAAGTGACACTGGTTCTTACACCTGAAACCCACCTTTGAAATCCACCTTTGCCACCCCTCAGCCCAATTATTTAGGCAAATGGTACTTTGCAGAAGCTTAAACCCCTTTTGATAAAGCTTCAGTGTGCCTGCAGTTGAAGTTCAGCAGCGTAAATATTAATTGCTTTTCTTCTCGATTGGCTTCCTTCAGTCAAACTGTGCAGTTTAAGCAGACAGTTAAATATGTAAATAGTTTCTATTGTATGGTGATTTTTAATTTTAATAAACACTTAATCTGAAGAAAGTTGTATGGTAGTAATTTGAGACAAAACAAATGGCTGATGTTCTATCCAGAGCAGTATCTTCATGTAGAACAGGGGAACATCTGTTCATCACCAGTAATAAGATTATTTTGCAATGGTAAATATTAATGGATTCTGCTTTCCCTACATCCATTCAGCTTTGAGAAGCTATCCTTGAAACAGCCTCTCAGAAGGATTTAATGTAATAGCAACAGGCCATTACCACTCTTGGAAAACAATACAGTTAAGGACTGGTCAGTACTTCACCACAGGCTTAATTCTTTACCGTTTCCTGTAGCCAACCAAAGAACTCTGGCAAGTAAGACAGAATACAGAAAGAGCAGTTGCTCAGGAAATAAGAGGTAACAGTTTTTTAATTAGTAAGTTTCTGTAACACTCTCAGACAAGCAACAGACTGTCAAGGTATAGCACTAGATCATTTGAAATGGTATTATAGAAAGTTTCCAGCATTAGCCTGTTGAGAATATTTTTGGTTTTTTTAACTTCTGTTTGAATATTGCTGTTTTTAGAGAAATTTTTATGTAACAGCTATCTTATTGGAGGAATCAACACTCAGTTTATTGTATCACTACACCAAAGTGTTTTTTAATAGCTGGAATAGTTTGCATGGGAGTAGAGCTTTAGAACTACTGCAGTCACATAAACAAGGTTTTACAGAAACCATTCAAAACATGAGAGCAAATCTGGCTCAAGTGCTACATCTCCAGCCTGGCTAAAGACACAGAATGATTATTTATCTCTGCATTTGCACAGACCAACCCAAGACTCAGACCTGGCAAGAACCTTCACACCAGAGAAGGCCTGCTCTCCGTGTCACACAGGAACACTGCACCACCTAGTGTCTCCACAGGGAGCATGAGGTTCTTCCTCTGAACCTTTCCACTACAAGAAACACTGTGACACAGGGCCTGATCAATCCAATTTACTTACTCTGGATTCTGCCTTGTTCCAAAGCCATCCTCCAGCACTTACAGGCATGGTCCTTTCACAGTTAGAACCATTCTAGGAAAGCTATTTCAAATTTTATCATGCTCCAAGTCTTCCTTCCTTGAGTTACTAGAGTCAACTTGAGATCATCATATGTCAATCACTATGTTCATTTGTCCTCTAAGTTTATGATCTTTCCTTATCTTGATTTTACTGGTTTTCTCACCTTTATAAAATGAACAGCCATAGTTTAATTTATCAATGGAAAAATTTATTATAAATAGATTTTTCAAATTTTAATGCATATTCTTAGTAAAAATTCAAATGATATCAAGACAAGTTCCTTTACAAATCCAAGTTAGCTGAAAAATAGCAAGGAGGCAGATAAGAACTCATTTGGTTGCCTCTTGTATGAGGCCTTATGTTTAGCAATTTATTCAGTTTGGTCCCAAGATAGCACTTCCCAGATCAAAGCCAGAATATTAACTAACCGAAGAACCAAGCTATTTTAACCTCTTGAAATTAATCTTACAAACCATCTGATTTCTAGGAATCAACAATGAAAATTAAATACTTTTAGTTTAAAAAGGTAACAAGAGCAGAAAGTGGGGAGCATCTAATTTTGCATGAATCACATATTTATCAGTATAGAAGACCATGATAGCAGTTACTCAAGAATTAAAAGTGGTTTTATAGTTATATCAAATCACATCCCTGTACCAACAGTAAAAACACTTATTTAGGTCTATACTTACATAGTTCTAAATTCAACACTGATTCAATTTAAAAAGGTCTGTATTAAACACTTTTCTGTTAGTTAACCTAACAGTCATGATGGCAGATTTAAAAAAAGCTACCAACCATTTGAGATGATTGCACAATTATTGGACTTCTTTATTCCTGTCATTAATCCATTATTAGTCTTTTGTTTTATGAGCCCACAGTACTTGTTTTCTTGAAGAGGATGAAGCGTCTTCATGCTTCACCCAGCCTTTACCAAGAGGGGTACTAGCAGTAGCTGCTACTGTGGATTTCAGATTAGCCAACAAACCTCTCTTGGGTTTTTGTTGCTTTGGCTCCTCTATAGAAAAATGCTTTTTTCTTTCATTAAGTTCTTTTTGCAGGGAAGACACCGTTTCTTCAAGCTCAAGAACACGTTTAGCCCAGTTCTGAAGACTATTCATTTCTTGTTCCTATGAGGATAAGGGATGTGAACATTCCAAAGCCTTTTTCAAGTAGTTAATTTTCTGTTTCAGATTATTTTACTATACCAGTAAACCCCCCTGTTATTATTATGTCTATGCAGTACCCATTTCTTTTGAATTACTGCTACGTAATTTAGAGAACGGCGAACTATGGGGCTATCAGATCTAGTTATAGACCAAGTCTGACTGAAAAAGCTGATGCTAAAGCACTTTGGCATACTTCACAAATAATTGCTGGTGTTCTAGGAATCAAATAAAAAAATAAAAACTTTCCTGTCTTAAGCTGCAATTACTGAAAGCAAAACTGGTCAAGTCTAAACTGGTACGATAGTTGGAAATCTGCTAACCAGGACTGAATAAATACTTTGAGTGGGCAGAATATAGTCTTAAAGATGCTCTCTAATCCCTGTGGTTAACAAAAAATTACTTTTCTGTGTCTTAGAAACAGAAGTTCAAGATGGATAATTTTCAGTCTCAGAACTATACTAAAAAACATGCAGAAGGTAATTTAATGTTCAAAAACATCACTAAGCAGTCTTATACCTGCCTTGCTTCACTGGCAGATTACAATGAGGCATAGATGCAAAGTGTCAAGAGTTCAAAATTTCCATTTTATATTTCAAAATTTAGTTGGTGTCTGAGGTCAGATGCTGTCAACTTTATCAAGTCCCTGTTTCTTAAAGAAATATTTCTTCTGTTTCAGTATTAAGAGTTTATCTATCTGCCCATATCTCTTACCCAGCATGGCCACCTCTGCAGGAGTGTCAGTACAGCCTTAAAGCCATAGATCCTTAGCTCTCGTTGCACTAACATTTGTGCACTGACTGCTTGCTCTCAGCAAAACAATTCACAACTGGAGTCCTGAGCAGTATTTTCTTTGCTTGACAATAATTTCTGGCATCTTTAGATTAGCAAAAATTACTTGCTAATCTAAAAGTTACTCTATTGACCAAGTCTATCATTTAAACTGAAAAACGAGTCTTGTCTTACAAATTGAGTAAATGAAACACAAGAGCTCTGAGCTCATAATTCAGGAAGTTAGGCATGGAATAAAAAAAAGGAATAAAACCAACTTAAGTAAAAACATTATGCTAACAAAGTAAATTAGACTGAATGGTGGTTTTACATGTACAAAGACACAGAAACATCCAGTACAACTATAGATAAAATCTATATTAAAGTTGTTTTTAAATTGTTGACAAACCTTGAGTACAATTGTATGCTTCAGTTGACTGTTCTCTTCTGCCATTTTTCTGTAGCCTTCATTAGCTTCTAGCAGGGTCTCATTTAATTTCTGTATTTTAAGCTTCAGAGATTTTATAAGCTGAAAATAAGACCCACAGACACTGGACCTCAAGACAGCATATTTTACATGAATATTGTTTATGACTTGAACTCACACAGACACTATAAGCATTTCTGATAATATTGAATAGTGCAAACTCCCAAGATCAAAGCAATGAACACAAAGCCTGCTTCTCTCAACTTCTCATGTTTCAACCCATCATTTCTGGTAATAAAATGCAGTTGGAGTCAGTTATATCATTAATTTACTTCTATAAGGTTGGAGGGAAAAATATCTAGATTCCCAAAACAACCCTTTCCCCATATTTAATGGCTGAACAGGAAGGAAAAAAAAAAAGTAGCAAACTCTCATGACACATGCACAGATATGCGAGACAAAGCAGCAAATGGCACTGATAAAACCAACTGCTTTAAACTGTTCTCACTTCATTTGGTGCCCCTTATTCTAACACTTTCTAGCCACACAAACCAATCAACGCTGTATCCCCATATCAAGCATAAAAACCAAACTTTCTTTCTAGCATCAAAATTAACATAGGAAATGGAAAATTATGTAGAGCTCTCAGGAGCAGGGGTGGAAAACAAATGCCAGAGGCCATAACACAAGACATTAAACTTGGTAAGGAAAAAGTTATTTTTGGAGTACAGTTTCTCAATAGAAAGGGATTTAAGTTCACTTTCCATTTACATGGTTTATTAGAACCAGCTGGAAGTATTTCTCCAACCCCTACTTCCATTTGTTATTAGCAAAAGGAGCAAGGCTTGTCTCTTCCCTCCTCCCCATCCTCTTTAAACATGAGAAACTAACTGTAGCCTTACAAAAAGTTCATTCAAGGTACAGACTAAAAATGTATACCTAAAAATAATTACTATTTCTTTTCCATAACACAGCCTGATGTTCATAATTTCCACCTCTATATGCCATTTAGAACACTGGAATCTTGTTTGAAGAATAGAGACACTGCCCTTTACTTAAGTTTAAGGGAATAGTGGGGTTCAGTACTTAACGGAAAGGAGTGGTTTAAGGCACTATTTTGGCTCTAGATGGAAACTGTTACCAGATTCTGCAGCTGTTCCCATGTGCATGAGCAGGCAGCATTTCAGGAAGGAAAGCAGCGAGGCCATGGCAGCAATATTTACAACAAATTCCAATACAAGGCTATATACTTCCCTACTTCCAACTCATATCATGTTCACCGTGTGACTTGTTATAGCAGTGGATGCCTTTACAAAGTAAAGCCAGAACACAGCTAATCTCTGGCAAACGTCATCCACATTTGGGCAAGGGCTTTTTTGCCAACTTGATGCCAATTTGCAGGAATCTTCATGCTTTTGTTCACAGTGCAGATATTTAAGCATTTAATTATGCCAGAGTTTAAGACCGTTATCACCAGATTTGTTAAATATTAAGCAAGAGCTACCTCTTCTTTCTCTTTGCATTGGTTCTGCAATCCGTCATTGGTCCTCTTCATCATCTTGTTCATAAGATCTGGAGGCAAAGGAAAGGTTTGCTTGGTGTTATACACATAACCAGAAGTAAAATGAACTTTGAATATCCAGATTAGATTCCTACCTAGTTCCATGTTATTTTCAGTAGTCAGTTTATCTGAATTCGGACTTCCCAGAGCCAACAGCTTCCCTGACTGTTCATCAAGTTGCCTTTCCAGTTGCAGTATTTTGCTCTCTCTATCCTGAAAAAAAGAAGGGCATATGGTAAAATTTGTCTAAATTTCTGCTTAACGTGGTGCACTGCTGTACATTCTTCAATCGGACTACACACATATAAGCAGTTTTAAAATCATTTCAGGTGGAAGTTGTGATGGTTATAGTTGAGAAGTCACAGTAACGAGTAACAGTCAGATCATGAGTGATCTTTCTTCTAGAAAGAAGCTCCTTTACAGAGGAGTCAACTCCTCCAGTCTGAAGATTTCCAAACTGTATTAAAATAAACTTAGGGCAGAAAGGAAACTTAAGTGCATCTGTTAAACACTGTTGCCAGTCAGCTTGATAAATAAAACTCTTTTCCTCCACCCCAACATAGAGAATAGCTAGGGTTAAAGGGAACATAATATCAGAGTCTAAGTGTGGAAAAGAGAAGTGTGAAGAATCTGGAAAAACAGCCTGTTACACGATACAGTGTTGCTTGTCAGTACCTGAATAGAGAGCTGTAAAAGCAAAAATGTTTATATATCACAATTTACAACAGAAACCCCAATTCCTTCATGTCTTAAAAGGAACCTGCCTATCAGTGGAGTGAGATGTCTTATTGGCTCCTGGGCAGGCGAGTGTAGTGAGAAAGCACCTCTGGTGTACACCACAGTTGTTCTATTCTTCCACTACAATCCTGAAAAGACAGACCCACAGGTCCTATCTGTTGCCTGGCTACGCTTCGCTATCTGTGCAGAGGCTAGAAGTAGAGACTGACAGAGTTGCACATGGCTAACGTGGCTCAGTTGCAAAAGGAACAGCAACTTATTGATACCAACTCTGAGCAGTTCTAGGTGTAAGTCAGCTCCTGCACAAAGTTTGTTTTCTCGTCATAGTTTCTTATCCCACAATCCTCCCTCTAGGCCTTCAGAGCACAGATCCATTATAATAGCTATCCTGTACTGAATTCCCCACCAGCCCTTTCAGACTGAATTTTTACTCCACACTCTGCAATCCCAAGGATTGCCACAAAGCCAGACAGCTGTCCACACCTCTAGGTGTTCCAATCATTGCACTACAGAGATGAAGATAACTTGGATTTAACTGAACTGTGCCCTCAAAGATCAGATAGTTCAGATATACACTACAGGTAGCAGTAGACAGAATACATCTCTATCCTTATAGTTAGCACTGGAAACCAGAAGAGCTAAGCTGAATTCCCAGTTATGTTGACTGTTCAGTGTTACATTTAGGTTTCCTGAATGATTCTGTCAAGGAAAAAGAAAATTTACAGTTAAAAGACTAGCACGGATTTTTTTTTAAACAGCAGTCAAATCATACCTCAACTTTCTGTTGTTCAGCTAGAAATTCTTCTATGGGAACATAATGGTCTTCAATTTGTTCCATTGCACACATATACGCATGCTTCTTGATGGCCTCTTTATACATTTCAAATTTGCTCTCCAGTTTTTCTTCATACCTGTCTTTCATATCTTCCAAGCGGTTGCTGAGGGGAACATGTTAGTGTTGTTTAATATATTAGCATTCCAGCTATTACAATTTGACTACACATGTTCAACTGGCAATATCCAAGTTATTCATCTAATCATGAATTGTGAAGTTAAGAGACAAAGAATTACTTTTCTTCCTTTTCTCCTTTTTATTCTTAATGATCCTACAGACTTGCACTAAGACATAACTTCTATTTGGCATATACCAAGACAAGTGCTATAGAAGAACACATAATTAAGATCTGTCACACAAAAGCTTTCTTAAAAAATAAAATCCACCAACACATGTGATAAGTATTGCTACATCAAATTAGACCTGATATTTGAAATGCATTTCCAAGAGGTGTCTTTCACGTTGTTGTTTTGGGGTTGTTTTTTTTCCCCCCGTTAAAAGATATATGCCAAATTTGCCTTATTATTTCAATACATTACACTTTATTCTTAACACAATTTAAAAAAAATGCCCCAGCACTGACACAGAACATCACCTCAAAAGAGAAAAAGCATCACTGCTGTTTCATGTGTTTGGTTAAAGGTAACCAAACAATTTTAAAATCAGCAGAGGTGTTAAACCACAGTCTTTTCAGCTGGCAACTTAACTTGGAATTAATCCCTGTTAGCAATTCAAACAGCACAAAACTGATTTCTAGAAAAGAAGAATTAAGCAGCAGCTATTCAACTTCAGCTTGAAAAAAGTCCCCAAATTAATAACATCAATGCGGGCAGACACAGTAGTTTACAGACAATAAACTGAAAGGTTCATAAGTCATCCAGGAGAGCTCAAAGAGATAACAATTCAAACTACCTTAAGCACATGCATATTAACATAAGCAAGAGCAAGTTTTGGAACAATCACACACCTCAGCTGGGTACCTGTAACTGTCTTCCACATCTGCTAAATATCAACAGAGTCAGGACAACCTCCAGTAACTACAAATTAAGTAAAGTTCAACAGAAAGCAGCATTACTTTTGCATTGCACATGGGAAGAGGCTGATCTTTACAAGTTTTTTTTTAATGTTTCTTCTTCCCTTTTCATCAGAAACTTTGACACTGTCTAGCCCTTACTTCTCTAAGTAACTGGAGCATGTATGCCTTGTGTATACATATATATACATGCATGTATGTATATACATGTATGCACTTATATATGTGGAATCCTTTGTCTTGAAGTAGACAGCAATTTGACTTGCCTCCAGGCTTCCTCTGTTTCCAACAGCTGCTGGAACATTGCTTCTGCCATCTCTTTACGTATCCTAACCTCCAGAAGGAGCTTACTTTGCCTTTCTGCAAGTAGCTTCTCCTTTAGGTTCTCTGCAGTTTTCAAGAGATCCTAGATTTAACATATTTAAGTTTAGAAAACAAGCTAGAAACACACATTGATATGCACATCAAATGAAATATTGATACAGACAGCCATCCACAAAGGGCATTTCTACAAGCCTGTATTTTCAGGGGGGCTGCACCAAGGGTTAAATATTTTCAAACATGAATTTCTACTGTAAAGATAACCTTTCTCCATCTTGATGGTTTCTGCTATCAAAAATTGTACTAACTTTTTGGTATTTAAATATTCATTTCTACAACTGTTCAGCGTAAAGCCTACTTGATGTTTACAGTTTATTCCTATTAGATTGTATAGCTTTGTTTTTAAAGTGCTGCATCTTAACTTGTTCCTGCTGTGCGCAAAAGCACACAAACAACTAAATAATGTTGTTTTAAACACACATACTGCTTTCTTACTTGTTGAGCAATCGGCTGAATTCCAAATTTAGCACTTGACCTAACTAGAAAGCCGCAGGCAGCCTTCCACAGCTACACTTGTTCCCTCGGAACTAGACCACTTTAAGTTTAGGTCTTAAGCAGAAGAACCCAGTTCTCATTTGATACATCTTCCAGCACATCTGTGATGGTAAAATATTCTAATATTAGACCTAATAACGATGGCTTTCTTGGGTACAATTTTGAGTAGATGTGTATCTACCTCATGACTCAGAATGGTGATGTCCACTTCCTCTTCTGCACAGGTTTCAGTACTGTCAGGAAAGTCATCTACAGATGTGTTAGCATCAAAGTGCATAACAGGTTTGCTGTCGCCACCAGCTAGCTTGGGTGGAAAATAACCAAAACTTTTGGGCAGGATTGTCTGGATGACCTGGAAAATCCAGAGTTGAATACACTGATTTATCAATGCTATCAATATTGCAGGCATCAGAATACTAGGAAGAAGTGGCATGAATGCCTTGTTGGTTTTGCAGTATAATTAATGATTATGAGAACATTAACAAAATTTTACATGTCTGTCTGCAAAGATGTCTATCAATACAAATAAGACTTCAGTACTCTAACAAAGTGAAAACGGGAAAGATCACTTGCTAACAAACTTAGTATGCTTGTATAGAAAGGAGTTTTCTCTCCCCCCTCCCTCTAAAATACAAGATTTTGGTGTAGTTTCCTGGAAAGTTAATGAAAAGCGGCAAATCCCCAAAACATTTGTTCTTTCCTGAAATACTGTGACCAGGATTGAGCAATTAATGCTTGTTATGTAAAGATTGTACATGTGTAGGTAATAGGACAATACATTAGAGAAGCTTGAGTCCTCAGAGCATGCTCTTATCTTATAATGAAAGTTGCAGCCAAACAGAATTAGAAAAAAAATCTGAGATCATATTAGACATGCCACTACAGACTTGGAACATGTCAGAACTAATCCATGGTTCCAGGCTAGAAATGGACTTCATTTCTGCCATGAAACACAGTACAGCTCAGCACCCCACTCCCTGCAGGCAGCAGCTTGCAGGGAACTTAAGACCCCAAGTCCTAAATTTAAGGGGAGGCTGATGAGCCGAGCTAGCAGGAAACAGGAAAGCGTGTAGATTTAGCAGAGGGGGGTTTGCTTTCAAAGGCAAGTGTTAATTTACAAAAAAAAAAAGTCTTCCCTTTCTGTTTGTTATGAATCATTTTCACTTAGCCAAAAAGGAGCAATGAAGACACAAGATAACTCATTCAGACTACAAAGGCTACTTCTTTGTCACCACCAGCTGTCCAAGAAGTTTTAAACCATTGTCATTTTGTACAACAGATGTTTAATTGCAGAGGTTAAACAATTCATCAAAAGCTTGAATCGAAATCTTGCATTTGCTCAGATACTCAGATATATTGTATAACCAGTCATATCTGAAAGTGCCTCGACTAGTATTTTTTTTTTCTTTTTTCTTTTTCCACACCCAGAATGTCTGTGGTATAAAACTGAACAAGCCACAGACAGCTGCAGATATTTCAACTTCTTACCACAGATAGGTTTGAGGATGGGCAAGGCTACTGGAAGCCTTTCAGAGGAAGCCACACACAGAAGAATTAATATGATGCCTCAAAAGTCCTAATCACACTTAAGTCTGTACAACCTGATCATTTCACAAACTAATAGAAACAAAGAATGCTGGAGAGCAGAGAAAGTAGATACACTCTTACCTGTTTGGCTATAGCTGAAAATTTCATTACATGTAGTGTTTCATCATATGTGGAAGCACGCTGATTAATGTTTACAATCATACAAGCTTTGCCTTTTCCACAAAAAAAAGGCTGAAACAGACGAGTCAATTTGCTCTCTCTGAATGGAATATAGCTTGGCTTCATCCTTGTGGATAAAAGAACAATAAAATTATTAAATTTAAAAAAAATATGTAAAATTGTGTGATCATAGAATCATACAGGGTTGGAAGGGACCTCTGGAGATCATGATCTGGGACCAACCCCCTGCCGCCAGAGCAGGTCTACCTAGAGTACGTTGCACAGGAATTTGTCCAGGCGGGTTTTGAATGTCTCCAGAGAAGGAGACTCCACCACCTCTCTGGGCAGCCTGTTCCAGTGCTCTACCACTCTCACAGTAAAGAAGTTCCTCCTCATGTTTAGGTGGAACTTCTCATATTCAAGTTTGTGCCTATTTCCTTTTGTCCTGTCACTGGGCACCACTGAGAAAAGACCAGCCCTGTCCTCTTGACATCCTCCCTGTAAGTATTTGTAAGCATTGATCAGATCCTCCCTCAGCCTTCTCTTCTCAAGACTAAAAAGACCCAAAGTCCCTCAAACTCTCCTTGTAGGAGAGATGCTCCAGGCCCTTAATCATCTTTGTGGCCCTTTGCTGTACCCTCTCCAGCTGTTGCCTGTCCTTCCTGAACTGAGGAGCCCAGAATTGGACACAGTACTACAGATGGGACCTCACCAGGGCGAGGGGCAGGATGACCTCCCTTGACCTGCTGGCCATGCTCTTCTTGATGCGCCCCAGGATGCCATTGGCCTTCTTGGCCATAAGGGCACATTGCTGGCTCATGGTCACCCTGTTATCCACAAGAACTCCCAGGTCTTTTTCCTCAGAGCTGCTGTCCAGCAGGTCAGCCCCCAACCTGTACTGGTGCAGGGGGTTATTCCTCCCCAGGTGCAGCACCCTACACTTGCCCTT
>JAOTQQ010000012.1:114024225-114039319 GCA_026546715.1 Gallinago undulata
CCTCCTAGTTTTGTGTCATCAGCAAACTTGCTGAGGGTACATTCCATCCCTTCGTCCAGGTCATTGATGAATATATTCAAGAGGACTGCACCCAGTACTGACCCCTAGGGAACACTTCCAGCTGGATTCTGTGCCCCTAATCACAACTCCCTGGGTTCTGTCTTTTAGCCAGTTTCAAATCCACTTAACTGTCCATTCATTTAATCCATACTTCCTAAACTTAGCTATGAGGATGCTGTGGGAGAGGGCGTCAAAAGCCTTGCTGGTGATACTGTAACTCCAGTTAATTCTGTTTCTCTCTTTCAGGAAAGAGAGCAGTAGGATGCTCATATTTAAGCCTAAGCTATTTCACATCAAGGAGCAAGGTCTTTCCTGGATCTCAAACTCTCCAACAAATTGAAGTATTTTAAAGTATAAGTAGCATAGTGTGTACATCCCAGTTCCCTTGTGTTACAAAGCAGACACTGGAACAAGCTAAATAACAGGACATCTGTCAGCTGTCTGGTGACTCTACCTGTATAATTTGGGTGTGGAAGGGAAGAGGACAAAACAGGAGCTCTGTACACAAAGCGTACACACTCATACACACGCACACAAAAAAAAGCTTGCTAGTTTACTGCAAATTCCCCTTTTTTATTCTCCACAAACAACAGTTTTGGAGAAAGAATGTTCATTTCAGATATTCCAGTGACATCTGTAACAAAGAAGGCTTACAGGATTTTGTAGATTTCCTTTTTCCTCTGAACATCCAAACTCCCTTGCAGAAATATAAAGGGATACTTAGGTTTTCAATAGAAAATTCAGCACGTTGTTTACAACTTGTCACTTACTTTGGATTTTGATTTTGCTTCAATGCTGCAATGCATTTTCCAAGGATATGAAGAGAATTATTAATATTTCCTGCTTCTTTTAGTCTGTCTCCAAAGGCTTGTGTTTTATTACACCTCTCTGATCCAGCCAAGTCACAAAAAGACAACCTGCATGAAAGAGTTACCCAGAACACACATATAAGCTTGTTTCTAAACAGTATGAAAACAGAACTGCATGTCTTTTTCTTTCTTTGTGTCTAAAGTGTAAATGAGTGACTCATTTCAGCCTACCCAGATCACAGACTGAGTTGTATTTTAAATATTCGTGTTTTGTCCAGAAGGTGCTATGCAAGGTATTTAAGATACCAGCACTAACCTATCTATCTTCCCATTTCATATAAAGATACTGAAACAAGACCGCTGCTCCTAACACTGAGTTGTCCCTCATAGTGCAATAGGTCGCAGTCAGAGACAACTATCTTATTGTCATATAATCATAGAATTTCATCACTTTCACTTTATATTAAGAAAGGCTTGAAGTACAGGAAGCTCTGGAAGTTAGATAATTTATGTAACCCAATTATTAGTTACTTATACATACACTTATTTACATAAAATAACACCTTTGTAACATCAGAGCCTTTCACACAGCTAAAATAAGTACACATTAATACTACACATATTAATAAGGCACATATTTCAACTGTATGAAAGGCTATGATCTTATGAACTTAATCCTTTTCAGTACAAGATGGAGAGCTTTTTTTCTTCTTTAAGCAAGGTACAGACTCTGTCATTCATCTAACAGCTGCTGCAAGCTTTGCTAGAGCAATACACCAAGACAGGGAATGGTAAGGAATACAGATGCAGTAATTTCCACTAGTTATCTTTCTTTAGATTATTTATCACCATAACATCTGATATTAAAAGGTGTTATCTCAGTGAGGTATATTTATTACTATCTCTGCTTAGCAGAGACAAGAGGCAAATGAGTAGGAACTAAGACTGAACTAAACCACTATTAAGTGGTTAATTTTTCCATATCGAGTTAAATGGACAATTAATCAGGAAGAAAAAAAGCAGCTACCTAAATGACTTGAAGTCAAAAAGATGGGGCCACTTCCTCCAAATCACAAAAAAAAAAGAGGTGTAAGGGCTTAGCACTGCTCTCACTAGGTGCAGCTACATTAGCATTTTAAATCAGAAGAACTGTTCTTAAGCAAATCGGCTGATGATCCTCCTCTTCCTGTAGATTGTACTACGGAGCAATCCCAGAGCATGTCACCTGCGTTCTTTTTTGATGTTAGACTAGAATTTGTGTTCCAGGAGCACATCAAACATGGTACCACAAACATTCAACCCATAAACCCTAGTCTGGGCCCCAAATAGAAAGATACACTGGCAGAGCTTGCACTTTGGCTGGTCAGCACTAACTGCTGCACTCCAACTGTAGAGACTGGCTTCTATCAGCCAGCCATTTGAATTCTGCTTACCAGAATATACAGTGTGGAATTACCTACTGCTACTCTGTCCCCACCTCCCCTTTATATAAGGCAATATACATATATTTCCCTCAGTTTACATACTGCTGGCAGAATTTTAACAGGTTGCTTCAGCCAAACCTTAACAGAATAACAGACAAGGAAGCACTTTGATGCCTGTCCCTGTGAGGTTTCCAGTCAGTTTTATGCAGCCAGTGAAGTTCTGATTTCCTCCTCAGCTCTCAGGGGATTTGTTTATTAAAAGAAAGTTCACCGGTTTAGCATGCTTATACCTTAGCAACTTTTCTAAAACATTTACATTCTGGTAATGAACTGAATCATTCACTTACTCCGAAACTCCAAGAACACAGGGCTGATGCTCATCAGTTAGCCTTAGCAGCCTGATTGAAAATATACTGTGACTGGAATGGAAAGAAGTCCTTTTTAATAACCACAGTTTTGAAAATTAGGCAGTCACTGAAACAAAGTAAAATTTGTACGCTACAGAAAGTGCAGTGCTAAAGAAAGAACAAGAATTCATTCACTAATTCACATTAGTTACCTTTGCAATGCATTCATTCAGCAGCAAAAAGCAGCAATAGAAGTTGTATTTTGTGACTTTCTATTTCTTTCAGTATGAGAGAGGGAAAAAATATCCCATGAAGCCTACAAGCTGCCTTGGAGAATGAACAAGTCAGTTCACTTAAGTCTACTGATCAGAAAATGATTACTCACGTACTCATAGTATACAAACTTTAGACAGTATCTGAACTCAGTAAATCTGAGGAGTTAACTTAGAAATAAATAGGTGATGGGGGAGGAGAATAAGTTAAGGTTTGACAGTCCTGTAATGTGGCCTTCAATATACACAGTTATTTGTTCAAGTTACTCTGATTTCTAGAAAGGATGAATTTGTTACACTTGAAAAATCTAGTTACTGTGCTTTAGGCATCAAGCTACAAAAGCAGTGGACATACGCTGACTGAAACCAGAGAGAAAAATCCCAGAACCAGGAGAGCCCTGTCCCCAGTTTAACAAATAAATGAGGAAGCACAGAAGATAGGTTTATCCAGTATAAGCTAAGAATGAAGTTTCTAAAAGAAAAACAAAACAAAAACACAGTTTAGAAACAAGCTAAATGGAAGCAAACATACTCTCTGGAGCAAAAAGATGACATTCTAGGCACAGAACTCCACCAGAAAACCACAATTATTTTTGCAGTATTTTAGGCTTGAATGAAATTCAGGTGGAAACAGAGTGAAATTTAATGTCAGCTGTCTTTAGCTAACAGAGACAAGAGTAACTCTTGCTTTTTAGAGAAAAAGCAGTCTTAGTAACACTATGATTATAGTAGCCAAATATACAACATGGCCCTTTCACACTTAAAGGACAAATTAATAAGAGGGCATTAAAATCAATTAAGAAGGTATTTTCAACAGAATGTATACCACTTTCTCTTTATTTCCTCCCACTCCATCAAACCAGATTCTCCCTGATCTGTCTCCCAGAGCCAGGTTAGAGCTGGGGGCTTATTTCTTAAGATACCAAGTAAACTCAGCTAGAACACAGCAATCTAGAAACATCTAGATAATCCAGCAGCGCTGAAAGGTACTGCAATACTTGCCCCTTCCTACATCCCCTACCGACAGACTCCAGGTTTCTAAGAACTATACTGCTAGTGATAAAGAATTATCCAGGTTTTCCTTCAACATCTTCACACAGCCATTCCCACTTAGCACCATAAGCATTTGTCAAGTGCTCTGTTGGCAATCAAAAATTAATGCGATTTGATCTTTTTGGTTGTCGAAAGCAAATAGCAACTCAAACACAGCTACTATTAAAGACATAGGGCATCTCCTATCTTTCTTCCAGAAAGAATTTTTTAATAAAACCAGAATAATCAAGGAAAGCCTTAAGCTATTAATAAGAGTGGACCGTGGACCATTTCAAAGATAAAGTTTCCTCCCTCCCTCCCCCCCCCAAAAAAAAAGGAAAGAGACAAAGTATGCTTATAATTAAGAGGAACAAACCTCCTACTTGATTGTTCATTCATTCTAGTACAAGCAAAGCTTCGGTTCTTGTTTCCTATTTTTAGTATTTTGCAGGCTTCTTCAGTGCTCTGAATGTTAATCCACTTTAAGTCTGTGAAAAGAGACCTTTAAAATACACTTCTGTCCACCAAGGAAATTATGTGAAACTGCCAAGGTTATAAAGCAGTATTATTACCTTTAATATAGGAATTTCCTCCTTGATCCTCACAGATTCTTAACACTCTGCGCTTCTGAGATTTTGATGTGGATAATACATTTAATAAGTCATACACATATTCATTATAAATTTCACAAAAAGAAATCCACACAGATGCTTGCGTTCTTTGGTGTAGATTAGTCCTGTACACGTCAAGCGGAACAAAGTTGCTCTCTGCTAACCCAAACCAGAGGGAGTTCAATGATCAAAAAACTCATCAATAAATTTTAATTGCAGTATACAGAACCTTCTAAAAGGAGGAGACTCATAGATCTGTGTTGCGCAATTAGATACACAGCACCGTATAACTTTGAGTTTACCCAAGATCATTCAAACTTCTCAGCAGTCACTTCTAACCAAAATACGCCCAAGTTCTAAGCTATTGCCCCCTCTACCACAAGCTTCCAGCAGCTTTACATCAGCTTTGCAGAACTAAGCCTTCCCCTTCCCCCAAAAGGAACAGCACTATCAAAGTATTTTTACATTATTACTCTTCCTCCTGAGTTGAACAATTAAAATTTGGTTTAAAACTACAAATATTCACTTTGTAGCATAGTACAGAGATTTTTTTTTTTTAATCCACCAATAATTACCCACTTTATTTCTAAATTTGTCTTTTTTCCCCCCTCCAAAATTTTTTCCACTTTATTTTACCTAGTGAATCAGAAGGAACACTTTTTGGAGTACAGTTGGAAGAAGCCGACTTCACATCACACATATTTGTAACAGTATTTGAGATGCTTTCTGTCTCCTTGAGAAAATAAGAGACAGTTACATCCACATGAAGAGACTATGAGAATAGTAGAACTAAAAAAAAAAAAAAGACTGTAATTCCAGTATTTAAGATTTAAATATTACAGTAGTATTACGTATTAAGCCACCCTTACTCCGGCTGCAAATGAAATATTTTTAACAATAGCAAACTAAAAGTCAATAAATGCTTTCCCGCACAAGAATTACTGCTCTCTGCTACTCCCACCAACCCGTTTTAGAGGCCAATGGCTACTAACATGGTAGACTGACTTCACAGTTCTGTGAGAACCAAGATCCTCTGTCAGACTGCAACAGCCCAAGATGCCTTTAGGAACTAGTGGACAAACTTAATCAGTACTTCAGTCAATCAAAAGACCTGGAGAAGTAAGTTTGTTTCAGCGGCAGGGCAACAAAGACACTAAAGCAGCAGAGATTCCTAATTTGATGGCTTGCTACCCATTGCTTTTGCAAATCACCAGGTCTGTAAGAGTTTGGGTCAAACTTACTTTAAGACCTTGGACATAGTGAAATGATAGCCTCATAAAGGATTTAAAGATCTGATAAACCAACAGTCTATGTCGGTTTAATTCACATTGAATTCAAAGGCCAGTAAAAATCCTGTATAGATAACAGCACAGTTTCTTTAAGTATACACATTTGCTAAATTTCTTTACGTCAACAGAATTATTTATAAACCTGCCAAGACGCTTCAAATTACCGCTAGGAAAACTGGTGTAATCAAGTAGCAACACCCACTATTTAGAGATTCCAACAGCTCCACGTATTACCTCCTTCTCCGTATTTTGTTCATTAGGACATTCACTCCGATTTCCCAAAACCCCAACCCTGATAGAATGTCATCCAAGAGTAGAAGAGGGGACCAGATTCAAAGAAGTAAACCTTAAATCTATTACAAAACAGGGCTAAATTCATTATGGATTGTCTACTGATGTCTCCGTTACTCAGTTGATATATCCAGAACAGATTATTTTTATTTTTTTTTACAAGCAGAAAAGTATGAAGCCACACTTTCCAATCTTCCATTTTTAAGATAAATAGCGTATGATATTGTTGTCATTTATTTTAAAAATTACTATTTTGCAAAGACTGCACTGTTGCTTGAGTAGTTACAAGGATAACCACAGGCATGGATTCTGTTCATTCACTTTGTAATGTACAAAGCAGAAATCTAAAGCATGGTAAGAGACTGACACACATGGCACATCTATGCATGTCAAAAATGTAAAATAATGTAAAAAAACAAGTACAAAGTACTTGCACACATGGTAAGTTTCTGTAAAAGCATTTCAAGAAAATGGAGTTAACTAGCTATGTTGGTATGTTGTTCTTCAAATCATAAGACCAAACACAAAAAAAGAACATGAAGATGAGTGCCTGAAAACAAGTGGGAACAGGAACTGACATTGTTTGCCAGCGACAGAAGCTGACATTTAATAGCAAATACGAAGACAGGTGGGAAAAGGAATGCAAGTAAAGCAGCTTTTAATCCAGTAAAAACCAGTATTTAATCCAGTGAATCGAACAAGTAAAGGGAAGGAAAGAGAGGGTGTGAACCATGCCAAGCAAGAGTTTTTGCAGCAGTACTGTATAGAAAACAAACGGTAGAACATTAAACGCAAGAGTATTGCAGTAACTCGGAGCAGTTTAAACTGAGAGAATGAAAGGAACAGCAGGCTCTTTCTGCACGACATGTAAACTGAGCCTGGGAAAAGGGCCTACAGAAATGCATGTAAACCAAAACCAAGCCCACCAAACCGTATCTGCTCTCGGATTACAAGCTTGAGTGAACATCCAAACAGTGATACTATTCACAAGCTATCACGAAGCACAGTTCCCATCCTGGCGATAGTTGAGCTATTGCTGTGGGAGCATTGTAACACAGAAGCAAGCTCTTGTCATGTTATTTGCTAGATGCTTTTTTGCCTTTCTTTCCTGATGGTGGAGTCTTGCTCGCTTTTCACTGTAGTGCAGCAGCATCTAGATCCTCTACTGCAATATTCAGTAACTAAACTATTAATAAAGTCAGACTGATTTAACAGAAGGGAATATTTATAAAGTATAGAATTATCTTTAAAGTAAGATATTTGACCTCCTGTTCTAGACTTTGAGCTCCTGCTTGTTCCTTCTTGAAAGCTTACAGGTTCCATAAAGTTTTTAGGAAAATATTTACCTACTATCCTCCTGACCACCTCAACTTTTCTTCAATGCCCTCACTCCCTAACACGTACACACACACACTGCAAGTAAACTTTTTAAGACGGTCTCACAAGAAATGCACAATCTTTAGCACCTTCTGGATTTTTTCATCTGAGGTCTTCCCTCAAAAGTTAACCAGACTCAGACTATACGAAGTCCCATTTGCAGAGTTTAAATTAAGCAACAGAATTTAGAGTGGAACTTTGTATATGAATATAATTCATAGAAGGATATTCTTTCAGAGCTAACCAGAGTACTTTAATACCAATGTTGTTAAAGACCTCAGAATAGAGAAAACTCAATCAATCATTACTTCTATACTTCCCAGAATTTGTTCAGTGTTGCGTTGTATGATAACCCCAAAATGCAGTAGGCTCACAGTTTAGTTTTAAAATGTTCTGAGATAAGGGGAAAAAAAAGACAGACATCTTGTGGCAACTTGCATCTGGGCTTAGAAGTATTAAACAGTCACACAAGGGTGCCCATTTTCTGGCGAGACCCATTTCTTAGAATGGAAACAGAAATGATTAGACAATGAGAATAGGAGGCTGCCACAGTGGACTCCTCTATTCTACCTACAACCTTCAGAGACCATAGTCAAAGATACATGCAATCCTCTAAAGGAGGCTGTAATCTTTTTAGGAAACTCATTTTGTGGCAGCTCACTTCATGAAGAAACTTTTCTGCTACAGCAAGTGAAGTTACACAAATCACAGGTTTACCAACTGCATAATCTGCCTTAAGACTGTCTTGCACCAAAAGGGACTCTTCTACCTCCTTCACTGCCCCTGCTAAGACGTTGCCATCATCTTTCCTGAGCTAGTACTGGAATTTGAGCAACTAACCAGAGATCCAACCTGGGAACCTGATGCAAAAGAAGATTCAATTAACAAACAGCAGGTTTTAGATAGGTCAGCTCTCAGAGACTTTTCAAGGGCTAGTGTCACCACTCTTCTACAGAAAATCCAGGCCTTGCAATGGTTTTTGGTTTGAACTGTGTGCTGCTTGCTGCAGCAAGTTCTTCCAGTTTACCCCGAGCTCCAAAACCAGCCTTATTATTACTACAAGCTTCACCAAGTAATCGTACTGTAGATCTACATAAATCTAAAAAAAAAAAAATCAATAGTGAAACAGATTATATTAAATATAGTCAAGAAGTTTTTAAGAAGCTTCATTCAGTAACAGGGAAGTATTAAGTCACTGACCTCCTTCAGTGATGCAAGAATAGCAGTTTTTATGGCTTCTTCTTGCTTAACTTGTGCATCCTCTAGTTTCTTAATATCATTGCTCAAATATGGTTTGAAGTTCATTTTCAGGTAATGTCTTCCCCTTATGTGGTTAAAAATCACATCAAGTGAGCGAGGTAAAATACCAAAATCTTTTGAAGTCCCTTAAAAATAACAAAACATAAGATGTAGACAGTCATAAAAACTTCTCATTGGGTTTTGACTTGGTTGTTATATATGATTTTTGGCAAACATTTTATACCTTGGATAGTGAATGTCTTGCCTGCATTTGTAACCCCATAAGTAAACACCAGTCCATTCGCTCCATTGACATACGCTCTTACTATCTCTTTCATTGAGCCTTCAAAAAATTCGCTCTGAGTAGTTTCTGGTCCAAAGACCTTGGAGGAGAAGGAAAAAAAAGGTAGTGATAAGTAGCACAAAGAAGTTTAATGTATCAAAATATTAAGCACTGATTAATATTAAGCACTAGGTTTTCAGAGCAAGTTGAGTAGGAGATACCAGCTTAGTTTTCTGTCTTGCTTGAACCCCTTGTGATTCAACATTTTCCATTAGGTTCTCATGGGATGACTACTTAATTCTGAGAGGCAATCAGGCTTGCACTTATTTTTTAATATTTTCCTATTTCTAAAATAAACTACTCAAAATGCTACTGAGCGCATATTATTTAGTGAATACTTTCAAGGGCTCTGCTGGTGACTCCCTCCTCAGTCTGTACCAGTCACCCAGGACAGATGAGAAGATCAGCATTACAAGGGTTTAAACAACTCAAGGCCTGGAGCTGTTTATGTTTTGATACTGTAAGAATGGAAGTTCTTGCAGAAGGTAACAGAGTTAAGAAACTTACTTCCAGTACAGAAGGTTTAAGCAGTTAGGCTGCTATTCTTTCAAAATTAAGTCCCTAAACACATGCTTACATCAGTCCCTTTTAAAAAGTAATTTCCTGTAACACTTCCCAGATGAGGGCATCTGCAGGAACAGCAGAACAACTCTAAGTATGTACCTATGAGAAGCTTCTGTGGCATCTAATCAAAGAAAACAGAGCTACAGAAGCTTCCTTGTCTCATCTAATAGGGATGTCCATTGCAATACAGCTTTCTTGACAGCCTAACAGTAAATAATAAGCAGTCTGACTTTTCTAAAAGAAGTACCACCACAAGTACCAGGTGCTTCAAAGAAAAAAGAAATCACATTGCGTGATATAGTAGAAAATTCGATTTTATCACTGCAGTGGGAAAACAACAAACTATAAGTAAAAATTAGAAAAATGTTTGCCCACCTGCGTAAAAGTGAACCTGTGCACAGAATGACCAATCCCTTTTTCACTGTTTTTCATTGTAGAAGACTCTTTGGGTGCGTTAAGAATTACTGTCTGGGGATCTTCAATAGTTACACAACTCTTAAAAAAAGAAAAACCAAGACAAGGTAAACCAAAACACCACACAGGAAATATTTATGAAGAAAGATATCTGAAAAAAACAAACAAACAAAAAAAACCACCACCCAAACCAACAAAAGCCCTAGTGTTTTTATCTCTTTACCAGAGTTACAGAGTTGCAATAACCACTATTGAGGCAGGTAACAACTACAGAGATAGCCACTTCACATGAAAGCCAGAGTGCAGACAAAGCTAAGTCAATCATATGGCGTTTTTTAAGAGGTATAAAATTTTTGAAGGATTCCTTCCAGCACCTTTTTTTAAACATGTTCTAAAGCCTGGTATTTTGTGATTGTGGACTGCACAACCCCTAGCTATGACAATAAAGCTATATAGAAATCTATTGGTTTTTTACTTCAATCATTTTCAGTGTGAAACAAGCAATGACCAGCATAAATAAGTAAAATAAGTTTGAAGCATTATCCTTTGATAGATGGTGCTATCAATAATGAAGAAAACTGAATTAGTTTCAAGTACTACTTCTCAAGTAAACGTGAGATGCAATTACTTCACACTCACTAAGTAAATAAATGTTGAATGCAGTATCCCAGGAAAATTTATTTTACACCAGACAGGCTATCAAAAATACAAACTGAACTACCAGTATAGCTTAACTGTGCCTTGAAGCATCAGCCGCAAGGATTGATTATAACTAAATCTGACATTTACGTTCCAAGACTGGCCAGAGCTGGTAAAGCTAATAATCCATATGTAGCATGTACATATGAAGTACTGCTCTCCCTAGGAGTCTCAGTTAACAAGTCTGTTTATCAACTGAAATTCCAAGAAGCTGGGTACTGAATTCAGACCAATGACTTGCCAGGCTCTAAACCCCATACACTCTTTAACATTCCTCCCACAATGTCAGGAAGAGAAATGCAGGTCAGATGTACCAAATCCTAGAGCTACAGAAGAATCCAACATCTGCTGCCTCATAGATGCTCGTGAGTAGAGGCCTTGAAGTCAGATCTGTAGAGCTGGAACCCAGCTAGTAACACGCCACTATTTTTGTCTCCCCCCACCTAACCCCAGAGGTAAGCTGGCAGGAGTTAGACCATTTCTGGCCCTATAGACATTGTTTATATTCAAAGAACCTCCTGTTCTCCTATGGGTGACTCTAGAGAATCACTGGCAGTTGTATGAGAAGTACCAAATTTCATCCAAAGCTCTCGAGCTTTATTGCAGAAATCATTATCTCTATAAGCAACAATAGATCAGTTAACCTATTGACTATCTCTGTTTAAACATCAGTCTACAGCTATAAGAAACAGAGCTTGGGATCTACTTTTTTCTTTTCTTGTTGCACATTTGGAACAAAGATGCTTTCCTGACAATTATGCATATCAGGGAGGAAAAAAAGGACCTAAAAATTAAGTTTATCCCTCATTGATTGCAAAGATGGTAAGGGTTTCTTTGGTTGGTTGGTTGTTGGGTTTGGTTTTCTTCATTTGTTACCCAGCATCTTCCTCACAAATTCAGGTGATAAATAAGAGAGTAAAAAAAAAAACATTGAAGAAGTTGAAGATCTTTCAAGCATTCATAGTTGTTGGAAGCCGAGGAAAAAAGGCGTCATACCAAAACAGGTTATACAGCTAATACATTAGAAGATCAACTATTTTATCATGAACTGCGTTAAGTTTAAAAAAAAATATCAAGTACAAGCTTCAACACTTTTTTCCCCCCCTGACTGTTTTTACAAACAAGTAGTTTCACTAATGTAGGTAGTCAGATATTTCCCATTTCAAAGAGGAATGGCATATCTCACAAACCAATTTGATTTTATAAATCAATTTACCCTTACAGCCAGCTCAGATTGCTAAATAATGCCAAACCAGAAGCACTGTGGCAGTACATACTACTCAACAAAAACTGCTCAAAGAAAGATAAATCTAAGTTGAGAGGAAAAAAGTAATCCCAATGGAGAAAAAAAAAAACCACACAAAATTTCCAACTTGAAGATTAAAAGCAAGGCCACATTTCAAAAAAAGCAAATCGCAAGAAGCAAATCAGAACTAATATTAAATTTTTTTTCAAACAGGTCAGGTACAAGAGGTCTGTCACAGAGTCTTTGAGACCCTGCAGACACGAGGACTTTGAGATACGCTGCAGAGACCATTTAGCAGGACAGCTAAATGAATTCTTTGCATCAGTATTGTATGTGTGTGTAAAACACTGAAACATTCTGAATCTGTGTATACTGTAGAGGTTAGAGAGAGGTTTGAGAGAGGTTTGACCAGATGAGCAGCAAGTTACCAAGACAAGGTAGCAGACTATTCAGGCGTCCCAAAGAAACTCAAGGGTCAGACACTTGAATTACTCCTGGAATTGCATAATCTCTTCCATGAAACTCCTTTGTTTCTTGAGCACTGTAGAGTCAAGGCTGACACCAACTTTTAAATAACATACCCTGTGGAATTTTGCAGAGCTATGCAAATCAGTAACAATTGTGATTTTAAAAAAAAATTAAAATCACCTTTATCCAGGTATCCACTAATTCTATTTGAATGCAATACATGGCTTTTATAAAATAAAGTCCCAACTCACAAAACTAGGTGCTCTTTGGGGAAGAAGAAAAATTTATTTCCTAGTTATACAACTAACCTGAGATTCATGGTTTTCCAGCTCTGCTACAGAAAAGGGCCTCACTCTCAAGAAGACTTTCAAAGATTGATATGCCTGTTCATTAAAAAATAAAAAAATAATAATGCAGTTACAATGGCCACTTTTTAAACAGAACATCCTCAAATCATGGCAGGATACATCTCTGGTGTAGTATTTCATATTTTATCTTACTGCCTCACTTTCTCCTTCCTTGTAAAGTTCAGACCCTAAGGTTTTATTTACTTCTTTACCTCCTAATGTCCTTAAGTAACCCCTTTTTTGCCGCTCTCTCTCCCTACATGCTTAGTGTTCTTTTATGACACAGCTAAGGCTTTGATTTTAAAAGAGCATACTAGTGGAGGCGTAAACTGCACTGCTTCCACCTTCTGGTCTCCCTCTGTATTGAGTTCAAGTTGTGTTTTTTAACAGCTGCTCTGCAGTACTGCACTTCCATTTTGTATGGAGAACGTTCGGTTAACAGATTGACACATCCTTAGCCTCAAGAGATGGCTTCATTATCACCATCCAGGCACTAGCCCCTCATCTTCCCCACAGTAACAACCACGAAACAGCTCTCCATTGCTAAGGTAGGCTTTTCCAGCCCATACCATTACATAAATGTCTCCCCATCCAGGTGAGGCAATAATAGCAGGAAAATTTTTAGAGGGATCCCAGCATTCCTTCCTTTCTCACAGAGCTTTGAAGTCTCTACTTTAACAACTTGTTCATTCAGCACATGGATTTACCAGAGGTCTCCACAGCCCTTCCACCCCCCCAGCACTCCACTAACCATGGAGAATTACATCCCCTGAGGGAAGTCAATAAGGAAACCTAGCATTCTAAAAAAGCAGAGATGGCTATGCTATCTCCAAAAACGTACTGCAGCACAGCATTATAGATTTTTAACTCCAAGCACCTAACAAGCTTTCCACAAGGATCTACATCCTTCTTTAGCTTGCTAAAAAGAACAGTACAGTGACATTGCATTCAAAGTGCAATTACTGAAGTCCTTTACTTCCTTCTCAAAAGCTTGACACGACACATCGCAGAGCATTAACCATCTGCATTTGCTATGATTTATTTATAAGCAATGAGAAGTAGAAGAACCAAAACATCTTGGGGGGCAGGGGAATAAAGCAGTTGTTACCAAAGAAATACTTGCCAGAATTAAAGCTTAAAAAAAAAAAAAGCATAATCAGAAAACATATTACAAAACCACTTCACACCTCCTGCTCCTCTGTATCAGGCAATACTGTTGACTCCATAGGTGAAGGCTTATCCACTGTATTCAGAAAAGAAACTGATTCCAACACATCAGATACTTCTGCAGAAACACAGCTTTTCCCCTCATCATCCATCATTCTGTGCAAAGGAACTTGGGGGGGGAATAAATAAATCCATCATTTCCTCCCAGAACAGGCAAATATTCAACAAAGCAGAGAACGTGGCTGCTTGTGTACAGACAAGCAGTTCTGAAGGAAAGAAGGTCTTTGAAAGAAGCTTGGGAGTACAAAGCAACCTTAAATAAAGCACTGACAGTTGGGTAATGTCAAGAAATAGGCAAGTGAGAGCACACTAACTGCCTCTCTTGGGCATTACCCACCTGCAAGCGCTGGGCCACCGCCTGTAACCCCTCCCACCCACCCCCTTCCCGCAAGGGCTCAACACCAGGGTCCCATCCACCAGGGTCCCATCCACCAGGCCTTTACTCCCCGCCCTCAGCGCCCCTAAGTCCGGCGTGCCCTGCCTCGACGAACCGCCGGCCCAGGCAAGGCCCTGTTCCCCACAGGGGAAAGGAGGGACGGCGGAGGGTGGTGGTGGGGAGGGGAGGGAGGTGGAGACCGGCCGGGCGCCACCGCCGCCTCCTCAGCGCAACGGCCGCCGCCAACCGCCGCTACCTTGCCGCGCGCGGGAGCCCGTCAAACACACACCGTCCCCCTCCTCCTCCGCCGGCATTTGGGCGGGGGAAAGGCGGGCGCTGATTGGCCGAAGGGGAGGGAGCGGGCGGGGGGTGGCGTGTCTCCCTCCCGCCGGCAGGGGGCGCCCCCGCACAGCGCAAGGCAGCCGCGCCGCTGGCGGGACCGGGACGGGGCGGGGCTGGGGACGAGACATGGGGAGCCGGGGGGGGGGAAGGGCCGGATGCCTGGGTTCCCCCCCCTCCCCCCTTACCCTCCCCTTCTCCCCCCCCCAAATCGAGGAGGGGGGTGTTGGGGGGGATCCTGCACCCCAAACAGGGGGGGGAGCGAGGCATTTTGGGTAAGGTGGGGGGGAGCAAAGCATGATGGGTAGCATAGTGATACC
>JAOTQQ010000012.1:114045634-114060593 GCA_026546715.1 Gallinago undulata
TTTTTTTCCCCCCCCTTTTTTTTTTTTTTCCCCCCCCCTTTTTTTTTTATCTTTCCCCCCCTTTTTTTTATCTTTCCCCCCCTTTTTTTTATCTTTTCCCCCTTTTTTTTTCATCCTTTTCCCTCCCTTTTTTTTTTCATCCTTTTCCCCTTTTTTAACCTTTTTTGGTTTTTTTTCATCCTTTCCTTTTTTTTTTCCTTTAGTCTTTACTGGAAGTGGAGGTGAGCAGCAATGTGAATTAAAAATGGTGGTTTCGTTCATTCTTAAAACTCAAGAACCTAAATTCATTTTACTTCATTAAGTCCCTTTACTTATTCAGATTGGGCATTGGAGGGATGGTGTTTGATTGTTGTTTTTTTGATGAAAACAGTCATTGAATTGGCCTGGACACTGTTAACTGCCTGTCTCAGAACAAGCATTTTGCCTGTTTCTAGGTACGTTGCTACTTGACAGATCTGTTGAACTGGAGAAGATGTTATACGTTATGAAATGATGGCCTATAGTAAAATCACTGTGATTATCTTTTAAAAAACATATTTTAATTCTAGTTTGGGGTTTTGCCCAGTAATCATAGGCATATATAATGTTAGCAAAACTACTGCCACTTTTGGAAGCTTAGTAGTTGCTACAATTATTCAAAACAGCATGCTTGGTGTTTTTATTATGAACTTACATTCAGCTATCACGCTGCACTTAATATATATTTTTTTCCCCCTACCAAAGGTTTTATAGGTCTTCATGGGGTTATTAGACCTCATGTAATGGAATAAACTTTTGTATGCCAATTTTTCCACCAATTTTAGACTTGTTTTGCGCTTGGGTCATTTGTACTTGTTCTTTGAAATCCCTGGTGTACTGATAACTACTTTGGACTAGATCCTGCGCTCCGATAAAGCGGTTCTGATAAACACAGATACAGAAGTTGTCACCCCGTTGCTGCTTCCTGAAATGCAGCAATGCCTTTTGCCAATGGAGATCAGGTTTGATGAACTGAAAAAATCTGGCTTGACGATAGCTGTTTCTCTAGCCTCTTCCTCCCTCCAATAAAAGCAGCATTTGGTTCTGGTGGTTTGTTTTCTGAGCGTTTAACAATTATATTAACAATTTTGAGCCCATGTGTACTCTGTTACAAGCTATGCCAGCTGCTTGCTGAAGAAGTTTTCTATCTACAAGTGTTTTATATTCATCTTTCTTAAATACATGTCCTGACATTGATCATGCTGAAATACTTAATTGTCCAGTAATCCAGATTGTTCTCAATCAGCAATCTTGCTGCGTTATTTACTTAGAGCTCTTATGGATGTCCTTAGTGAACTTTTAATTTCCAGATAAAATGTTGAATAAATTGCTGCCAAGAGCTGATTCCTGTGGGATTCAGTTAGAAATGTATTTGACTGATTCCTCATTGATGACACAGACCTGTCACATTAATTTTAATTTACATACTATGAACTATGTGTGCCCAACTGTGCCAGTTACTCTGTGTCCTACTGAACAAGTCCATGTACAAATATATCAATGCTGTTCCTGTTGTCTACCAAATGTATGCTGTGAATGCATGAGAAGAATGGTCAAGCTGAAAATACAGCTTTTTCTTCATTTAGGCTGTGTAGTTTAAGTAGAATTTCCTCATTTGTTTCTTTTTCCTATACCAAGAAGTCGGTTATTTTTTTTTCCTCTGCGATTAACACAAGGTTGATAGTAAGTTCCTGAATTTGTCCCTTTCTTACTTTTTTTTTTTTTTGTAGCATTGGCACCACCTCAGCTTTCTTTGAGATTTTTTTTTTTTTCTCCTGAGCTTCTCCGGATTTCTCAAAGCTTATGGAAAATCCACATTAACAACACATGAGTCTCCTTTGCCAGCTCTTAAAATTCTTGGATGCAAGTGATCTGGAGCTGCTGATTTAAAAAACACCTTCTGTTCCTATGTTTAAGGCTTTCCTTAGCTATTGTTAGAATTTTCTGATATAAGTTGGGTTTTTTCCACAAGTGTAGAACAGAAATTTATCTGAACTTCCTGCTTTCTCTGAAGTACACTATATATATAAAAAAAATACTTTCATGTTATTCACATGAGTAAATATCCATTGTAAACACAACTTTTTGCTTACCTTCTGAATATTTTGTCACTTTTAGCTTCTAATTAATATTTTACATTATGCCTGGTTTTCCTTTGGTTACACACTGGGTTTAATGTAGGTTTTTCTCCCCAGCTAATAGTAACTTTAGTTTTGAGATTGTGAGTTTGGACTTACAATACAGTCTTGGCATATGCTTTTTAGATGAAGCTTCCAGGAGTGTTTTCCTCATGTCACATAATTTAGAAGATAAATGATTAAGAAGCAAGATGTGCTTTTAACATGACTTAGTAGTCATTCAATACCTAATTTCATGATTTATCACACATAATTTTGTTCCGGCTACATTTATGACACTTTCTGACTTTATTTTATTTTTTATAGAATACTAAGTGTTTTTTTATCCCTTTTTTTTTTGATGTTTGACCTTCAGAAACAGTCCTGAGTAATGAACTGACTATTTTGTCGCCATATAGTTTCCATTAGTTTATAGTGAAAACAAGTAGATTCAATTTATGCTTCCAAATTTGTAATTCAGTTCCTATTTATTAAGTATGTATGTTCATGGAGTTAGGTTCTTGTCAGGTTTGTGGATGTTTGTTTAATTTTAGCTTGATCATCCTTACTGCGTGCTAAATGAACAGTCACCTGATTCCTTAGCTACTTAATGCCATTGCATTTAATTGTGCTAAGTGTTGCCTGGGAAGTTTGGGGTTTTTTTTCGCCCCCACTCTGTGACAGGTTGAATTATACAGTTTTTTATCCAGAAAAAATGTCCCAATGTTCTACAAATCTGAATCCACGAAGTCTAGATGTCAACCGTCTGCCTTCCTTTGTTCATGTGTCAAAAAGAATCTTTGAGGATATTCTTGTAGTGCCTGAGTGGTCATAATCCAAGGGTATATCCTGGTATGAGTCTACCTGTGTGACTGAAGCATTAATTGAGTGACCATGTGTCTGCTGTCACTCAGCATCCTCTAAAATACTGTAATAACATCTCAGAATTAAGGCTTGTTCTATCTTCTGGTGATGCACCTTTGGGCGGCTCTAAGGTTTTGCAAGTTGGGTTGTAAACACCATTTAGTCATTTGAGTAGATTTATCCTGCTTATTTCACACTGGTGGCCTGCGGATGGTTTTGGTAGGGCTCACAGCAGCTTCCTGAAATCTGCTTTTCTCCTTTTTCATAGTGATTATTTGACATGGACAGGTCCCTGGGTTATAGAATCATGGAATGGTTAGAGTTGGAAGGGTCCTTAAAGATCATCAAGTTCCAACCCCCTTGCCATGGGCAGGGACACCTCCCACTAGAGCAGGTTGCTCAAAGCCCCATCCAGCCTGGCCTTGAACACCTCCAGGGATGGGGCAGCCACGACTTCCCTGGGCAACCTGTTCCAGTGTCTCACCACCCTCACAGGAAAGAATTCCATTCTAGTATCTAATCTAAATCTCCCCTCTTCCAATTTAAAACCGTTGCCCCTTGTCCTGTCACTACAGTTCCTCGTAAACAGTCCCTCTCCAGCTCTCCTGTATGCTCCCTTCAGATATTGAAAGGTTGTTGTAAGGTGTCCCCAGAGCCTTCTCTTCTCCAGGCTGAACAACCCCAGCTAATGCCAGCCAAAAGCCTCTAGACTTTGCTTTCAACGGTGATTAACATGTCGCCAAAATACATTCCTGTTTACTTGAAAATCACTTCCTTCTCCAAGGTCTTTGAGATCTGAACACACTTTTAAAGGCTTTCTTTGAACTTCTGGTCGTAAAATACCTGTGAAGCAGGATCACACTCACGGCTTCTCAGGAAATCATCAGTAGGTGGTGGAGCATCTGGACCAGTCAGCAGCAATCCAATTAAAGTTATTTTCAAGCCTTCTAAGAAAGGCTTCAGCATCTGCTTGGTCTCAGTTGTAGGTATCTGCTGATCCTTTTGTGTTAGCCTGAAGTTAGTTGTATCATATCTCAGAACTCTCCTCCAACTTCTTTGCTCTGCAGTTAGCTGTTACCTGTTAAAACCCCTCTCTCCTCTCTGGGTTTTGAACATCTGTATTTACTGTTTCTGCAGGTGCCTCACCTCTTGGAACTTCCAGAAAGCCCTCTGGAACTGAAAATGTCCCCTTTTTAAAGGCTGATTTGTGTAGCTGGGTAGTTCCTAACTGGCAACTAATGTTCTCTGCAGGTAGCAGACGGACAGAACAGACAGTGCATCAGCACCAGTCTGCAGCTGGGGTTCTCATATTGCACCTTTTTAAATTTTCTAAATTTTCGTGCCAATTCCAGCATAAAACTCACCATATAAAAATGTAACACTCCCCCCCCTCAAAATACTAGGCTGCCTTTACCTTAAAAATGTCTCACGCAACCATGGAAAAAGAGGAGTTGTGCTTCGATGGAGTCCTTTACTGTTGACAAATATTCATTGTTAAAGTGACTTTTTCAAGTGGGTGGCATGAGCTTCATAGTTATCGCCACAAGCTCTTTCCTTCTAAATATGTACTTTATGCCTGACAGATAATACACTTGCCTTCTAATATCAGTGACCTGGATAGAGCAAAACTTCTCCCATGTCAGCCTGTTTCGCCTTGTTCTTTTGACACAAATCCCAGTGACAAAAAATACATGGCTGCAACAGGATTGTACATCTGGGCTGCTTTCGGGAGGATATTGTTTGAATTTTTCCTCCTCTAGTTCAATCTTAAGGTTTTTTTTTTTTTCAGATGGATGAATTATATCTTCTCTCCTTGTCTGGAAGAGTGTTTGTTGCCTCTCCACTCCTTGCTCTGCAGATGTGATGCTTCTGTTCAAATTTTAATAAAGAAACAGCAGGTTTTTTGCAGAGAATCTGTGCAACTCACACGGTCTTGACAGCATCAAGGTGGTTTATTGGTTAGCAACATGTAATTTGCTGGTAATCAGTGAACTATATGTTGTGGATCCATTTGAGCAACACAATAGAAATCACAGTATTAGATGCTGACAAAGTGTAAGCACCTACAAATTTCTTACACGCTCTTCTACAACTGATCCCACTGGGCTCCCCAGTTCAAGAGGGACAGGGAACTACTGGAAAGCGTCCAGCGTAGGACAACAAAGGTGATTAAGGGCTTGGAGCATCTCCCTTATGAGGACAGGCTGAGAGAGCTGGAACTCTATCCTGGAGAGGAGAAGGCTGAGGGGAGACCTTATTAATGCTTATAAGTATCTAAAGCCTGGGTTGAGGGAGGATGGAGCCTCTTTTCAGTGGATCCCAGTGACAGGAAGAGGGGCAGTGGACACAAGCTGGAACATGGGAAGTTCCACACAAATATGAGGAAAAACTTTACAGTGAGGGTGACAGAGCCCTGGAACAGGCTGCCTAGGGAGGTCATGGAGTCCCCTTCTCTGGAGATCTTCAAGAATGACGTGCTCTGGGAAACCCTGCTTTGGCCTAGATGGACTAGATGATCTCTAGAAGCTCCCTTCCAACTCCAACAATTCCGTGATTCACGCAGTTCTATATGGACATCCCCTCTCTTGGGAGAAGTGTGGGTTACAAATACAGACTCTTTACTTTGGGGAGTGCAGATTCCTCTGTTTCTAAGTCCTTCTTGTGGAAGATGTGGGTGCTCGTACCTGTGCAGCTAATCCACCTGCTGGTGAAAGCGTAGCCTGTGAGTTCCCATACACGCTCCGGAGAAAGGGGTCCCTCATCCTGTCAGCCCCCCAGCCCGTACAGGAGTGGGGTGACAGCCACTTACTGTGTCTGATGGGGAGAAGGATGTCCAGCCTGAGAAATGATGGTGCCTGCTCCTCTGGTACCACTTTCCCATCCCGAGGTTTCCTCCAACAGTCACAAATTCTCGTGCTGCTTTCCAAGCTACCATCTTTTCTCAAAAGGCTCTTGGTCATCCAATCCCCTGGTTACTGTTTAATCTGGGTGAGCATTGTCTTAAGTGAGCTTTGTTATTGTTGATGTCCTCTTAAGGTTATCAGGTTTTGGGCAAACATCCTCTCAGAACGTGTCGATTTGGGTATTCTGTTCTCACACACTATTTACACTCTCATTCCTACCGTACCATCTGTTGTTATCCAGGCCACGGTACCAAGACGGGGGGAACACAATTCCTGGGCAAAAAAATCCCCAGCATCAGTCTGGTGAAAGCAGAACTGGTGGGCATAGAAACAAAACCTCTATTTTTGCATCCAGTTTTCGTTTTGGAAATCGCCTTGGAAGACTTCATGTGTGGAAAGGTTAATCGAGTATAAAAAAAATATAAAAAAAAATTATTTCAAAACTCCACAAATCTCTCCAATCCAGATTTGGCCACTTGAGGCAGCACCGCTCGGCACTGGTTGTCGTGATCTGTGTTACTTGTGACAAAACAGACAGTTGAGGAAGACTGCGGGCGTTCGTAGCACTTGTTGAGAAGTGGCATCTGCTCAAACAGTATCCACGGGTGTCTCTGAACGCAGAACCATTTCAACCCCGGCACTGGCAGTGGCTCCCGGGATGCAGGCTGGTTGGCTGCGCTTAACTCACCGGCTTCTGGATGGATGCTTTGTCCCGGGAGCATTTGGGAACTAGCGGTACACGCTGGCACGTACCAACTCCTGCAACACTGTCCTAATAAAGATTTTGGAGCTCTCTCCTCTCCTTATGTCTCCCTCTGGCAAAGACTTTGTGGGAAGCTACCAGCAGCAGGGTGTCTGCCCAGCTGGATGTCTGTCCTCGAGGAAGAAAACGCTGATTAATTTTACAGCAATCATGTTTACCAATATATGCAGTCCATGTATATTTTTGTCTACTGTTTTAGAGCCCAGTTATGAAGTCACTGATCACATTTTATTATTTTTTCCTTCCAAAGAGCAGTTTAATCTAATCTAATTCTTCGGCGAGACAGAGGAGGAGGGAATTGCTTCACGGTGCTTGTGCTTCGCCTCTATCATGGAGCAGGGATAATTTAAGGAATGATCCCGACCTCACACTGCCTTACAGCAAGAGGAAAAACTTCTCTTCGTATAGAATGCATCACTGCATCTGAGGTTTTTGGGGTTTTTTTTGCCTTGAGAAGTTTTTCCTCAAGAAGTTTTTTCCTCATCCCTTTAAGATTAGGTTCTTCTTTGTTAAATCCTTCATCCAACTGGTTTTCAAAAAAAAAAAAAGCACAAAATTTAGCAATTGCCATCCACAGATGATGATGAGATTTAAAGGGGGAATTGCCATCTTAATAGTACAGGGCTATCAGAGCAGGATATTGGTTGCATCTGACAGTTTTATCTAGATTACCTCCAGGTGTCAAAGTGATTTCTGTGGGACTTGCAAAGAGACGCCCTTCCCAGCCTTGGCATCTGTAAAGAAAGACAGTAATGCTTCTCCTGTCGTGACCCGACCCTCTGTGAACAAGCCAAGTTAAATTACTCAAAACCTGACAGAAACAGGAACAATAACATAAAACTGAGGACCTGGAACTAAAGGAGATACTGTGGCGTTCAAGATGTGTTTAGAAAGAGGAATTATTAGCCGCCGAGGAAATCACTACGCTGTGATTGTTCAGAACAGCTGGTCGGATCCACGACATAACATGAAAGTGATCCAAGAGGCATCGAATATTAAGAAGTTTTGGTTTCAAAGGGCTTGCTAACTTCTCCAAAAAGCTAACGTGGCGAAGGGGCAGCTGCAGCTTACTGCGGAGAGATTACGAGGTTGTGGGAGGGGGGCAGGAGCAACAACCGTGGAGTCTGTAATGGCATTTCAGAGAAGCCCCAGCAGTTCTGTTGAAGAGAACAACTTACAGGAGGGTACAGCAAGTCTGTTCAACTTGTCTTTCCCCTAAACACACGGCAGAAGTCCCTACTTTGCTCGTAATGAAAACAGGGCTTGTACCTGAGCTTTCACACCAGTTTATAAAACATCATCATTGCAAATATGGAATATGGTTTGGTTTCTCTCCCAGGAAATGACAGAATAGTCTTTTCCTCCTGCAACAATCACTTACATCTCGTAACAGCAACTATATGTAGATGCATGGGATCGCCCTTCCAACACTCCTACCTCTGTGCACAGTGAAAACTCTGGCAACGGGTTTTCCAGATGCAGATCAAGGGGACCAGTATTGTCCACTGGTCTAAAAGAAAGAGTTGGCTCTTAAGAGGGTTGTGCTCAAGCATTCGGTTTTTAGGCAAATAAAATTAATTATTGTGGTATACACAGAAGAAGGTTTTGAGAATGATAGCCAAGTCCCCTGAAAAAATGACAAGAAATATTAATACTTGTAATTTTTTCAGCATTATGATCTCATGTTTTTCTTTTAAGAACAAAATATGTGTATTACAATATAATTTTCAATAATTATAAATATTGGAAGATGTTTCTGGGAGCAGCCAGCAGGTACTTTGTTCTATCAATGCCCCTTTCCTGCACCTTCGAGCAGGTGTATTTGGTATTTGAGAGTCCCTTACGTGTTCAGAGGAAGAGCTGCTTCTCATCCACTCCTGTGAAATGTTCCTGGTGTGAGGGACAGATGACCACTTGGTTCTGGCAGGCAGAACAAATGCTTATGCCAATACCTAGGGATTGAGTTTCCTTCTGAAAAAATAACCAACACACCTTTGATACAGAAAACTGAGATTTTAACTCTTAAAATCTGCATATAAAAGAAATTTTGTTTCCAATGAAGAAGCCACTGTTACTTGTGTACTAGTACACGTTGCAAAAATAATTTCCACTATTAAAGTGTAGCACTAAGTGATAATCACCATAATTAGCATCCAGTGCGATCATCAAGAAAAGGAAGAAAAAAACCTCACAGACAATGTAGGGGCTGGTAATGGTTTGCAGAGCAATTAAAATGAGCCAGTTTTTCGTTTTGATGGGTTTTGGGGGGGTGCTGGGGCTGGGAGCGAGGAGAAAGTTGTGCTTTTAACTAGGGACTACTACAGCCTGGTGGTGATGGGTGACGGCTCGGAGCTGAATTGGTGGCCCTGTCTCATTTTGAGCACTAGTTTCGACACCCTTAGTGTAAGTCACACGGGGTCCTGCCAGTCCAGTGGGCAGGCAGCTCTAGCACACAACACAGAAATAGATTTACTTGTAGCAGATGGGTTCGGGCTTGGGGGTGTCTCCCCTTGCCCTGTTTCTGGCTGGTCTCGCTGCCTCTCCCAGCCACCCACCTCGTCTCCCGGTGCCAACAGCTCTTCCGTGCCACCCTCGCTGTGATGGGTCAGGCAGTGGTAGTTCTTGTGGTTTTTTCAAAATTTTTCAAATTGCTGTTTGCAATTCAATACAAGACTTTTTAAACTAACTATGCAAGCAAGAAAACATTTTTTTTTTAAATTTTAAAAATCTATTTCCTCTGAAATTCAGCCATTGACAGGCATGATTAATTCAATTTTAAGAATATCCTTTTTCTCCCCTATAATTTAGAAAACATATAATAGCAATCATTTCACCACCCCCAAAGCTATACAAGGACTCACAACTTTAAGGGAGGTCAAGTTCTGTCACCTTCTATACAAAGAGAAATTCAGGTGACATTCATCTACTGGCCTGCCGGTCCAATGATACACTCCTTCAAAAGCTTCATGTGTGGCTTTTGTGTTATCTGCAAAGCATTTTAATGGAATTATTAGATAAGAGAGTAACAAGGATACGGAAAAAGTAGATTATATCTCTCTAAACTTACTGTATTATATAATTTATACTATTAACTACTATTTAAAAAAAAAAAAAATCCAGCCTCCCCAGCCTATCAGTTCCCATATTTACTCTCAGCTTTTTTACTAGCTCTGTTCAGGTGCAACTTTCTATACTTGTCTCTGGGGCCGGCTTCACTTGGGCCATATCTGAATCGAAGCCCTTTCACCATTTTTTAAGCAAGTTGTGGAGAAAAACACATGGCTTGGAAATAAAACTGATTTTCCTTCTGCCCTTTTTCTTTTTTTTTTTTTTTTTCTGGGGGGGGTAGAGGGACAGAGAAACTTAAAAAGAGCAGGACATTTGCACTTCCAATCCACAGCCTACTTTGCTCTTTGTAGCCTGGCACGTGTGCAGTCGAATATTTATTAAGTTATGAATTACTCTATTATCCCAGGTGCCCTGCAAAGGCACAGGCCATCACCTCCCTGCTCTGCTGAACACTTGGGCCATTGAACTTCGGGCTGGGTGGAGAGAGAAACTCAGGCTTCTGCCCCAAGAAGTCCAAGGGCGGAGGGTGCCTCTACTATCAGATCGTCCCATGGCATCCTTAGCTGATGGCAGACTGGGATAGATGCCAGTAGGCTTTTCTATTTGTTGTTGTTTTGTTCCATTTTCCTTCCTTAACTGGTTTTAAGGCTTTTCATTTGACAGGCAGACAAATATTTGGCAGCTGGGTTAACTGGAGCATAGAAAGAGGCTCTTTGAGCACTGCATTAAGGTATTTGCAGCAGATAAAAGGCTAAAATAAAGTAATACATCCAAAGTACAGTCAATTTGAAAAATAACCATTTGTTTTCTACCCCTCCTTTCATCTTTGCTCTAGTGGATGAATTTATAAACACAGAGGCTGATGCTTAAAAATTTGATACACATCAAATACACCATCCACCTAAGTCCCATTGCATTTATACATATTTGTGGTATATTCCGTAAAACATTTTTTTGCTTTGTTTTCTTCACTGCAGGCATATCTTACCACAGAATACAGAAGCACCTCATACATCTTCAGACTTACATCTTCATGCTTCTTGTCCTACCTGATGTATTAAGGATGTGCCCACCTCCCAAGTGATATAGTGTTTTTATCAGCTGAAGGTAGTGTTGTTTCCTCTTTCTTTCCGGGTTGAGATAGAGCATGACCCCACCAAAAGAGGAAAAAAAAACAAAAAAGAATATGAAGTAAGTGAGCACAGAAGAAGGAAAGAGAAGCAAAAAAACCAGAACAAGCCAGGAGCAGGGTTACAGAGGCTCCTGGGTGATAGGAATCCAGAGGCTCTGTCAAAGAGAAACAGGTAACTGTTCCCCATTTAATTATCAAATATGTTTGATAATCCCACCCCCAAATACAGAGAATAGCATCAGAATTGTAGATTATGCTTTCATTTTTTCTTTTTTTCTTTTTTTTAAACTGATTAAGAAATATCTGTTGATATTTCTATTTGGGAACCAAAGACACTAAACGTTCAGTAATAGCTATAATAAGTGAAGAGTAACACAGAATAATAAAATTACACTTCTGTACTTTTTCTTTGCCTCCTTTCTCATTCTTCCTAGGAATGGTTCATTGCAATTGCATACTTCCTGTGCTTCTAGCCGTCTTTCCTTGTCTTTCTTATAATCACTTGACTGCTAAAGCTCACGGAATTCAAGAGAGCACATGGAAATTGCTTTTCATTTTGAAGAAAAATGGGAAAAAAAATAATTTTGACCTAAAACCATTTCAGCACTAACTATTATTGGGTCTTGTTTGGGGGTTCAGTTTGAATGAGATAAAATTACATAAAATCTTTTTTAACTGCATCCTGTCAAGTTTTGGGCACACGTGCCCATTTGAGAGAAAAGAGGAGACACAGGGGAGGTTGGGGGCAGTGGATCACATTAGTTATAAAATAAAGAAAAAAGGCCAGAATTAGAATTTTTAATTCATGCTTTCCCTTAGTGGACAATGCTATCTATATAACCAAGAAAGCATAAAATATAACACTCTAATATGGTTAATATGTCCAGAGCCATCGTTCTTGATGACTATACATGAGAATGCAAGCACTTTATGGTATCTTTATGTGTACCTTATATATATACTATATATATTATTATATATGTTATATATATGTACTTTCTGAAATTAATAAATGCAGCCAGATTGATAGTTATATGGTGGGAGATTGGTGAGAACTAGCTGAAGTTCCCATGCAGGTTGTGGTTACCCCAGACTGCTATGAGGCAGGAGTTAACCCACCTGGGTTTGAATGGGTAGCTCTCAGTGTTGCAGATGTTTGAAAAGCAGCTTGTGCTACTTATGAACAGAGAACATAAAACAAAACCAAAAAAAAAAAACAGCTCACCTTGAGAGAATGGCATCTCAGCATCCCAGAAATGGCACTGAAGTTGCTGCTATTAAAAAACCCAAATGTAAATATAAGAATAGTTTAATTTCCAAGGAAAATAATGATATCAAGCTGCGGAACTTTGCTGATGGTAAGATGTGAGAGATTTGACAAATGGGGCTTCGTTCCTTCCTAAAAGCACAGTCAAGATGCATGGTTGCTTTTATTTGAGCAGGTCCAGCTTGGTCTTGACATCAGATAACTCATGCCCTGAGTAGAGCAATACCTGGCTGGTGGAGGGCTGGAGGGCACAGTCCAAAGATCTGTTACAGTACCAGTGTGCCCAGACTTACACTGCATCATCTGAATCTGTCCAACACCGGATCCCATGCTTCCAAATGTACTAGACCCTACAGAACCAACCAAGACATGAATGCTAGTTCAGCCTTTCCAACTCATTATGCTTTTATATACACCCTGCCAAAGCATTTAGTCCACAGAAATAAAAAAGTGATGTCTCCTTTTTATGTTTGGTTGGCTGGATGATTGGGGTAGATCCTCAGCACTGGCTTCACAAGTGTTTCATGCTCAGAAAGCACCACAAGATGTTGATGAACTACAGTTACCTGGTTGTAGCACTTTCTCCAGGTCTTCAATAAACCTTCAGTTTAGGCTGATCATCAGTACCAGGAATGAAGACAATAAATAAACTAGGACAAGACAAGTCCATGTCTCGTCTATTTATCCATGTCTTGCTAACTACCTGGACCTGTGCTGCATACATCTGTATGGAGAAGGAGAGTGAAAGAACAATTTCTAGAGAGATTCGGGGAAAAATTCGGGTGAACAGAAGCCCATAAGAGTTGTAACACAATTGTCTGAACTTCTCTGCTAGCATTGTGTGCCTTCTGCTAACATTTGATATGGAGGTGTGCAAGTGAGACAAGGTTGAAGAGCAATGTGCAGCTGCACTCATTTATGAGCCTTTATGCCAGCTCTAGAAGCAAGAAGGCATCTTTTAAAAACCTGAAGCCGTGTCCAGATGAAGAAAATGGAAAGGCTAAAACTTTGGTGGATTAAATATAAAAATAGATGGAAAAAAAAATTCAAAGAACTAACATAACCCCATAATTTCTAATGTTCAGAATATCAAGAAACAAGAAATTCATCAAGCCTTTCTGGTATATCTACTGAAGTCAGGTTTTTAAAAGAAAAAAACAAAACAAAAAACCCTAATCATTGAAACTTGATCCCCACCAAGACAACAAAGGTGAATCAAGGTGTGTTCCTTGCATGTGTGTTGTGCCTGGAGAAAATACAAAATAGGCTTATAGTAGAAATATTTTTTGTAGGAGAACTCAGGAGCTGTCTGAAATTCAAGGATCTATAAGTGTTATTACACTTGCAAAATTTTTGTGGTTGGAAGGCACCTCTGGAGATCGTCTAGTCCACCCCACTGTTCAGAGCAGGGTCAAGTAGAACAGCTCATACCGTGTCCAGTTGGGTTCTGGATTTCTCCAAGGATGAAGACTCCCCCAGCCTCTCTGGACAACCTGTTTCAGTGCTTGACCACCCTCACAGTAAAAATGTTTTCTCTAGTATTTAAATGGAGTTTCCTGCCCTTCAGTTTCTGTCCGTCACATCTTGCCCTGTCACTGGGCACCACTGAGAAGAGGCTGGCACCATCTTTGCTGCTTCCAATCAGTATTTATACAGACTGGTAAGATCCCCCTGAGCCTTCATTTTTGAGGCTGAAAAGTCCCATATCTCAGCCCCTCCACACATGCAAAGGTTCCAGTCCCCTAATCAGCTTAACAGTCCTTCACTGCACTCCTGGTCCAGTACCTCCATGACATTTTTGTTCTGGTAGAGCTGGCCACAGCCCTCCAGATGTGTCTCACCAGGGCTGAGTGAGCAGAGGTGAATGATCTCTTCTGGCAATGCCTTGGGAGAGCTGGCAACACCTTTGGTAGTGCACCCCCAGACCTTTGCCACAAGGGTGCATCCTTGGCTCATGTTCAACATGGTGTTTGCCAGGAGCCCCAGGTCCTTTTCCACAAAGCTGCTTTCCAGCCAGTTGGCCCCCAGTCCATACTGGTGCATGGGATTATGCTCCACCAGGTGCTGGACTTTGCTTGAGAAAGTCCCTTTGAATACCAGCACAACAGTCTGAGGGATTGACCACTCTATCTGGTTCTGTGTCGTCTTGCAAACTTGCCGAGGGTGCACTCTGTCCCATAATCTAGACCATTAGTGGAGATATTCATCGCAAACTTTTTAAAGGTACTAAGCAGAGATGTTTTGGAGAGAAAATCCTGGGCTGGATAACTCAAAAGAAGGAAAAATTAAAGTGTCAGTTCTCTTAACTAGAGAAAGCAGCCACTGGTGTTTCACAGGGTCCTATACTGCTCAGCAAATCCATAAACGGAGTGCAAGAGGGCAAGCAATAAGATACACAAATTTGCTGATGCTGAAGTTAGTCAGGGCAGTGAGTGCAAGGGCCAGCTACAAACTGGCAGCAGGAAGGACATGGACCTGTTGGAATGGGTCCAGCAGAGGGCCACAAAAATGATCAGAGGGCTGAAGCCCCTCTCCTATGAAGACAGGGTGAGAGACTTGGGGTGGTTCAGCCTGGAGAAGAAGGCTCCAGGGAGACCTTATAGCAGCCTATCAATATCTGAAGGGAGCCTACAGGAGAGCTGGAGAGGGACTCTTTGTCAGGGATTACAGCAATAGGATAAGGGGTAATGGCTTTAAACTGAAAGAGGGGAGATTTAGATTAGATATTGGTAAGAAATATTTCGCTCTGAGGTTGCCCAGAGAAGCTGTGGCTGCCCCAGCCCTGGAGGTGTTCAAGGCCAGGCTGGATGGGGCTTTGAGCAACGT
>JAOTQQ010000012.1:114066693-114106164 GCA_026546715.1 Gallinago undulata
CCATCCCTGGAGGTGTTCAAGGCCAGGCTGGATGGGGCTTTGAGCAACCTGCTCTGGTGGGAGGTGTCCCTGCCCACAGCAGGGGGGTTGGAACTTGATGGTCTTTGAAGTCCCTTCCAACTCTAACCATTCTATAATTTTACTTTTCTGGCCCCAGTGTTCCTTCAGAGGGGCTTTTGCTCTTTTGACCCTTCTTTTGCATATTGATGGTGTTCACAGGGACTGTCTCAGCATTCGGTACCTGCTGTACTGCCCAGACCTCAGAGTGCCCTTACAGGAACTATACTGCAAAGTGCTTTTGAATGTTCCAGTAAGTATCTTTCTGTACATGTTGACAGATACGTTGGTTGGTCCCCATTTCCCACCTCCTTGCCCTTCAGAACCTCCCTTTGGATGTTGGCTTTGCCAATACAGCTCCTGCCATGGGACTTCAAAGACTGGGGGTTCCTGTTTCTCCAGAGTTTATCTCTGGGCAGCGCTGGCTCCGCAGGCAGTTCCTGTGGAGTTTTCCTGGTGTTTTCTGTTCTTCTTGTTTTGCTTCTCTGGATGAGTAAGATGCAGCACAGACACACTAAGGGAGGTTTCAGGGGTGCTCAGAACATGTGCAAGCAGAACCTGCGTGTTCTCCACCTTGAGATGGGTTCAATTGTTCACCTCAACAGACAAACCTAAAGTTCCAAAAACATTTTCTGACCCTATAGATCAGCTCAGCCAGAGAGTTTCAAAGCCATCACTGAAGCGAATCAGCAATGGAGATCTTCCCTGGTGCTGAGATTTAGGACTATCAGGAGAAACTGGTCATTGCAATTCACAGGGAAGTAAACTTGGACCAGAGATGAATGGGAATGGGGAATTTGGGTCATCACCTGCCAGCATGAAACAGATAGGCTGGGGAAGAACTAGATAAAAAGGTGTTAATATGCATTATAGGAATTGTTAACAGGTGAAAGTGCCAAGACTTGCAGACTCAATGACCCTGGGTAGGAAAGTCCCTGCAGATGGAACTGTCTTGTCAAGCACAAGGCTCCTCTTTTCTTGTCCCTTCCAGAAGTGACTCTAACAGTACAAGAGGCCCCTGGACTCTTCTGATGCTATCACCCCCTGTCATGTGAAATTTCTGTCACAAAGCACAAGCCAGCCAGGTAATACCCTGCTGCTGCCCCCTCCTAGGAGCAGCTCTCTGACCCGAGGCACGGCTGCAACAGCAGTTACACAGGGATGCTTCGGGGCTGGGGGGAAGACCAACAGAGCTTTAGTGTAGTTTTAAATATGCAGTGAAGTTAGCCATGGAGACAACGGGTGTTTTATGCTCCTTCTCTGAGCAGCATGGTGATACCATGCTTGTATGCAAAGGTCTTCACTTTTCCCATCTTTGCAGAGAATGTTTTCTAGGCAGGTGAGTTGTGATGGAAATGAAAAGCTGCAGTAAGCACGTGAAGCTGAACTGGAGAGAGAAAGGATTTTTTATGCCTATTTTCTGAGTGCTATTAGGGCTTCAATTCTTGCATGGACTTCTGTGCCACACAGTATATAAATGCAGAGAGACAACGTCTGCTATGAATTCTCCAAGAACTTCAGCCTTCTCATGGGAGAAGTGCATTTGTTACAACCCATTTTCACTAGGTTAAGGTGGCAGAGAAGTTCAAAGGGAAAGTTGGTTGAGGGAGAGGAGTAGGTAGAAGGATGCGTGGGTGAAGGGCCTGAGAATGGATGTGTTAAGCTGACAATTATAGGAGCATACCTGGACAAGTCCAGATATGGTCAAGTCCTGCCTGACTAAGCCAGTGGCCTTCTATGGTGGAGTGACTACACCAGTAGACAAGGGAAGAGCTACAGGTGTTGTCTATGTGGACTTCTGTAAGGCTTTTGACATGGTCCCCCACAACATCCCGCTTTCTAAATTGGAGAGGTATGGATTTGATGGGTGGACTGTTCGGTGGATGATGAGCATGAAATGGTCATGTCCAGAGGGTAGTGGTCAACGGCTTATGTCCAGATGGAGATCGGTGACAAGTGGTATCCCTCAGTGGTCTGTACTAGTACCAGTACTGTTTAGTATCTTCAACAATGACACAGACAGCAGGATCGAGTGCACCCTCAGCAAGACTGCAGATGACACCAAGCTGATGGTGCAGTTGCAATGTCTGAGGGACAGGACATCCAGAGGCACCTGGACAAGCTCGAGAACTGAACCTGTGTGAACGTCATGAGGTTCAACAAGGCTGAGGGCAAGGTCCCACAGCTGGGTTGGGGTAACTCCCAGTATCAATACAGGCTGGAGATGAAGGGATTGAGAGCAGCCCTGAGGAGAAGGACTTTGCGGGTACTAGTGGATGAAAAGCTGGACTTAAGCCAGCAATGTGTGCTCACAGCCCGAAAAGCCAACCATATCCTGGGCTGCATCAAGAGAATTGTGGCCAGCCAGGTTGAGGGAGGTGATTCTGCTCCTCTACTCCGCTCTGGTGAGACCCCACCTGGAGTACTGTGTCCAGCTCTGGAGCCCTCAGCACAAGGAATACATGGACCTGTTGGAGCAGGTCCAGAGAAGGGCCACAAAGATGACCAGAGGGATGGAGCACCTCTCCTATGAGGACAGGCTGAGAGAGTTGGGGTTGTTCAGCCTGGAGAAGAGAAGGCTCCAGGGAGACCTTTTTGTGACCTTTCTGTTCTTAAGGGGGCCTACAGGAGAGATGGAGGCAAACATTTTAGCAGGACCTGTTGTGATAGGACAAGGGGTAATGGCTTTAAGCTAAAGGAAGGTGAATTTAGACTAGACATTAGGAAGAAATTTTTTACAATGAGGGTGGTGAAACACTGGCACAGGTTTTCCAGAGAAGTGGTAGATGCCCCATCCCTGGAAACATTCAAGGTCAGGTTGGACAGGGCTCTGAGCAACCTGATCTAGTTGAAGATGTCCCTGCTCATTGCCGGGGGGGTCGGACTGGATGGCCTTTAAAGGTGCCTTCTAACCCAAATCATTCTATGATCCTATGGAGATTGTGAAAGCTGAGAGCACAGCAGTAAAATACATGTTCATAAAAAAAGAGAGTTAGGATCAGGACTGTTCCCAAATTTATTTGGTTGAAATGTCATCCCAAAGGCTGTACCAGACCTTCCAAAATATTTTTTTTTAAACTTTCACACACACACACACACACATCATCCCCCTTCCAGTTGTCCCTATTTCAGTAATTTTCCTGTAACCCTTTTTTGCCAAAAACCTTCCTGTTTTGCCCCTCATGGTAGGGATGTTGTATTGTTTTTGGGAAATACACGGAGGTGTCGAACAGGAAGGGGGGCATGTTTTGGGATCTAAACAGACTTAACGTAACTTACTGTCCTGTCTCAAGCTGACTGCTGAGGACCAGACCAAGGGGACATTCAGTGTCTTTCAAAGGGAACACAATTAAAGGAGATGTAAAAGCAAGCAGTCGTTTATTCTTAATAAATGTTATTGTCCTGTAATCCGTTGCTGACTCAGCCCAGTGACTTCCCACCAGACGCAACCGCTACGGAACGTCCTCGCCACACTTCCCAGTCCCGTTTAACTCCTGGGGAGGTGTTTTCAGAGGGGAGCAGGGCTGCTGGGGACAAGCCACCCCTTCCTTCCCCAGGGGAACCTGCGGCACGGCACCAGCACCCAGGGCAGCCTCCAGCCACGCTGCTCCCGTTTCCCTGCTGTTTCCTCAAGCCGGACGGAAGCTGTACGAACCAGAAGCCATCAGCAGAGAAGGCAGCAGGAACTCCTACAAGTGACAAGAGGGAAACACGCAGCCCGCGTCCCCAAGGCTGCCATCTGTCACAGCCACCATCACCTGCGGCAGCCATGGTTTTGTCCCAAACTCCTGTGTCGCATTCCCACAAGTAAAGCCTGCCTGCACATCCCTTCTCACTCCCTTCCCCCCCCCATTTACGTTTTACATAAAAACTCTTTGTTTGCCATTACTGTTAGTTACTGCTGCTGTTTCCTTGAGCTGCTGGACAGAAGATGTCAGCCCCAACACCGAGGGCATTAGAGGACTGACATGGATATAACCCACACACACCAGAGTTTCATTTTGACCAAGGTGCATCACCTTGTGGTTGTGGTTCTTGACAGCCAAAGCTTTGTCTGAAACGGGAGAGAGTCAGAACTGGGGACTGGACTGATTTCAGAGAGCTGAAGAGGTCCTGTCCAGCCTGCTCTAGGTGGACTTGCTCCGGCAGGGGGGTTGAACTAGATGATTGCCAGAGGTCTCTTCCAACCCCATGTGATTCTGTATAGTTATATTCTTCTTCACAATCAGTATTCTATTTGGTTGGTGCCATGTAACAAATCCTTGAGGGCCTGGATGTCCGGTGACTTCTAAGAACACCTTTACAATATAGAGGTAGCACTTTGTTTCTACTAAATTAATTCATAATCTTGCTGGAGATTTATCTCTTGCCAAATTTATCACTTACATACTTAAATTGCAGTCCGACTCAGAACAACAGAGGAACAACAGAGTTCCTCAGCCTGTGCCTTAGTGATTTCTGAGAGGTTTTCTTCCCAGTTTCAAATCAAAATTACCACTTTTCTCCATTTACTATCAGCCCCTATGGTCTCAGTTTAGGATTTGATGATGAACCCACATTCTTCCTTACACTTATAGTGTGTCATGGTCCAAATGCTGCTTCCAGTCACACCTCAGATGATACCCAGTGTTGCTTGAAAGCAGCTGTGATATGAGCAAATCGCACAGGCGTAAGTGATACCACTATCTGGAGCCGGTCCATACACAGGGGTTCGCTCTGAAAAAAGGCCACTGATTAACCATATTTTATTTTTTTTTTTTTTTTTACTATAAGCACAAGCCAGAAAAGAATCCAGTTCACCTTTCAGGGTTTGGCTGTTTTGGTGAGACAAATGACACCTCGGAGTAGCAAGCTCAAGCAAGTTTTCATTAAAGCCCTCAGAGGTAAACCCAAACGGAAAGAATAAATACATTGCAAGAATTGTGATGCCATTTTACAGTTGATCTTTGGAACCGAGACATAACAACAACAACAACAACAACAATAATAATAATAATAATAATAATAATTTTAAAAGGTTAAACCCTAGTTTATAAATATAAAGATCAAGTTTCCAACACACATTGCCAAAGAGCTGCTTGCTGCTTTTTCTTTTTTTCCTTCCCAGTAAGGTTACTCCATGTGTTGAAGAGCATGAAGCACAGGCTCTCCTTACCTGGAAGCACCAGTAAGCTCTAACTGGAGGCACTGGCAAGGCAGGTGAGGGCTCACAGCTCATTTACTGGGGCCTCAGTGACCACCAACGGACCAGGGGTAACAATCTGGGACCTGCTGCTGTAGATTAACATCGCAATTGCAAAAGAGCACCATGAGACAAGCTAAGAGAATCTAAACTGATGGATGAAGATGATAAAATGATGTGAAATACCCACAGCACTATTTTCTGTCCATGCAAAGACGGGTACCTGTGATGGCAGGCTCCTCACGCAGAATCTTCAGCCACCTTGTCCAAGACTGGTTTTACAGTCTTGCCCTTGGAATTTAAAAAAGCTGACTTTGCTGGGTCAGAGGGGTGGGGAGGTGTGTGACAAAAAGTGAGGCTGGTATTTGAGACTCGTAGCTTAAGGAGTAGAAAACAGCCCCAATACTTCAATGAGAAAAATTAATTTCCGAGAGCAAAGGGCCCAGGGCGTAACGTTAGTGCTATTCTGCCATTTGGTGAGAGCTGCATACCAAAATGAAAGCCAACAACATCCTGGGCTGCATGAAAAGAAGCCTGGCCAGCAGGTCATGGGAAGTGATTCTGCCCCTCTACTCTGCTCTCTGAGACCCCACCTGGAGGACTGTGTCCAGCTTTGGGGTCCTCAGCACAGGAAGGACATGGACCTGTTGTAACAGGTCCAGAGGAGGACCATGAAAATGATTAGAGGGTTGGAGCACCTCTCCTATGAAGACAGGGTGAGTTGGGGTTGTTCAGCCTGGAGAGAAGGCGGCTCCGGGAAATCTTGTAGCACCCTTCCAGTACCTGAGGAGGGCCTACAGGAGAGATGGGGAGGGACTCTTGACCAGAGAGAGGAGCCAAAGGATGAGGGGGAACGGTTTTAAACTGAAAGATGGGAGATTTAGGTTAGGCATTAGGAAGAAATTCTTTCCTGTGAGGGCGGTAAGACACTGGAACAGGTTGCACAGAGAATTGTGGATGCCCCATCCCTGGAGGTGTTCAAGGCCAGGCTGGATGGGGCTTTGAGCAACCTGGTCTGGTGGGAGGCGTCTCTGCCCATGGTAGGGAGGTTAAACTTGATGATCTTTAAGGTCCCTTCCAACTCTAACCATTCTGTGATTCTATGATTCTGAGGGGGCACTGTAAAATATCAGATGCTGCCCTAAGTTACAGAGTATTAAACCTGCCTGATTCAAATGGGTCATACAGTTTAAGTACATTGTTACATGATTTGCATTAGTGAATAAGAAGATGATTCTTGTAAAAATACTGCTGAAGAAAAATACGCCTAAGCTGAAGAAATGACGTAAATTATTGGGCAGTTCTGGGCTTTATTGGTTAAGGAACCAGGCACTGACAGGGTAAGAGGACACAATTTTTAGGGGAGGGCAGACTTCAGTGAGTTTGAGCCTGTGTTTTTTTGTCATTAATGTTTGAAATTTCATATTTCTATTTGGGAGCTCGGATGTCGCTCATTTATGGCATGCACCCTTAACCATACAGAGTCCGTCTTTTGTTTCCTTTTTCAAATAAGTACTTCTGAGCAAACCTAAAGGTTCTCCCCACGCGGGAAACAATTTCCCACAAAGGCAGCGGCCAGAGCCGAGCTTCATTTCAGAGGCACAGCCCACAGAGCCCTTCTGCTGGAGCTGTATCTAATCCCACACAAGGAGAGGTGACAAACACCTTCCTCGGGGCAGTCTGTGCGCCCCACAGATAAAAACTGCTGTCGCTCGTAGATTAATCACATATTTGGAAGAAACTCTTCCAACTCGCCTGGGAAACCACACACGCTGCGTTAAGGAGGAGATACCTTTACAAATTGCATGATTCATTGTGGTCTTGTAAAACAGGAAGACTTGAACTTTTTGAAGTAAACTAACCCCAAATAAAACCTGATTTCTCCACTTTTCCAGGTTTGACTGCTACCCTCCCACGCACACACAGATGTACACATACATCTACAGGTAGACACGTACATATATGTACACACACACACACATACAAAAGTTTAAGCAATGTAGTGGTTTTCAGAAACTGTGACTATTCTTCAGGCTCTCTGCGTTATTTCACACACGTGAAGCAGGGATCTGACCGATTTATATGAAATAACTAAACCATTCTTCTTCTTTGTACACTGCGGTTCAGCGCAACGGTGAAAATCAGTGCCTCGGGCAGTACCAAGGATCAATGGGAATGATTTCCAGCCCAGCCACAGCGCACATTCCTTATAATCCTGCTTTCAGGGGGCTCGGCTGATGTCTCCTCAGTCCCCTCTGAGGCACACCAGCTTTGCAGCTGCTGATTTCATGACACATATGTACCCCAAGGAGAGAAGGCTGTGGGATGACGACGACAACAAAGAACACAACTGTTAATTCTATTTTTCAAAAATACCTGTTCCTCTGAAAATGTTCCTTTCTTGAGGACGCACGGAACCTTTACAACAATTAAATGCAATTACATAAAAATAAAAAAAAAAAACGGGCAAGATGTTAAAGCTTTATTAGGAGTAGAGAAAGTTTATACTGAATTACCTGGGATACAGCATGTGAGCAGGAACTTGAAACTCCATTCTCCTGAGGGGGGCTGCTGTTTTCACCACCACTATCTCCACCTTTGTTCAAAACAGGGGAACGCAGCGTTGCCCTCTGTGTCCTAAAGGCCCCGGCTCATCACGATAAGCAGCAGTGAACCCTCCAATACACTCCTCGGACTTTTAGGCACAGGCTCTGTCTTGTAGCAGAGCTTTTATCTTGCTGCCTCAGTGCTGCCTGCTCGCGATGGCCAACCCCCGCTGTGCCAACCGTGGTCACCACCACTTGGGAGAACTTCCATTTCCATCTGATTTAACAGGACGTTTTGATTTGCAAAGCCAACAGCCAACGGAGCTGCTCAGTTCTTGCTGGTCCAGTAGCGGCCCTGGGTCTGGTTTGGGTTTCCCAGTAAAAAAAAACCCACCCTTTATCCTAGGGCATGCTTATGTGCGGGAAGGAAAAGGAGAGAGAAAGGGGAAACCAGAATAATCTTTCTCTTCCACTCCTGGAGGACAGCGAGACCAGGTGCAGAAGATACTGAAGGGCTACTTTTCTGTACTTTGTTATGTGGGTTTTGGAAAAGGGCAGTTACAGGAGAAAGGAAAGAGACGATGCTCGGGGCTCTGAATTTAACAAGGAAAGCTCTGGAGGGACTGCACCAAGAGATCTCTGGATAGAACATGGACACCACCCATGCAATCACATTCCACTTACTGCAGGGGCTGATGGAGTTTCTAGAAGGTGTCTGTGCAAGGAGAACATGTTCATTCAGTAATGGTGGGTGAGACTGACGGTGACAGTGACACAATGGGGCGGTTTTCTCTCGGGCGGGGGGCGCAGCGAGGAGAATAAATGGTTTTGCAGAGTATTTCACACCACAGAGCAGACATCCCCAGAGCTTCTCTCAATGTAACAAGGCCAACCCCCTCCAGCAAGTTAGAAACCTGTGACACAGAAGTGACGTCAGCTCAGAGGAAAAGGGTAGGGACCGCAAGAACGGAAAAATATCTGCGTATGGAGAAGGTGAAAGCCAACAACTCTCTGTAACAACCATTTCTCTCGGACCTGGCTACAGCAAGAAATCTAAAAAAGTCAAGACTTGGAAAAGAGAGGAACCCAAAAGCAGGAAAACACAGACAAGGCTGAGGATGTTAACAAAGTACGTTCCGAAGAGCAACAAAAAAGGGAAATGCTAGTATTTTACTTTCCCAGCAAAACAGTCAGTGCCAGGGAACAACTTTCTGCGGCTGTGGGCTGGCCGCTCGTCCGGCTGTGCGGCACCTCTTCCCCCCGGGCGTCACCGTCAGGCTTCTTCAGCAGGGTCCCAGGCGGACAGGAGATCTACGGGATCAAAGCAACGGAGTTTCTCCTGGAAATATTTCAGAGAGACAAGCCCCACACCGTGCCTGGCACATGCCGCACCCTTCCAGGTTATCCTGCAAACTCTCAACGCGATCGATGTAAATGACTTGCCTTAACCTGAAATGACGGGAGGGTCTCTCACCCACGTCCCCCACACGAGCGGTCCCACCACGGAAACCCCCCAAACTCACCTTCCAGTGTCTCACAGCACTCCAGGGCGCAATCTGACGGCAAACCCAACTGCTGCTTCTGCTCACATCTGTCTGGTCACACACACAGTAGCATCATCCAATTCGTTCCTTGGTGAAATCACGAAATGCAGATACTTATGCTTTAAGATTTTTTTTTTTCTGAAAAACTGACATTTTACTGGTCATAAATTAGCAGGACAGTTACACCTTTGCAAACTCAGAAGAGCTACACCCGGCAAAACCGGATGCGCTCTGTAATTAATCTCAAACATGCAGATCAAGGTTATCTATTGAAATGCCAGGCGTAATTTATTCATTAACTAAAACCATTCTGTAATTTTATTGATATATTTTGTGGAGTTCACATATTTTTGTACAGCAAACATAACACTGTAGGCCACAAGAAGCTGCAGCACTATTGTTTAATAGCAGCAAGGTATATTTTATCATCAGGGTATGTGGACAATAAATAGTCTGTTTCTTTGGATGTGAATGTTTAAAATGAAGTTCTGCTGCAGCTTCATAATGTGATTGCTATTTTACAGAGCTTATACACAAAAATATATATGCAATCTTTTTGTCTATATTTTATACAAATACAACAGTAGTTTGTGAATACATTTTAAAGTACATATACATGATAAGCAACTCAATTTCCCATATCACAGGATAGCAAATTTAAATGCAAGAAACATATACAAATTCAGTCTGGAATGCAGGGTTTTCTGTGATCTGTTTTTGTTTGTTTTTTTTTTTTTTTCTCTATTTTTGACTCAAAACTTTTATCATAAAAACATTTTAGCATACAAGTCCAAACAAATTTTCCACTAGCTAAAAATATAATTTCAGCAATCCGAGTCAGGTTTGGGTGTGTCATCATTCCCCAATAAACTTTTCCCAGTTTTTGTCTAAATTCAAAGGCTTTTAGAAACATATAGTATGTTCTTCACTCCACACCATATAAAAAGCCCACATTTAATTTTAACTAGCAGTCACCTATTTTTATGAACAAGAGCTGGGCTTGTCAGCGTTTGAATTTGCATGTCCAAAATTTTACTTTTGCAAGTGCATATGAATACATCGTGGTGTTGCACAAAGTTCATTAATGACAAATTAAGTCACAGTATAAAAATATATCATACAACTATAGGTCTAGTATAGTCCTTTTTTTTTTTTTTTTTTTTTTTTCTCTCTATGGGTAAAAATACATCTGAATGAGACAGGGAGGTTTGTAGCACCATGAGAGGAGTTGTATCCCAAGTTACATTAGCAGCATGATCCAATATAACAATATTGCAGGAGTGTTTCTGAGGAGATAAACATTCACTCTGGTTCAACTGTACCACTGAAGCTTATACTGAAAAAGTGTTTACATATGATTAGCAATAGTTCTGTGTCACTTCCAGGGCTAGATAACTGTTATCAAAAGACACTGCCTTCCAACAAAAGTAAGACACCCTTATTGCATAAAAAGCTTTGGGACTACCCAAACACATTTTGAACTCCCGTGGCGTTCTTTGTAGGTTGAGGGAGACGCCAAGGAGGCTGTGGTTTTAGTTGTGCACTGGGAGGATGCAGGACGGGCAGCTAAGCCTACAGGGTTTACTACACACCGGGTGAGTACATTGACTTCAGAGGCTTATCTATAGACTGAGAAGAATACAGGATGAGCTGCTAAACCAGTGTATGAGACAGACATAACGAAGGATGCAGTCCTGCTCCCCTCGACCTTTACGGATGCAGGATCAGGCCCTAAGTTAACTTCAGACAGCAGCATAGCGATGATAGGATATGACTTAAAAAACAAAATAAATCTGTATCAAATACTGCATGTTAAACATATTTGCCATAGTTTACCATCCAGAACTCCAGAGGACACAGTTTGCAATTGGCGAGGACAAACTCCTAATTCTTTTCTTTTTTTTTTTTTTTTGACTGGTATTCAAAACGGCAGTAGAAGACAGTGTAGTTTGAAACATGTAAACCTAGTAAAAACCATTGTAAAACCCTTAAGAAAGACACACTGGTTCTGTGCAATATAGCAAATTGATAAGAAAACACTGTAAAAATGTACCTGTTTAAAATTACAATGTCTACCATTTTGTACACAAAGCATTATACCAAAGGCCTACATATATGTAATCTAATGGCACTTGAAACAAATTATAATAAAAGGTTTTATAATAAAAAGCATAACCTGTAAGAAATTTTCTTAAAAGGTTTAGGTTTTCTTTTTGAAAGTGCTATATCTTGTAATATGTGTAACATAGAGGTTGACCAAGCTTTATTTTAAAAAATATTGGCCTATAATACATGTTTAGCTCACTAGGCAAATGATCCTGAAAATATGTACTCTTAACATTCATTATTAGCTTAATAAAGCAATCAGCTCTGGCTCATGTTTCAGTCAGTATATGGTTTTTAAAAACCGCTACTGCCAAATTAACAATAAATCACTCTATTCCACAATTTACTACTAAATAAAGCACAAGCAACAAGTACACAAAAATATATATATTTAAAAAAAAAAACGAAAAAAAAAAAAACCCAAAACAAAACAAACCTTACTAGAAGTTTAGAAGTTGCACAAAGAGTGGTGCACGATCAAGCCAGCCCTCCCCCCTCCCGCCGAGAATCCATCTGAAAAATGGAGAAAACGGGGTTTTTAAAAAACTGACGGTTTAGTAGTGGCCAATGTTGACTCTGCCTGAATATCCGATATTCAGGAGCGCTCCGGTGGGGGTCTAAGTATTGCTTACAGCGTCAGTCTGCTTCCACCTTCTCCGCACAGCCCAGCTCGGCGGCCAACACGCGGGGTGCAAGCCACCCACGGCACGGACACCCTGCCTGAATGAGGTTCAATATCTTGTCTGAGGTCCCTGTTTTTCTCATGTGAAATGTACGTCTTGACTCCAAAAGTGAAATGTCAATCCCTGCTCGGGAAGCTAAGGCACGAACAAAGTAGCGAAGGATCCTGGCTACGCGCTGAGAAACGGGTGTTGGCAAAGTGTCGGTTGGGTTCTGGTTGTTGGGGTTTTTTTTTTTGTTTTGTTTTAAATGAGGTGTAACTGGTAAATGAGGCTGATAAACAGTGGCTACGGGTTGGGAATTCGTGTGTCTGGCCACGCTGCTGGGAGGCTGAGCGATCGCCATTCTCCTCCCCTGCGGAGGGAGTCGGGGATGCTCAGCTCCAGGCGGGACATATAACCCGCTGGAGGAACTAAGTCTGTTTATCTTCATCTCACATTGACCTAAAGGACTGAGAATAAACCCGAGTTCTTCCTAAATGCCTTATGGTTGCTGGTTTAACCTAGAGTTACATTCGGTGGTTTTCACCTTGTGCTCTGTTCATCTGTGTTTTTCTTTCCTTTAGAAAGGTGAAGAGAAAAAAAAAAAAAGCAATATTGAACAAATCATTCAACTGAAGATGTAAGTAAGTGAGCAATCTGTTTCACAGAAACCAGAGGAAGCAGTCATGAAGCAGAGCTAAAAGCCCACTTTGAGATAACGTGCTCCTAAACCAAAAATCTAGGAGTAGTTTGCAGAATTTCAAAAGGTATTTTCCTTATTAATACATCCTTATTTTAATGCCTTTGGAACACAAACACATTTATAAAAATGTTATCTTTCAGTAATAAAATTTAAATACGCATATGTATAAAATAGTAAAACTACACCTGCATATTGCTCCTAGAATAAAAAAAAAAAGTAGGAGCTACTGATAAAACATCCGGAGCACGAGCTCCTTAAATGGGAGCAACTTTTGTTTCTGTGAAGTATATTTAGTTTAACCACTTAAAACCTTGTACAAATCCTCATTATTGTTTGAGAGATACTAAAGTACTTGATTTCTATTTTTTAATTCCTTGTACAAAAATGACAAGGAAAAGAACGTTATTGTTGAATTACAGCAAATCTAGTTTGCTTTCATGCATCACAGGGTTAGTTTGTTGGGGTTTTTTTTTTTTCCTCTTTTGGTTATCAGGGGTCGGGGAATAGAATATATTGCATTAGGTAAAAGTGGTGTAAGCAATATGCTTTTACTTCACTCCTAAGAGTCCTGTCTTTAAATCTTGGCGATGGGCAAAAAGTCCCTAACCAAGTACCCAGGTGTAGAAAGTGTGATTAACATCTAACTTGTTGCTTAGGAGGACATAACACACCGTGTAACACAACTGAAAAGATCATTCCAATAAAAAAAAAAAAGAAAAAAATCAACAAAAAAAACCTGGTATTTGCAAATTTACATTCACTCTCTGACTGCACACTAGTTTTGAACTGATAACACACTTTCTGGCTGGACTTGATCCACCCTTTGGAGGTGGCAGCCGGGAGGGAGAAGACCGATGCCTACAAATGTGAATACACTATTGGAAGATTCCTATGCAGTACTCTTTCTATGCTACTAAAGAGAAAAAACAGCAAGTTAAGAATCAAAACAAAAACTGCAACAAAATATTCTGCGTTACTACATTACAACACTTTTATATTTCAAGATCAGCCATTAATTTCGCCTGTTTCCCTCTACCAGAGTCATGAAAGCATAACAACACAGTTCCAAATTCAACTTGAAACATTTGTCATTTAGGCAAGCAGAGATTCTCTGTTGAAATTCTGTTCAGCCATGATTTTAGAGAATTAAACTAAATTTTTTTCTTCCATTATCCATAACAGGCCACAAAAATTTAAGCCAGAAAATGGCAAAATTCGTAACACCTTTTATAATGACTTCAATACAAGTCAAAATGCTATATATATGTACATGTGTATATATGGATTTTTATATATACACACACAAGTTTTCAGAAAAATCTGAATTCTATATTTATTTTTTAAAATTTAGATTTGTCGTTATAGAATAGGTCAGATGCATCACCATTTGGGAAGAGGATTTGTTTGGAAATGGACTGGAGAATTTTTTTCCCAGATCTTCAGGAATCTTTGTGATACATATTTTAACTGTAAATAGTAAAAATATATTAAAAGGTAAAAGTGGTAAGTCTACCACTCACATCAGCAAAATGGAATAGCTGGTATGGTTGAAAAAGTTTTTAAAAAGGGATGAGTGTTGAGAGTTTGCTTGGGATGACTTTCTACCCAACATTTTAAATGTGTCAATTGGCAGTGAAAATGAAAACAATACAATGAGACTGGTTTCTTTTTAAAAAAAAAAAAAACAAAAAACAAAATAAAACAACCCAAACAAACAACAAAGTAAACACAGCTGAGAATAAACACTTTCAAAACATTTTTAAAAAGTTAATTTAAATTTCTTACTGGCTTCATGAGATTGGTACTGTACAAAAGCAGAGAATTTATAATGTCTTATAGTAGGCACTAAGTTAAAAATGGTCACCTAAGGCATTTCTACAAGTAGACAGTAACAAGCCAGCTTTGTACATCCTATTGGAAAGCTTGATGAAATCGTGGTAGGGTGGTGGTTGTGCTTAGACTGCTCGTGAAAGCTGCTGACAACGAGTGCAGAGACCCAAGACCTATACTATTGCTAGGATCTTGTGGATCCTGGGTATGTGGTGGAAGCTGAGTCATAGAAGAATGTGCCTCCTCTTGCGTGTAACTCATTCCGAGGTTTCCCACTGAAACAGAAGGATTATAAGGAGGGCCGTTTACAGGTATGAAGTTGAACAGCTGAGAAAAGTCCAACGATGGGGTGTTTAGAGGTTCACTAATAGGAACGGAGCCCTTGGAAAGGGAAACCTCCCCAGACCCATCATCTAGTGTCCCTACTTGTGGATCCAGCCCTAGTTTTGATGAAGATGCTTGAGAATCCTGGGATGAAGAAGGCATACCACTTTGCAACTCCATTAAGTAACTTTCGATTTCCCCTTTCAATGGCTGTTCTTTTTCAGGCATAGAAATTGCGTATGAGGTAGTACCGAGCGGATATTTCAACGATAGCTGGTGAGAAGGGTGGACAGACTCCATATCTATTGGACAAGGCATTCCCAATGGCAACGATGTGGCAACCATTTGGTGTGCAGATGCAGAACTCTGCATGGACTGAATCTGAGTGTTGTAGAGATTTAATTGCAAAGTGTTTGTAAATGGCTTTGATGTCAGTTCACTGGAAGGTAAAGACATCACTGGAAGCAGCTCATCCTTAATAGGCACAGAAACATTGCAGGTAAAGGGATCTAGAAGGTCCATTGGCTCTGTTTTGACCTTCAAAAGTTCTTGGTTGTGACTTTTCTTCATGTGGCGCGTGAGGTGATCCTTCCGCCCAAATCTCTGTGCACAGTACTGACAGAGGAAGTCCTTTCTTCCAGTGTGCACTACCATGTGTCTACGGACATCCTTTCGGGTGTAGAACCGACGATCACAGTGTTCACACTGGTGCTTTTTCTCCTTCACTCCACCCGATGACTTGCCTGCATGAGTTTTTAGGTGCTCCAGCAGCACTCCGGTGCTTTCAAAAGTCTGCAAACATACCTTACAGGTGAGGTCACCGCTTGTTGCAGCATGCAAAGCCAGGTGACGTTTGAACCCAAGCTTGGTATTGTAGTTCTTTCCACATTCTTCACACTTAAAGGCCTCTTTGTTGGGATTGTGTGTATGTAGGTGATTCTTTAGGTGATCTTTTCGGTGAAACATTTTCTCACAATAATTACACTTGTGGGTTTTCTCAGGAGAATGAGTAGCCATATGCCTTTAAACACAGATATATTCTGTAAGTAATTATTTTGATCAAAAAACACACGTGCTCATTTTTTAATGGCAGCTAAATACTACACTAAGGGCTGCTTTGCAACAGAACCTCTTAACTGAAAGCATGACACTACAAAGACAGTTCGACAAATTTAAATATAGCAAAACGCGAGCCATTTCTCTTAAATCGACACTTTAGTTTTGGTGGGTTTTAGCTACTGTAACAGGGGTATAAGGGCAAGTATGAAAGTACTCGTGTAAAAGTCCATAGCCAAAGAATTTTCAGTCCATACTCTTTTTTCTTGTGACAATTCCTTATACAAATGAAAATTCTAAGCTCATTTAAAAAAACAAAACAAAACAACAAACAAACAAACAGAAAACAAAAGCAGAAAACAAATTAAGAAACAAAATCAAAGACATTAGCTTGCAAACTTAGGTAATTTAGAATTCTAGAAACAATCCAATGGCTACTTTAATTAACACATCCTCTCTGCAATCAGCTGAAGGCGTACACAAATATATACTTTTACACGGCTTAACACGGCCAACATAAAATAGATAATATAATCTGAAAGATAAATAGAGTTTAATACCTTAGTAATTTGTACTTAGAAACAAAGGCCTTGGTGCAGTCTTGTTGTGTGCACTTGTAGGGCCTCTCTCCTGTGTGAGAGTATGAGTGAACCTTTAATTTCTCAACACTGTTAAAGGCCTTGTCACACAGTTGGCAAGGAAAGTTTTTTCTTGGTTTGGTTTCACCACGCTTACGTTTCCCTGAAGGGACTTTCTGGGTATCTCTTACTTCTGACAAATCACCAGGAATGACAGTGGCCATCGCAGCCTAAACCAGGCCTTCTTGTTGGACACTTGGGAATTGCCCAACTCCACTAAATGATTTAGCTTTAGATGGCTTCTCAAGTTTCATGTGGTCGTAAAAGAAAGCAAAAGGGGACTGGAAAAAAAAAATAAGAAACAACTAGTTTGTAACTAAACTTAGATTTTGAAGTTTACTTGCTATGTGATGCTTCTGAATAAAACTTAAAAATAAAATTAGGTTCAGCTGGTCTAATGTAATACCTGCAGGTTTCTTTACACTATTTTTGCTGCAACTCTTTAAAAAACGCATTGCTCAGGATGAACAGATCCACATAATGCCCTTGAAACCACACCTGGCAACCTTCCCCTCGGGCCCCGACGGAGGTTTCTGTCAGATTATGACAAAAATTCTGTCAGATTAGGGGAGACATAAAAGGGGTCACCTACCCCGACTGCCTCGTGTCTCAAAGGAGCTAAAGCTGGGCCTGGGGTGACTGCACGGACACCCGCACACACACACACACACGCACACACACGCATGCACGCAGTTCCCCAAGTGAATAAATCTGGAAAGCCTGGAAATGTCTGAAAGCCTGCGGGAAAAGGGGCAGTACCCCCCCAGGGAGGGCCTGAGGGGGCAAAGCTCGTGTTCCGGGGTGCACCTCCTCCTGGCTGTCATCTGCTCCGGCAAAACGCACTCCCTGCCAGTGATTGCTAACGCCAGGTGAAACTCTCCTGTAAACTACACCCTCTGCTAACCGAGACCTGGCGTATTAACAACAGGAATCCCAGGGATTAGGGATAGATTAGATAGATTAGGGTTTTATCAGCCCAGCCCTGGAGACCCCCCGCCCCTCCTCATGCTACCCTGCCAAGACGTAGGGGCTGTTCAGCGTCGGCATTTAGCCCGGATCAGGATGGAGGAGGTTCTTGGTCTCCCAACCCCTGTGCTACACCCGAGGCTGAAGGAGGTGTGTGACGCTTCTGCCCAGCTTGTGGGCGAACAGCTTTTAAATTCATCGTCTGGTAACGTGTAGCAGCAACTGGGCGCCTGCCATTAACAGGGAGGGGGGCACTCCACAGCCCTCCCTTTGTCAAGGGGGAAGCTGACAGCTCGCTTTTGGTTTTTTCCGCCATCAATGCACAATTGCTGCTACAGGTACCAAAAGCCCCTTGTGCTGCCCCTTGTGGGAAGGGCTGAGCGGGAGGTCTGTGGTAACAGGGGCGAGGAGGAGGAGGGGGACGGTGGGAGGATGGCACTCAACACTGGTTTGGCAGGACCGGAAAGCCCCCAGATTTGGCTTTTCTCTCAAAAGCAGTGATTGTCCCTCCCTCCCCGGCCCAGGCTCGCAGCTGCCACCATCCACCGTGGCCTCCGCCGGGGCAGCTGGGCGAGGGGCGGCTGGGCCCAGTGGCATGGCGGCCGGGCGACATGGAGGCCGGGCCAGCCGCCCCCACAGCCCCCAGCAGCAGGGCCAGGGGAAGCCAGCAGCTGCTGGGGGACAGGTGGAGCCGGGCAGCGGGAGCACCAGGCCGCAGCTGCTCCAACCTAAGGCTGCCTCCTCGATCAACAAAACGGGAGTCAGGGAAGGGGCGGTGGGATGGCTCGGAGGCGGCCTGGGCCCGGCCTCAGCTGTCCTCTCGCCCCCACCCAGGCTCAGCAGAGATGGAAGGAGCCAACCCCCCCTCTGCTGGAGAGCAGCGCCCAGGTGCGATGGGGACAAAATTCAAAGGTCCTTCCAAAAGCCCCAGTGTGGCCCTGGGAGAAAGCCAGGGGGAAGGAGAGCCTGTGTTTTTTCTCAATGAATGGCAGGACAGGAGAGTGGAGGGCCAGGGATGGGGAAAAGGGGATGCACCTCTTTAATGTCTGCATTTTATGTTTTATATTTTTATCTTCAGACTGAAATGTAAACAGAGTACATCTTTCTTCTATGCCTATTCCTCCCTCCTCCCCGTAACTTTTGCCTCGTCTTTACAAGAGGAGAGAAGTACTGGCACACCGAGATGGAAATCTGCTGCCTTTCAACCCTCAAGTCCTTGGATGGCAGGTTAAACTATGCTACTTTCTTTAAACAAGAGGTTTTGTGAGACCACCTTTAATCCCCCAAATTTTATATGGAACCACTAACCTCCTTAAAGATACCCGGTGACAGAAAAGGTGTTTCCTTAAGGACTCTTATGATTTCAGATTTGTCTTGGACTCATTCCCACTCATGGGATGAAGCCTGGAGACATCAGTTCCATGAGTGGGAACACGCACAGGTCTTCAAAGTATCAGCTTAATTTTATTTTCTTTCTCATAATCAACTATCTAGTTCATCAGTGAAAAAAATGAAACAGCTGTTTGTGGAGACTTGGAATCAATAATTTTCTGCAATAAAAGTAAATGAAGACCAGTTCCAAAAACTTCAATGAAGCCACCAATGTAATTCAAAAGGAGGGTCTGATTCCCATAAAAGTTGTGATATATCTGTGGATTGAAAGATTTTTTTTCAGTATACGCCTTAATCAGAATCTGGCAATAAAATTAATTTCCCCTTCCTGTAAGCAAACACACTGGTCTTCTACACACATTGGCCTGAATATAGAATGAAATCTTGTCTTAGTTTAACCTCTCCTGACAAATGAAGTTTGGAGGAGAGAAAACAAATAATCCAACCCGATCTACACTTACACTGGGTATTATCTATATCCCAACAGGCACTGAGATGAGACCCACACACAGCTGTGGTCCTGGCTGCGTGGCTACTGCACATACAGGCTCACTGGGTAAGAAAGGGCTACTAACACATTTTGCCTCCTTGCAAAACCCCCACCCAGCCTGAGACAGGGCAGGCAGCGTTAGCGGTGAAGGGCAAGGGAACTGCCTCCACGGTCTGCTGCGGGGGAGCATGGTTAATGTGGCCAAGCTGGGTCCAGGGACAGGCAGCAAGTGGCTCTCCGTGGCCAGCTGGCAACAAGGGAAGCAGGCCAACAGGATACAGGGAGGATGAGCGGCCGCAGGGAGGGACAACAGGCAGAACCAGGATGGGGCTGTGGGGCCAAGGAGGTGCAGTGAGCGCTGCACAGGGTCTGGGAATATCTAAGGATGCAATGACAGGAGTGAGCTGGTAGTGCTGGGGGCAGGCAGTGAGAAACTGAACGTGCATCAAGCTGGGGAGATGCAGGATATTAAGCCCATGCAGAAGGGTGATATGCAGGGTCTGATGCGAGATCAAACGCAGTGTTTGTTGTGGAACACCATATCTGTTTAGCTTTACTGCTAAATTCACAACTCTGACAACTTCTCCCTCTTTTTCTAAAAGCAAAGACCCCACACCAGGCCGAAGGCCATCCTATATTCAGGCCAATATAACACTACTAGTGTTACCTTCTCCAAAACTCCAGGTAACCTAGTTGCTGTACCAGCGTAACCCAGAACATTCACATGGGTGAAAAAATTTGGTTTCGTTCCCCTATGATCAAAACTAATTAAGCTGACTTTGAACTGTGTTTTAAGTGTCCTTAAAAATGCATCGTCAGAACAAATATAGTGTGGATCCAATCTTTGAGAACGACAGTGTTTTATTAGAAAACATCTACGCACTATTATCTCAGTACCATTTCTCAACAGATGAGGCAATTAAGAACTTTGGTATTGAATAGCAAATAACCACTTTCTTTTTTTTTTCTTGTGGATATATAGACTGAGCAATGGAGATAAAACTTTAAAAACCACTGATCCTCAAATATTACACTTTCCAAAGACCAGCTGAAAGAATTTTATGAGTAATATTGCCTGTTTGTGTCTCAACACATTATCACTTAAAATCCTCATTCTTACTGGTGCTTTCACAACTGCAGGATGAATGATTATATGCAGTATCAAATATAACAAACATGTTACACAAAAGCTCATATATAATACTATTTTTAAAGAAGCATATACTTAAAATTAGGATTAAAACAGCCTCTGTTCAATGCACACCTGATGTTTGCCCACTAAAGTCCTCAGATTTTGGTCTTAACCAGTTCCGCTGACTCTTCTTGGAGGAAACCAGAATCCAGTACTTCCCATTTTTACTGGTCTGAAAAACAAAAGGAAGAACGGACTAGACTCCAGCGAAACGAGTGTATTCAGAAAGGCTGGGATGCGGCAAGACCAGGGGTTGGAAAGAATCGGAAAGGAAAGGTTAAAAGGGATAGATCCAACCCATGCACAGAACATTATGTACTGTTAATTATAAACTGTAGGAATCAATCGTTCTTGCATGATCAGTAGCAATTATGCACTTCAGTTTGCAGTATACTTACATCGTTTCACCTAATGCTACGCTGGACAGTAACATATAAAGAGATAAAATTAGACAAAAGCAAAGGAGTTTTCCATAAAGTTAAAAACGAAACAAAAATCCACAGACCACAAATAAATTTGAAATAACAGCGAAACATGTAAAATGCTGGGCCCAGACTTGAGTTTCTTACTCAGAAAGGACTGAATAAGAGAAGATTTCTGGATTAGGCCCAACTTTACTAGAACCTAATTCCTTCATTCTGCTTAATTATACAGGAAATAGCAGCTTAAAAGGTGACCTGCAAAGGAAAATAAAATTAATTTTAAAAAAATAATAAAGCCTGTTAATGATGTACATGCTACAGGTAGATCCCAATGGAGGGCAAGTCTAGGTGTGCCTGAGCAAATCCAGAGGGCCTTTCTGGAATTTCCCTTATATCTCCCTTGCCACCATCCTTTTTTGTAAATTTGCAGCACGTCTTCCTTTTCTTGCTAGAAGGCCTCCTGGATGACAGGGGTGTATGCAGAAAACCTGTTCAACACCTCGCTGTAACGGGGAGGTTTATCCCCCTCCAACCCTCTTCTGGGTATGTAAGGTCCAAGCCCGACGCGGTGCACACTCCCCATGTGGCAGAGCAGACTGAAGGTATTTGGCAGGAGCCCCTGGTGTAATGTAATATTTCCCCCTCTTCCCCAAACCTTTTTCCCTTCTCAACTTTCCCATTCACTCCAGTCAAGTATTCTTCCTTTTGGGTACCGGGTCCACCTTGGCACAGCCCCAGCCTCCTCTGCTGGTAAGCATGAACGGGAGCGAACCAGTATCCAGCATATTGAAGGCAGAAGTGCTTCAGAGCGAGCGGCTGAAGCTCTCTGACAGGTGAGGAGCACTTGCTTGCGGTTTTGTACACACAGGCAGGAGGTAAGAACAGCTCCAGTACCCAAAGAAAAAGTGAAAGCTTTGCTTTCAACTGATGATGAAGACATCAACCCTCACCTCCTCTTTTGGAGGTCCCCAAATCACCTTGTTTCAGGGAGAAAATGCTGATGATTCCCCAACTCCCCCTCCCAGCAAGACCCTTATAAATTAGTTCCCCTGCCATGCCTGCCTCAACATCTTCCACCATTGCAGCAGAATGGAAGAGCTTCGTTATCCAGATGTTTCTACCAACGTAGCTCACAATAAGCGGACAACATTTTATATAGCCACATACGTTTATGTGACTGTATCCCTCCACCACTGGTATCTGCAGACTATTTCCTGTTCAAAAAAAAAAATAAAATCAAACCAACTTCTGTCTAAAATATTATAGCGCCCTCTCAACAGTATTCAACATTTTCTCTTAAATGCTTATGGTACTCAATTCTCACCACACACCTAAAGTCACCCTAGTGAAAAGCACATGCCCTCAGAGATGGGTCACTAGAGGCATGGAAATGCTATTGTATCGGGGAAATTGAAGCAACTGGAACAAGTAAATAAGCAAAATAAACACCAGATGTAGTTGAAATGCCGAAGAGAATGAAGGAGGAAGGTCGGGTACTCTTACTCATTGCCTTATGGATACAGCAATATCACAGTGCAGTGGATCCAGATGAGGGCAATGCTATACCTACAATTAGCTGGGATCTCAACTCCTACAAGGCCATTATTAAGCAAAGAGCTTAACAACATGCATGCAAAAGGGGCTAAATTTGTATAAATAATGAAAACATCTGCTACATTAGACAGGAGTAGTGAAACAGAAAATAAAAAAATTTCCTGTGTTTTGTGACAATGAATCAGCTACAGGATAAAAGACTTTTTCTTATGCACACCATACAAAAGTTGTCCATGATAATGCTCATTTTTAGACCACCTTTCTCAGAAGTCTTTGGTACTAGAAAATCTCTGAGGCAGAATACTGGGCAAAGATGTACCATTCTCCTCGTAACAGCTTATAGTTACAGTATCATTGAGTTTTCTTCTCTTTCCCTCTTGCTAGGAACAATTTTTAATGAGTAATGAAGCTCGAATTATTCTCCACATGAAGTTGAGAAGCATCACACTGCAAAATGCACTGTCACGCACATGTGTCCAAAACCCACTCGGGAACTAGTAACAAAATACTACTTCTGTAATTTGCATTTGCAATTCTTCAGATTTATCAGATCTTTCAGTATTCATGCAGCACTAATTTTGTTAACTCTCCAGACACCCTGATAATTCCAGGTTAGACAATATTTAAGGGGGGGAAAAAAAGAGCCCCCAAATGCTAAGCTAAATAATTTATTCCTGCTTTTAACATTAAAAAGGAGTAACTTGTTTCTTTTTCAAAACTCACAGTCCATCTTCAAAAATCTGAATAAATAGCTGCAGTTGAAAATGTTCTAAAACATTATTTGATATCTAAACTGAAAGGATAATGAAGACGTTACACAAGTACAACCAATAATCTTCCTCCTAACTTGCATTTCTCACTTTTTTTTAAGAGTGTCCAAGCACAGTAAAGGAAAACACCAGTTTCATGGTCGTTTTCTTTCAAAACAAGAGGGTAATAATGAGAACACAGTACTGAGAACACAGTATCTGTCACTGCAGCTTGTCTAACTTCGGCTCCTGAAATTAATCGGTTTTAAACCAGAGGAAGGGTCATAATAATGGTGGAACCAATTAAGGATTAATAGTATTACAGAGTCATCCTGGGTTTTAAATATTTCTTTAAGGAAACAAAACAAAAAGTGCTTACTTACCTTAAGGAAACTGTAATTCTTTAAGTGCTGTCCACACAGACCCCAGGTGAGCACATACTCACATGGACAGGACCCGTTCGTGGACCTGAACAGATGCTGGTGTGGAGGAGCTGGCAAGGTTTGCTGCAGCTGGTTGGAAGGGAGCAGGGCCATGGGAGAGAAACGTGTGGGTGAGAGCTGATGCCCTACGCTGGGAGGGCGGTCTGAGCATGGGAAAGCTGAAACACAGGCTGGCAACCCGGTCTGGGAAGAAGGATGAACATGCGCAGCCCAGGGAAGCCAGAAGCTGCTGCTGCTTAGGGTGGTAATGGAGCAAACTAAGCTCAGGATGCTCTAGTCTAACCTCTCTCAGGTTTGTCACCAGCAAAGACTCCTCCAGAGCGGAGGACAAGAGAACTCTTGTGGTCCCTCTGTGGAGAAGGCGTCTGGAATACCCACGATTACTGTAGTCCAAGTAACCATTTTTCTTCTTTTCTGTATCTTTTTTAGTCATCTAAGGAAGTACTGACAGAGGAAACCGGCTGTGTCCCAGCAGCCAGGGATAGCTGGGGGAGCTGAGCTGGAGGAAGCATCAACAAGAGACCATCAAGCTTACTGTGGCTCAGAGCCAAAGTGACAGTCAGTCAGCACCTCCGCTGCAGAGAACTGAACTACAAATCTCACCACATCTGCCCTGCTCAGCTGGGGCTGTTAGAACTGGGCAAATGTTGCCAGAAGAAGATCCCTGGGTTAAGGCAACCAAAGAAAGACATCACCATTTGTCCTTGGCAGGCCGTCTGATCCATATTTATTTCAACAGTACCTCACTATTTAAAGGAGACAGCCAGTGAAACCTGCTCACCTTTGATGCCTGGGTTTGAAAGGAAAATCCTCTCTTTGGTAGGTTCTCCTGCATTTATTCTTGGCTGAATGGAGCTGGAGGGGGAAGGGGACAACAAAGGGAGGACTTTCTCCATGTTCTTCTACACCTGGGAGCTCAGGCTGAGGCTTTGATGCTGGAGGACAAGGAGGAGGAAGAACAGGCATTGCTGGTGGGTTTGACCAGGGAGCCTGCCTAGGCCAGGAGCGGCTCACGCCTGCACTTTCACAAAGTGGTATTTCATTTAATTTTCTGCCTGTTTTATTGTGTAATTTGAAAGAGATTTGAAGAGCAAGCAACATGTACACACATGTTCCTCCCCTAAGTGAAGAAGACACCTGGCACGACATCCTATAAACACAGCACTGCCAAATGGCAGGAGGGACAGATCTCAAGCCCTGGAGCCTTACCTCCGGCCACTGCGGCCTTCCCTCCGGCAGGCAGCCAGGAGAAGACAGCCAAGAGGCACACTACCTGACAGCAGCCGGGAATCCGATGGGGTTTTTACAGCTCCCCTTCTCTCACAAGCTGATGGGGAGAAGTGAAAAGAAAAAGGGGTCCACACTGAGGCCCCCAGGGGGACGAGATGGCATCGAGAGATGGGTGAAGCCACTTGGCCTTTCATGATTTTGGTCAACAGTTATTGTAAACAACCATGTAGGCACTGGTCACGCTGTACAGCAGTGTTTCACGTAAGGGGAGCGCACACACATATGCAGACTAATCACAAAAGAACAGATCGTTGGTTTGGGGGTCTGTTTAAATATATACACGGCTGTATTTATCTTATCTTGGACTTCAGGACTCCTCCTTATAGCAGGCTACTGAGTTCAGAGAAATCCTTCTCCACGGATTCAAGCTCCAGCCCACAGCACAGAGGGGTGGCCGAGGGAAGGTGGCAGGACAGCAGCAAGAGCTGCAGGAAGACACAACGGAATCCAAGCGTGCGGCAGGAGAACCGCCAGGGAAAGCTGCTGCAGGAAAACAGAATGATGTGGGCAAAACAGTGAGAATATCTATCCAGCAATCTTAGGTATAAACACAAGAATGACTTAGAGATGATAACACGTAAGACTTTACCCCTTGGGGAAACAGCCTAACACCTAGAACATAATGAAATAACATAAACGCTGAAACTAAAACCAGGCACCCATTGTAGTCTCCTGTTGCTGACAGCACATTACTGATATCTACTGCACGCAGAGCAATGACTATGCTGCAAAGATTATACAGAAGGTAGAAAAATGCAAGAGTTAAGGTATTTCATCAGTTCAACATTTTAACAAAGTCTTTGTTGTTGTTGTTTTTTTTTTTTTTAAACATCCACAAAACATAAAAACTTACTGATCTTGCATAAAGTCGAGCAGGAAAAAAACCCTGATCCTTTCAAACTCGTATGAAATGTGGGTAGCAAGGAGAACAAAGGCACTACAATTATTAAACCCATTTCTTTTCTTCTGGGCAGTAAATATACAGATTCCACTAGTAAGCATCTGTTAAATATACATACCTTTTATTAATTAGTAAAGCGAGAATTTTGAGGGTAAAAACACTTGGTTGCTGCGAGACAGTATCCATCATACAAAAATAGGTATATATATAGATTTGACTATTAAATACAACATGGGTTTTTTTTGTGGTAAGACTATTCACAGTTCTTGAAAGGTGTATTGCAGTGATGAAATTTGGACAACCAGCTCTTTAATTTTAGAAAAATAACTCATTCTTATAATATGCTACACCAGAAAGAGTATTACATAACTTTTTTCAGAATATAGAAGAAAAACTCTACCATGCCCGCCTTTTTTTTTAAATTTCTGGAAAAGTAGAACATGAACTTACCAACATTTATTTTATCATGACCTATTAGTATGTAATTTAAGGACAAAAAAAAAAAAAATCACAATACTATCCAGCATCTCTTTGTGGGCTTTTATTGTTTCAAATTACTTAGGTCCACTTTAAATCTTGAGGGCTCGGTTTTGGTTACTAAATGTTCCAAAGGATTCCTGATTATATACTAAATTAAAGGAAACAAGAGCTGCCTACATTTAACCCATCTGATGATTGTGGTTTTATGGGCTTTTTAAGAATCTCTATGGCACTGCATAGCTGTTTTTCTAAAAACTCTGGAGAGGCTGTGATACAAATAACGCTGATACTGTAATTACTGTTAGAATGTTTAAAACCTGCAAAAGTGCTTTTCATATATTTTGGAATCACACCACCACCACACCCTCGCCAAGAATAATCTGCTTCCATTTTTAAAGCGATGATGCTTCTGTGAAAGTAAATGCCGGTTACTATATAATCTGCACTTAGGACCATGTCATTTTTATAATAAGATCAAAAGCAAATCCTGTATATGTGCAAGTCAACACAAACACACATCCTAAAGGTGCCTATGAGATCATACAAACATCAATTAATTCCTGATCATATTAGTGTAAGGAACATTACTTTCCTTTGTCCCAAGACACCTTAAAATGCAACTAGATTAATGGTACATCCAGGGCCGTATTCTGCCTCCAGTAATAGCCAAAAGTACAGAACAGGTCACGAACGTGTGATACTTCTCACTGATAACTCTCCTGACCTCCAACTACATTGATGTCAGGGACTTCCTGAACCATGTATGGTTTCTGTTAGTTGAGCAACTTTCAGCACATCACCCTTTCAAGCAACAGTCCAGGCTCCCCCTAGAAACTTTAACCATTTCTAATATCCACAGCATACCTTGGAAAAGATGTCCCACAGGTCTCTCCACCACTGATTTTATGGCGAACCTCCTCCTTTTGAAGGCTCTGAGTCTGCCTTCCTTCCTAACTCCGTATGTTCTTGTTTTGGAAGGCAGTAGTTAGTCTGCTTCTTCCTTCCTCTGCAGATGCCCACGACATTGCCCTCAGTTAATTCCTTTCCCAGAACAAAGTCCCAGTTTATAGAAGTGTTCTGCATATGGAAGCCACCCCATGTAGCTCATCGTCCCTGCTGACCTCCTCCAAGCCTCTTCCAGTTCTAATAAATCCTTTCTGTGATGAAGGCCCCAGAAGTGCACACAGCACCAAGAAGGCAACTGGACCATACATTCCTGTAATGACATTCTCAATTTTATTCTGTATTTCTTTCCTCTAACATTTGGGTTGCGTTTTGATGACCAATGAGCTCATTATCTCACAGAACCACCACTCACAGTCCCCAAATTTTACTCCTCAATGGAGTAAGACTACTCTTAACTCAGCTTAAACTCAGAATCAGGGTTGTTCTGCCTGGTACTCCTCAGTTATCCTCATTTACCTACACTGAATTTCATCACCCATTTTGTGACACAGTCCTCAGCACTTTAACATCCTTGTGCTGTTCTCCACAGCTGGCTTTCTTCTTCATAGCAAACTTGCTCACCCACTTGCTCATCCCCTTACTGATACCACTTACGAATGTGTTGAACAGCTCACATCTCTGTGGAATGTAACTGGGACCCTCTTTTAATTGAAAATTGACCTTCTACTGCTACCCTTTGATCTTACCTCTTAATCTGTCATTTACTTGTGCAAAGACCTTCCTTCTTGCACTATGGCCCCTTAGTTTCCTTAAAAAGCCTCGTTGATAAAGTTCACTTTGATTTTTGAACCAGAACATCTTTAATTCTTGCTGATGCTTCTAAAGAACTCCAAATCCCTTAGACAGGGCTCTTACAAATCCTTCGAGTCTTCCCAAATAATCATATCTACCCCGGTGGCAACCAATTCTATGCTTTATTATAGCATCTACCAAAATGCTTCCAACTCTAAGGTCCTTCCAACTCCAACCATTCTATGACTCTAAAATTGCCGGGTACAGATTTCAGCTTTGCCTGGTGCAGGTTTGCCTGCCCAGACCACCCCTGAAACCGTGATTTACATACATTTCAGAAGATTTTTCTAAACCTAAATACTTTAGGATGTACCATTTAAACAAGATAATGATATTGCAGAGCACAACTAGATAGGATAGGAAGTCAGAAACGTTGCTTTTTTGAGACAGTCATCAAACTTGAATCATATGCAAGATGTCTTTAACCGTTTCAGTCTTGGGTAAAGTTAAAGGGCTTCCAGTCTGCTAGGTGGAATTTCCAACGACACGGGTGAATTCCAGATAAACTCCACTCACGTCTGTCACTACACACCGCAATCCCGTGCAGCCAGTGACCTCTGCTCGCCCAGAGAGAGATGCCCTGAACTGGAACAGCACAGGAAAAAGGGCAGCCACCAGTCACTCCGCTTTGTGCCCTGCTCCTCACTTAAGCTAAAAAAGTAAACCTCACTAACCGGCTCAGTAATTTCACTTGAAGGTCTGCTGAGGCAGGCAGCACAAAGGAACCAGCTGGCTGGAGAAATTAACAGTGTGCCAGAAGGCAGGGACAGGTTTTAAACAGCAAAGTCTGTAAAATAAGCATGGGCTAGATGTCAGAAAACATGGGACTACAATAATCCAACCACTAATTCATCTTTCGGGCTCGGAGAAATCCTCTACACTACCTCAATTTGTGTCTGTTTAGAAAAAAAAAAAAACAAACCAAAAACAAACCAGAAAATGTGTAATACTTACCCATCCAGCTAACATGAGCTCAAATACTCAAATAAGAGGGAGAAGGTGGTGTTACTTGAGAAAAAAATTGTAATACCACATAGAAGCTGCAAGGACTGTCCTAGGACAAGCCCCTTCACAGAAGTGACACTTCCCTCGTGAGGCTAGGTCAGATGGTTGGGAAGCTCACATCTGGGACAAAAAGACACCTCGTGAAGGACAGAAACAAAGTGACTGAGCGAAAGGGTAGTGTCCCCCACACACACACTGGCCATGGGGTGTAGGTCATTATTCCAAAGTGGGCAGCGTGAGCCCAGTGCTGCCCAGAATTCCGCACGCCTCCAAAACAGCGCCCGGAGGCAAAAACTGTGACAGGGTTTACCTACTGCTTTTTCTCATAACCTCGGATTTTCATGTGATTTATTGGAGCTATTCCAATTAAAACGCTGATCCTGGTTGCCGCATCTCCTCTGCCTCTTATCCCAGCCCCCAAAGAAAAGTTATGAGTATGAAAGAGTGCCCAATTTCCAAGCAGCCGCTAATCTTCCAGGACGCCCTACAGTCAAGGAACTGCTGTTCTATCTGAAAAGAAAATAATTCAGAGAATATTGTAACGCTACATTAAATAAGAAGTGTCAAATTTAGTCACCGTGGCCTTTGCCACTCCTGCTACAGCTGTGACGCTGGATGATGGTATCAATGACCTTACGAGCTAAAACACAAAAGCCTTTAGGAAAGGATAACACTCAGGGTAATGCCAAAGCAAATCCCTCTTCAGAGCTGTAACGGGCGAGCCCTGCAGAGCCTGCACAGGGCAGCCCTGAACGTATTTCTGACCCTGTTGCCTACGCAGTGATGTCAGCACAGACCTGTCAGCTCACTCTGATTACAGTGACTTTCGCAGAGCTTCATGTTTGCATGACAACATCCTCGTTAACGAGGTAAGTACAATAGCTCTGCATTTGTTCCCACCTCCCCGTTGGGCGGTTTGCTGACGGTGCTCTGCTTCAGTTCGTCATGCACCGCATTTTGGGATGCGCATCTTAAGAATCCCGAGGTTTGATGCCAGATTAATGAACAATTAGAAGCATTCATGCGCAATTTAGAGCTACACGATTGAACACAGCAGAAGGAGATGAAGCCAGGTGGTTAGTATCCAGAACAGTCACCTGGAGTACAATTTTTGGATTCAGGTGCCTGGCAGCAACTGCTAGTTTCAGGCAGCAAAGTCAGAACCTGCCAGAAGTCCACACAGATCCTGCCTTGGAGCTGCACCAACAGAAAACCAATCCGGGAGCTCCTGCCAGCCTGACGAAATGTTGTAACGATGTAGTCACCAAACAACTTTACCATTAAATCAAAAGGTAATCAGCTTGTTATTGGCAGGGCAACCAAGTCAGGAAGGCTGACAGTAGCACAAGGAGGTTTCTCCACGTCTGCCAACGCACAGGAGGCCGTGGATGGCTTTGAAGGGGGTTCCCTACTGGCACAGGAGCAGATGGTGAGACATGTACCTGTTGCCCTAGTCTACCCCAGCTCCACCTCCCAAACGCACAGGCTTTATCCTGGCATATCCCTTCACAGTCCTGCTGGACACAGTTTACCACAGTAAGCATTCACCATCACTAATTATGGGTGCTCTACGATGAAACACTTGTGTCCTGCAAGGTGATTTTTGCTCTCCACAGTCCAAGACACCAGGGCATTTAAGAGCTGTTCTCTTAAAAGCAACTTAGTGGGCTCTGCTTCCCCTATTTCCAAGCCTGCACTAAGTGACAGGAGAACACATGCCAGACTTTGCCTTGAACAGCTGCAGACTGCCAGCGGGACAGGCGGCCAGAAAGGTGGAAGGAAGATGGTGACAAAAAAGACGGAATAAAAATAGTCTTATGACTGTATGGTATGCATCAATGTTTCATGCACGTTATGGGAAAAAATCCTGGAGGGCAGATGGAAACATGAAATGGAGATGCCTTTGTGAGTCCCAGAGAACGTATTCCTCTTAAGTGCTCTCCAACAAGACACTTGAGCTCCTTCCACACCGTGGGCAAAGAGCTGGAGGCTAACAAAAAAAATTTACAATCAAAAGGTATGTTTTAGTTTAATTTTATTTTTTAAGAGTTGTGAAGAGATGTGTTTTACAATAGTCATGCGTTCAATTATTTTTCAGACAGGTGTTTAGAAAATGGATTTATTTACTGATTTAGCTGATGCTGCTTTTTCAGTGAAAATATGACGACCTTAAAAACAAAGCAGGTCGTGCAAGAAACGCTCCTCTAGATGATGTACTCAAGATCTGAACACTGTCAGGCAACGTTTCTAATTAGCTCAACTGACACAGTGGTCTCAATAGGGAACATCTTCCATGTTTTGCAGAGAGTTGGAAGAGAAGTGCTTGACCAGTGTTTTGTTACAACTGTTTATGTTTAGCACCTTTGCATTGCCTGTTTCTCCTCCCCATCCAGAATCCACAATCCATTTCAATCTTCTGGAAGTTCTCCAGTAAAACCCTCCTCTCACCACTCTGCCTTTGCAACCTCCCACTGAGCTGAGCTGACATTGCCAAGGTTCAGATCCACCTTTCATTTATCTTCTGAAATCTGATGTCTATCTTTTAGCTAGTAATTCCCCTCTTCGTATGGGTTGCAGCTTTTTTTATGTGCTAAGAGAAATCAGAAAAAATAAAGATGTTACTAGTCACCCCGCTCACTACAAACTCTATTTTAATACTGCTAGCTCCTTTCTCCCCTCATGACCGCATTTAAATTCTTTTCCCCCAACTTCTCTTTTCACCGTGTTCCCTTCAAAACTACAAGATGCCTTCCAAATTACTTCCACATACTACATATGCTATTGTAGGTTTTTCTGGGACATACGTAATGGGGTAAGTTGGTTGCTATTGTTTCAAAACTTGAAATGGTCAGACACTGTTGGATAGGCATTTGAGCATAAAGGGTTCCGCCTTTTATTTTTTTTGTTAAGAAAAAAAAACAGTAGGAATTACATTTGTAACTGCACACATGTGCAACTAGCTGTCCTTGTGCTGAAGGAAATTCCCTAGCAAATTCCTGGGAGACTTTAAGGGCCTTGTTCAAAAAGACAACAGGCAAACTGCGATAATACAATGCAAGGCTACCTGTCAACAAGCGTCATCCGGGAGTGCTAGAGAAGCACTGTCTTAAAGAAAAGAAAAAAATAAAATAAAAAAAGGAATAAATAAATAAAAATGAAAAGAAAAAAGAAGGAAAACCCCCAACACCTCCTTTACCTGCAATGTTTGTGTCAAACCCTCCCTCCCACACACTCTTTTTACAGCTTCTAAAAATTACCGTAACACACACCGCAAAATCAAGAAAATTCTGTAGCAGTTGCTAAGTATCCACAAGCTCACTCTAATAAATAAAAGTTTTAGAACAGCAAAACAGTTCAAAATTCCTTGTGTACTTCACCCTCAGCAAAGATCGAGCGCGCCAATGAAGCTCTGTGACAGCACAGCTTTATATTTGAGACTGTGTTAAGATTTATAAACACTCTGAGCATGACTAAGGTCTGGAGCAGGGGGGCAGCATAACCAAAGCTGGGGAAGGCTGTGATTAGCGAGGAGGAAATGAGAGGAGATCAAATCAGCTGAGAAAGGAGGCAGAAAAGTGCAACTCATGTTTGGGACTTGGCACAGCACAGAAATACACCGTTCAAGCTTTAAAGTGAGACCAATGAGAAGATACCACTTCAGGGAGGGGAGCAAGAGTTAAAAAAAAAAAAGCAATATGAAAAATAAAAATAGCATCAAAAACAGCGATTGAGAACTCTTGTATTTGTGGAGTCAGGTTCTGGAGAAACTACCAAGCCCTGATTCAGCAGCACAGATGTGACAGATGACACTGACAGGGTGGAAGGCAAACCTAGACTTGTTAAACTGAAGGACATATCCCATGGGCAGGGGTGCAGGCAGCAGCAGGAGGAAGCACAGAGTCTCACATAAGGCCATCCATCCTCTGTATCTGTGCATCCCTCCCCTTGCACCCACGAGAGGAGCTGAGCTTCGCAGAGCATGGAGGTGAGCCCTGCGAGCTGGGATGGGGGTGCTACTGGCTGGGCTGCTTCCTGCCTTCTCCACGGCACCAGGGTCACCTCTTTCCTTCTAGAGATCTTCAAACAGGGCAAGGTAGCTACGGGTCAGAGTCAAAAAGACTCGGGCAGTGAAGATAACTTGATGCTACCCCTCATGGGATGGATCTTTTACAGAGTAGGTAGAGAGTGCAGAGAACGAGAGAAAGGAGAAGACGTGGAGGTATGAGGGAGGTGACACAGTAAAGTTTCTGAGAAGTCCTTCAGAAGAGCAGGACTGACAACTAGGCAAGGGCAGCTGAGTGAAGATGGAACAGAATTTGCTGGATTTGACGTGCAAAATTTTGGGGTAGGGGATACCAATACTAAAAGTCGTTACTCTGTGTGAGAGGGTAAGAGAAATGAAGGGATGCAGGGACAGTAGCTGGAGTGCAGGAGTTTGGAAGTGGCCAGTGAGTGACAGTGCATCCGTGTGGATGAGGAGCCCACAGCAGATAAATAAAACAAGAGCCTGATCTAAGCTTGAGAACGGCGAAGTTAAACGGCAAGGGGGAGGCTGCTACCTGAGCCAGAGTGCTCTGCTCCAGAAAACGCGGTTTAAACCCTCCTGTGAAGTTATTGTGCAATTGGGCATGCAATACTTACTGGATCGGTTTCCTCCTCCAGCCTCTGCAGGGTCCTGTAGCCGTTTCTCGGGTATTGTTCACGTCTGATGAGTCACAGCACTTGCAGCAGGCCCAGTCCCAGCTGGACACTATGGCATAGGTGAGGCTACTGACCTTTATTTGCTGGGTTTTTACCCCATTACCTCAGGCCTTTGCTGTGGCACTGTGTAGCACCATTAAGGGGGAGGAAGAGGAGGCCGAGGGGGGGGAACAATCACTCCTGGATTTGGTGGCAATGTGACTTGTAAAACCACAGCCCAGAGCTCGTATGAGGGCACTGAGCAAGCATCCGTTGTGTTTCTTTGCCTTCTGCTACATCCTTTGTGGTCCTTTGTGTTGATTCATCCCCGAGGGCAGGTCCAGGTGTGCTCTCTGGCTTATGTAGGCAGCGACCTGTACCTGTCCATCCCGTAACGACTCCTATCTGAGCAGGGTCAGACATACATGAAGCAGAGGCCACCAGCGCCTTGGCAGACTTTTCACAACTAATCAGTCGTTACCAGCAACTCGCTTACAACCCTCACCGCGAAGAGCAGGGCTCTTGGCTACCCATCAACACGCAGGGAGCATCTACCCCTGGTCAGGACCATCCCAGAGTAAAGGAGGTACTTTGAGTGGTGAGGCAGGTGGGAAGAAATACAAACTCCAGCACATTACAAGCAATCAACCCAAAGAAACCTTAGAGTGGAAACAAGCACATCACAACAAGCATTTACTACAGTAAGCAGTCCCTTTCCATATAACTTTGAGAGTTGAGCACGGACACATGATGCTGCAAGAGGAACCGAAGTGTGTTCAAGGTAACATCCTGCTGTGGACTAAGCCATAGTAAATTGTTTTTGTTAATTATTTCCCAGCGATCAACAGCCTGGACATTCTTTTCTCACTACCTCCATTTTAAGGTTCACAAAGGGACAATTCTACCTATTATCTGCTTGAGTGAATCCTATGTTTCCATACTTAGAAAAGCAAAATAGAAGTAAAAAAAAGAAAACGCTATAAATTTTGCATGCAGTTTCAAACAGAAACAAACAGTTAGGGCAAATCTTTTTTTCAACATACAGGAAGAATATCATGCAGAAGGTAAAAAAAATCCCCACAACAGATTATTCCTCACCCTCTGCCTTTAAGACTACTCTAACAGATAACACAAACGGGTTTGAGCAACTGTGGTAGCTGTTTTCAAGCACATCTTGTCTAAGTCACTGAGATGCCAAAAGAATGGGCGAGGTGAACATACATTTCAGATCTGCTAAGTCCTGATCCCATCTCTCTCACACGCCCCTCTGCAATTTTTAGCAAAAGCAGCTCATATCTACTGTGTATCAGCCAGTGCATTTTTATCAACCTCCAATCCTTGCTTAAATAAAGAAACAAAACCACTTAACTAAATCCAGCCTACCTCTCTGTCAAGCACGCCCTTCTCTTGCAAGCTGGCCCAACCATCCCTAGTTTCTAACGTGCAGCCCTGGCCACTCTGCTCTTGCAGATCCTCCGCAGACCATCAGCAATCACAGCGCTGCACTCCTCCTCCTCCAAAGGCTTCACTGCTTTAACGGCAAAACCCAAGGAATCACTTCAGCTCTTTGCCACCAAAGCCCACAGGTCACCGTGCACTGCGAATCAAGCACTGGAGCTTTCTACTACATACACAGCTTGTTCTTTATTTACAAAGGCCTGGATGTTAAGGAGACACCACTAAAAACAGAAGGAGTATTTATTTACAGATATCATTAGCAATTAATAAGAAAATGTAATAAACAGGTCACACAGAAACAGCTGAAGCCCTGAGTGGCTGACTGGATATTTTGGCTATCTTAATTAACTTCAGTATTGCATCAAATGCTGTAAGAGAGCGACAGATCGCTAATGCCAAGTTAGTCATTTTCAGTAACAGTTCGCATGGAATTTTTTCCTTCTAAATAATCAAAACAATTGGTCATTGGACCTTATAAGGAAAAGTGCCATACCAAACAGAATTTCATAAAATACAGCTGTTTTAAATTCACAGTTCCCTCCAGCATATCTTTAGCACCTGAATTTTGGGCCTGCATTTTTATGTTTTGTTTTGTGGTTGTGTTTTTTTTTAAACAAGGCAACAAGATAAAACTATTAAAATAACGAGCAGTGGGGTAAGTTACTTGGATGGTTTCATCTGTTCTTATGAGAGTGAAAGACATTCAATAAGACCACAGAACAGCAAATTTTGAATGCAAAAATAAAGCAATGGTGTTTATTAAACAGCAAAGTATTAGCCTGTGAGATTTACTATGAGAAGGTAGCATACAGTTACACAGACAAGACTTATCTATATAACTGGATCATCCAGCATTATAATAGGATTTCAAGAGGGCTTCAGAAAAAATAATACCAACCCTCATTTTCCAGGACAAAATCCAAACTGGCAGAGAGTTAAGTAAGAAATGATCTCTTTCTCTGTATCTTATGGTTATACCACCCCTTGAAGCATCTGATAGCAGCTAATATCAAGAAAAAAATACAGCACTAGACAGAACAGTAGTCAGAATTCCTGTGTTGTATCAGATCCAGAGAGGATAACACTTTTGTGAACTCCAAACAGCAGCCTCCCATCTCTCCAGAGCATCTTTTGAAACAGGCAGTTGAGCTCGCCTCGAGTATAGCAAAGTATATGTTTTAAGACCTCGGGCGCTGGGATACCTGCCAAGTCACAACAAATATGTATACATAATCTAATCTACTTATATTTTGAGTGGAAACTCTGTGCCCTTTAGATATATCCCTCAAGGCTACGAATAGCATACTTGTTGGACAGGATGAAGTTTCTCTGTGTAAGTAATAACTGAGCAATTCTGCCATCTAACCACACCTCCTGGCTTCTTCCAAACCCAAAGATTGGGGAGGGAGGAGTGATGGGGATGAAGGTGAGGAGGTTCAGAGATAGGGGAGAAAGGAGAGTAAGGAAGAAGAAACAAAAACAAATTATAGGTGGATTAGGAACAACAAGGCTCTCTTAATAAAACAGTTCTAAGAAAGCAATCTCTTCACCCTGCTTCCCCTTTATCTGGAAGGTGACAAGTTGGTAAAACTTGTAAAACTTGGTATTCTTCCCAAAACGGAGAATGCTGTGAAGGGGAGAAGGGGACCTAAAAAGTTAAGTGAAGCAAACCAGAGGCAAGGCAGCACTTCTGCAAGGCAACACTCGCTGTCCAACAGATTTGACTACAGGGAGGATTACTCACAGTCTTGGTACAGTCACCTTTTCTTAGGAAAAAGTGGCTAGACAAGAAAGCCAATGAAATCCCCGGGACCCTGTATGGGCTCCTACAGCTAAAAAGAAAATTAACAAAACAAAAATCAAAACAGTTTAGAATACACACAAATGCAAACAAACGGGCATATTGTGATAGCACAAAGCAGTACTTAAATAACTGCGTTGCCTTCCAAAATGAGGGAATACTACTATTTTTCTGCAAAAGCAGGTTGACTATTGGGTTTGAAATTTCATACCGCACTTGTTTCTATGACCTATGAACCTTCTGTTAAGAAAAACTAAACAACTGGATAAATTTTAATAAGAGATTTTTGCACGTGGACTCTAGAAGAAAAATTTCACTGGCAGCCTTACTTCCTACCACTAATCAATCTCTTAAAATATAATATCAACTAATCCTTTAAAACACTTGGTCTAATTGCACACAGTAATGGACAGACTGAGCTGAAGCAGATCTAGTGTGATCTGCGCTACTTGTTTTAGCAGCATTTTTTTTTTTTTTTTTTTTTTACTTCTAACAGATATTGTTACAACTACAAATTTTGAACTATAACTGCCCTGCTTACCCAAATCTGAGTACCGGGGGGCAGGCCAAGGAGATGTGGAGGCTCATGCCTGTGGCATCAGTGTCTGTAACTACACAAACAAGCACTCTTGAAGGAAAAAGAAATACTTGTGAACCCGAAGTGTGGATTCACAACCAGCTGACGCTGGGTAATACAGTCTGACAGCACGGCACCCACCCAAGCTTTCTATCATTAAGAACACATGAGAAAGTAACACGGAGAAACTTGGCTGCAGAAATTACACTTCTTTCCTGTCTCCTATCACAAAAATCTGCCAGAGTAAAGAAAGGTATGCATCCCCTTCTCCTGCAGAGAGAGCTGGAAGCTCATCTTGCTAAACCACACTTTACATATTACCGACCACACACAACACACTTATTTCTGACCTGTAGTGATGATCATCTTCCATCCCCTCTCCACAAACACACTGTTCTCTCCCAGCCCTGCCAGTTAGCACAAGCTGCCACCACGATTAGCGCTGGGGGGAAACATCTGCTGAAGGGTTGGGTACAAAATGGTCAAAAAGAGTAAGGGTTATGTGAAGGAATGGCTAAGAAAAATGACACAATCAAATGTTATCAAAACAGGTACAACAGCCTGATGATTTCAGTATGTCCTTTTCTGAAACCAGCTGTTTCCTTACCAAAGCGGGGGGGCGATGTGAGAGTGTTTCAGACAGCTGTATTTCAGTCTCATGGGTGACCACAGTTGTCACCAACTTTAGGGTTTGTACCCAAAAAGGCTGTACTTGCAAAGGCAAGAAACCAGCACTGACACATCACCGCCTTTTTGGTTTTGTTTAAAAAAATAACCCAACCCAAAACAAAACAAAAGCAACACAAAAGAAAACACTGCAGAATCACTCAGCATCGATACAGCTATGGTACAGATAATTGCTGCCAGTTAACCCCAGGGCCTGATCTCTCATCAGATTTGATAGCTGCCTTGGCAAGCAGCTTCAGCAGTTACCTTCTCAGCTCTGGACCCAATCCCAAAAGCAAAGCAGCTATCTCCAGAATTAGGTAATTCCACCTAAGCGAACACTTTGTTTACTGGGTTGACTATAGGCAGAAGCAACCATGCCCACCCAAAGGTGGCTAAAACCAAGCCACCTCCTTGCTGGAGGCCAGGCTATGCAGCAAAAACAGTGCCAGGCTCAAGTGCCCATGAGCACTCAGAGGCAGAGTGTAACGGCTCTGGCACAGCACCTTGACCAAGGCTTCAAGATTGGAGATGGGCACGTCTGTCAAACTGTTATGTTGAACCAAGCACAGGACAGCATTCTCTCAGCCCACTCAGCACTTAGTTCACAGAGCTTCAGCACAAAGAGGACATGGACCTGTTGGAGCAGGTCCAGTGGAGAGCCATGAAGGTGATCAGAGGGCTGGAGCACCTCTCCTATGAGGAAAGGCTGAGAGAGTTTGCGTTGTTCAGTCTGGAGAAGGCTCTGGGGAGAACTTACAGCAGCCTTCCAATACCTAAAGGAAGCCTACAGGAGAGATGGGGAGGGACCCTTTATCAGGGGGTGGAGTGATAGGATGAGGGGTAATGGTTTTAAACTGAAAGAGGGGAGATTTAGATTAGGTATCAGGAAGGAATTTTTCACTCTGAGGGTAGTGAGATACTGGAAAAGGTTGCCCAGAGAAGCTGTGGATGCTCCATCCCTGGAGGTGTTCAAGGCCAGGCTGGATGGGGCTTTGA
>JAOTQQ010000012.1:114111809-114127654 GCA_026546715.1 Gallinago undulata
AGCTTTCCTCCTTAGCATCCATGAGAAGACACTTCCCTCTTCAGTTCAGGGAAGCCGCACAAATTTGTGGCTAAGAAGGAACAAATAAACAAGCCAAAATCCGAGTTCACGTAAATATCCTCTCAGGACAGCTGTTTATTTATATAATTCTTCCAGCTGTGCAAAAGGTGCTCTAAACAAACAGAGCACGTTGCAGAAGAAAGGGAAGGAGCGAAGCCACGATGGCACACAACACAGGGCAGCGAGACCCAGGACACCAAACCCTGCTGGCAGATGGACATTTCTGATGGATCATCTCAAGGAATGGGCTAAGGACAGCACACAAGAATCCACCAAAGCATTCAAGTAGTCAGAGGAAAAATGTATTTTGCAGGTATATCCTCAGCTACAATCTGCTAGTGCTTTATCTATAAACTACCTCCCAATAGCACAAGTGTCCTTTGTTCCCTAGTGCTCCTGTGTCACAGAGCACCATCAGGCCAAGCGGTGGAGAAATAAAAACACAAACATTTCTCTTTTGCAACTGATGAGTAATACGTGACTGAAAAATGATGAAAGCAGGAGTAGAAAAGCAATCTGTATGGAAAAATGGTACATTAAAAAAAAAAGAAAAAAGAAGTAGTAATGAAACATTCAGGGGAGGGTGAATCAAAACAATCAAAACAAAACCTAAACATTTCTTATAACTCAAAGATTTCAAAATACTACACAATAAAAGACTTGACAGGAAGAAATCTAAACACATGCAAAAATAAAACATCCATATCAATAAGGTGTTTTCAGTGTTACTAAAATAGTGGTCCACCTTGAGAAGATAGTTTTCAGATGCACTGACAACTTGTCACTGGACAACCTTATTTTATGCTCTCCATTTTTTCTCAAGAGATATAAGCGACAACCGCTGTTGAGGAAAACTGCACAAAAATGTGGAAGAGTACAAGAGGGGAAACTACACAGAAAAAAAGAGAAAGCAGAAATCCAGAAAACCTGAAGAACAACAACAAACAGCTTAATCTTTTTGAAGGCAGTGGCAGGCAGCAATGACGGTGAGGAACACTCACTCTTCTGGTCCTCTTTTACTATAAGGAACTTATCACAGGCTTGACCTCTTGTATGTCTTGGCTTTTTAAATATAAAAGATCCTCTTCAGTAAATATGTTCTCATCTTTAAAACATAATTATGGTCTGAAAGTTGACACTAAAAATAGCACTAAGGAGCTTCATATTCATGTCTTCTTGATTTCTGTATCAATTTACTTGATTGCAACAGTTGAGCGTAGGTCCTCTAGTCTTCAAGACCAAAAGTAGTTCTTGTGAGGTTAGTCCTAAAGAGATATTTTACAGGGTGACACTTCTGAGTTTAAATCCATAAATAATAGTTGAAATATCAATGTGTAATTTTAAATACATATATAAAGGACAAAGCATTCATGAATGTTTAGCAACTGTCTTAAGAAAAGTCAGTATCCGAGTAAAAAAAAAAAAAAAAATTAGATTAGGGAAACACAAAAAAAAAATAAAAAGAATACACATTCCACTAATCCATACTGGCATGCCAGGAAAACTTAAAGACAATTTGGAACAAACTTCACAAATTCTAACAATTAGGAAATACATGAGGAATAACATCATGAATAAGTCTTCAAATTAGCAAGTGACCAAGAAGTATATGCTTTGCCAATTTCAGTTCAAATCAAAATACTTCATCATACAAGCATATTTTTAGTACTTTTACAAATAAATGAGTTCTTTGGAATAAGATTCTTCACTCACTTCACTCTCATTTTTGTTCCTGCAGTGTCAGAAACAGACATTTCAATATGACTTTTGCAAATCTGCAAATTGAAAGGGACAATTGACATGTAATCTCATACAAATAGTTAGAGTCTTTGAAAAAAAGGATAAAAATCTTTTAAATATGAATCTTGGAAAAACTAGGGTTTTTTTTGTTTGTTTTTTTTTTTTCTTTGACAACTGCCTGGAATAACTACTGTGCTAACCTGATGACACATTTATTTACTGTATTTTCTGATGCCTGTTCTTCAGTTGTTGGCAGTAAATACAACTTCATTTAGCAATAGCTCGGACGCCTCGGTAAGGGAATATGTACGTAGTAGCTCTCTAATCTTGCTGCCCAGCTGCTAAGACAGTCACATGAGTCACTTGCTGCCTTTAGAGCAACATACACCACTTGCTGAATTTAGAGACATTCTCCGGTTCTGTACTGGCTGTACATATAAATGGAGTAATATCCTATCCTAATCACACATAGAACTCTAGGTGTTTGCTGGTTTGGTTATATATTTATTTTTTAATTTAAACCGGAGTCAAAGAAGGTATTTTTTATTAATGCAGTTAACAACCCAGCCCCATAAAGTGATTTATGTATTGGTTTTCAGCATTGTTGTTGTCACTCCCATTAGGCTAACTTCAGGAATCAGTTCAAACGTGGGTAACTTTATCTAATTGTTCAGTGAAAATCCAGCTCTGGAAGAATTGAGAACTCTTATCTGCCAGGATGATTCAGTATACAGCTTTGGAACAAAACACTTCACAACAATTCCTTCCTTATCAGGATTTTAAACTGTGACTGACTGGAACACCACCTTATTCAACAGGCTGTTTAAAAACAATTTACATAAAAGACTGGCATAGTTACTTCTATACAGCACTTTGGACTACTGATACATAAAACTCCTTGTTGAAAATATTTTATTTATTAACATAATATATAGGTACTACTACTACTACAGGAAGCACTATGACATACCAGTAGTGCACAACTGCTATAGCAAAACACGGTGAGGATAATCTTTAGACTCCCTGCATCCTCAGTGGAGGCCCTATGATGTTTTATTTTACTATTTCTCCTGTTCTCCCTGTGTCTCATGATGACACTGTTCCTGGCAGATGGTTGTACATGGAAGTGATGGACAACACAATGCACCATGCTTTAGTCATACGTGTTCATAGACTACCAGCATAACAAAACCCTCAGAGAATCACACTTCAAGGCATAAGGCAAATGCCACCAAAATGCCACCAAAACCAAGGAGTCTTGTAGATTGTATGACAGACTCTTCTCCAGTTTAAAAGTGTATTGGCCCAAATTGCAAAAAGGTGTTTTAGTGTGCTTAAAGAAGAAAGCAGTGTGTCAAACCTTACCTAAGGTCTGTGAGTTTCAAGTACAGCCAAGCTTGCCTTAAAATGGTCTGTACAGACTTCTTGCCAGTAGGAAATCGCAGCAGGCAATGTCCCAGCTTACCAGTTGAGCAGCAGCACATTTTCAAGTTAAGTACTCTAATCTGTCAGATAACATTAAATAGAGCTCCCTAACTAGCCAGAATAGAGTATCAAGTAGTAACAACTAAGTAAACTTTTCACTCATGTGGTACCTTTCTGAATTAGCATCTGTAAAACTAAATGAAGCTGGTTATTGTTAAACTGTTTCAGCAAACTTTGCTCTGTAATTCAATTAAGTACCAGCACATTCATTGTATTGGTATTTAAGACCTAAAACAACTCTAGTCACTGATGTAAACAGAGGCAGTCAACCTATATTGAAATTTCAGACACACATATCTACTGTTCTTACAAGTACCATCTAAGATTCCTGGAGTTAAAAGATAAGGCAGAACTGTATTTTTCCTGTTGTATTTTTTGCACTTTGCAGATTTTTCTGCCAAGTCAGAATAGCTGCTTCCCACGTTTGTGTGACTCTACGCAGCAACAGTATACAATTACAAAACCTGAATGAGGAAAATACAACTTCAGAAAACAAAGTGGCAGAGGAACATGGGGCAAGATTAGCAATTGAAACTACTAGTCCAGATGAATCTTGGAGTCTCCAATCCAGCTGGCGTAAATTCTCATCCTCCTTTATCTTTCCCCTAATCAGCACTCCATTGAGGTATTTGGCTGTCACAACATAATATTCCATATTAAAATTAGAAATCGGTACCCTTCCACACTGAGAAACAGTTTTTGCATATGACATTTTTAATCAGCAATTTGTCTCGAATAACCACAATGCCTTAAAGCAGGCCAAACCATGCTGACATACAAAAAAATTCTTGGAATAAAGGCTGCAATTTGATAATGCACTTATTATGCATTCTATTAAAGAAGACTTTATCCTTAAAAATTCTAGTTTATGGGTATATTTCTGTGATAACCTGAAAACTTTCAGATGGACTCTAGTAAGAGATAGCTGCCTGGAATAAAAACATTGCCTACAGAATGATTCATGATGTATGATGGCTTAGTGGATTAGTATGTTAAAAGCATAATCTTTTTTTGACACAGCTATTTTTAAGTGGTCTTAAAAGAAAGTATAAAACGTTAATTCTATTTTCCAATAAACATAACTTTTGATCTGCTGAGTCAGAGGTGTTCTGTGTAATAATCACAGCAGGCGTACAATGCTATTTCTATTTGTTTGGAGGAAAAAGTGTTAGCACAATTTTAGGCAAATAACAACACACAAAAAAAATAATCACGGACCAGAATTCAATTAAAGGTAAACACACCAGAGGGAAACAATAATAACAGTTGTTTTCCTAGGTACAGCCCGTATTACTAGAAAGTCAACTCCACAGCCATGTAATATTTACATTCAGGTATTATCGGACACACTTCCAACACTGGGCTAAAATGCTGTGTGCAACTAAGTTAGTACTTTATCACTTTTCTACGTATCATATTTAATTCTGAATTCAAACCCACAAAACCAACAAACTCACTAATCTTAGAATGCACTTTATCATTTACTATCTGAATGTAGTAGAAGAGCTTTGTGTTTGTACAGCTCCCAGAAATAATCATGGCAGAGTTCTCATTACCTAGGTACTTCTAGGTACTTCACCTTTTTACCTCAAAAAAAATTTATGGAGGTACACGGATACAATTTTTTTTTCTTTCATAAAGTTCAGACAGTTTTGTTACTGAAAACTACATTATGTATTATTTTCATAAATATATTACTATAACACACATTACCTTACTGAGAGAACCAAGCTGTTGCAAATTCAATCTCCCACAACACTGAAGTATTATTTACTTGATTGAAAAATATCATCAAATTAGTAATTTTCTTCGCTTTCAAAACAGTCACATATTTTTTCCAAGATCTTTAGTAAAAGGAATTTTGTCCTTTTCAAACACTCTAACTTCATATGCGATTACACTAATTGACCTTTCAAGTTGACAGACTTGTAAAAATCATCCTGAATTTTGGATAGCACAGGAAAAAAATTAAAATTTCAGTGAGTGAAGGAAGGATCTTATTCCAATTAATTAATTTGTAAAAGTCAGAGTAAAGCAGTTCCCTGTTAACACTGTAGAGAGAGACCAATCCTTCACTGCAAGTCTGCTCTTTCCACATTCAGGACATTACAGTTCCATCATTAAGCAGCATCCCCTGCTGAAAAGCACATGACTCTACTGTTCCATGATGTACCCTCAATGACCACCAGTTTCTGAATGATGCTAAAAAAAATACTGGTTTTAACCTATACAAAAAAAAAAAAAACAACCAAACCCTGACCAGCTTGATTCTTGACAACCTGAAAGATCATCCTTTATCATGAGTGCCACCTGAAACAATCTCAAATGCGTGTTACAATTAAAAAAAAAAACAAACCCACACACAGATGGGGAAATACCACTGAATCTCCGAGAAGCATTTCAACTTCAACATGTATCTCTCATTCTGAGACAGGCTTAAAATGTCAGCATTACAGACTATACAGTTACCACTCTACATTTACTAATGAACTACCTAGAGTTTGATAGATGGAAATGATGATATTTGGAAAGCATGAAGTAGAGGCTGAATATCTTGAAGGTCACAGTGAAAAAAAAACTGGATTCTAATAAGCTTTCCCAGAGGAACCTGGGACATGCATTTTTATTGACTGTTTGTTCAATTTAATTTGTTTTGATTTATAGCAAAGCACTGTTGAAGAGGCCAAGGAAACTTCCAAATAATCTGGTCAAGATCAGACAGGAAAAAAGTCTCCCTGTTCCATCCACAAATTCTGTAGTTCAAGTAATTTAATAACTTTGCCAGCCACTGCAACGTATTCAAAAAATATCAAGAAACAAACTTCCTAAACAATTGATGAATGCAACAAGTGGAGGGGAAAAAAAAGAATAAGTTTTTATCACCACGTAACCTGTCCTGAAATACCCAAAGCAACAAGATAGAATACTTGCTCTTCAGGCCTGAGCTCTGCCATGCACAAGGGGGGAATATACGTATTTTTTGACTACATGCTCTCTCAGATGTATCCCCAAACAGAAAATCAAATCATTATTTCACAAAGTTGCTAAGTAACAGTTCATTCATAAGAGGGATACAAATACATTATGATCTCGGCCTAAGTTACAAAAAGTTTGAAGGTAAATATCTATATTTGTTTTCAACCATATATAGAGAGATAGATATGGATGAATAATCCTCAGAACACTGTGGGCAGCAAAAGCGGTGGCAAATTTTTACGTTTATGTGGGAAGAAAGAATTAACAAATCAGTTAAACTGTATCTTCTTCAAACTATGAACCTGACTATCTCAAGGAAACAAATGCAATTTAAGTACTATTTCACATAACAGTTCCAGAGCACTTACAACCCAACAGCACGTTTCTGTCTGCCTTTAAGCTTTTTTGTTAAGCTTCCTACATAAAACCTTTAAGCTAAAGCTACCACCAAATATCAAACCACCTCCTTTACAATAGAAGTCGGAGGCTTAGCAGAAAGGCTTATTTGACCTTCAACCACAGTTTAACAACTAAAAATATAACAGGAATAAGGGAGGTTTAGGGCATCCGTGAAGTCTTTGAGGGTTTGCTCAGATTTGAGAAACTTTCTATGGCTTGATTCCTGATGGAAACTGAAACAAACAGTACAATACTCAAGTAGTTATTCAGACAAAACCTTTAGGGAATTCAGTCTGCCTAACCAAGAACTGTGGAGTTCATCTCAAGATAACTGAATATATTATCAGTTTCAAGTTTGCAGCATTACTGTGCAACTGAAATCACAAATTCACAGGATGTAAATATTTTGAGACTGAGGGGCAGTGATTTAAGTCATCAGAGCCCATTCCTGACCACCCCTCCATTTTCACTCAAGGCTTGATGAAAGATCCAGTCTCTTTTATGTTCAGTATTTTTATTAGGCAAATTACATAAAAATAAAAAATAATAATACATGCCCAACCTCCCCAAACTAAAGCACCTCTCTACTCCAAACAATTGCACAAATAATCAACACAGTTAAAACCTGCTTAAATGCACTTTCCTTTCAATACAAATATTTAAGTATAATGAAGAATAGGAAGTTTGTTTTACATGATGCATAGATAAAAACTGTACTCGAAACCAAAGTGTATTACTCAAGATGGACTTTACTTACTTGTTCCCAAATATTCCTAAGTGGTCAAGTTTTCAAAGGTAAAAATAGTATTACACTACAGGGTTGACCTCTAAAAGCAGATTTTTTCCAAGAAACTTATTTCATACTTTATAATTTCTGAAAGTGTAATCTGGATTTCTGTTTGCCTTCTACAGCAATTGATGCTAGGAGTGTGTTTGAGTATTTCTGATGAGAAATAGCAATACCACATATTTGATTAATGCTCTAAGGCTGCAAAAGCTGACATCTTTACCTCATAGGCAAGTTTAACACAGTTTGGGACAATCCCCATCATCCAAATACTACAATGATTAAGTTTCCCATGTTACTCTACACTGAATTTTTATCCTTGTAGCATCATCAGCACAAGTTAATTCCACAGTGCTCCTCAGCACAATTGCTGTAGTACAAAAATGATCAATATCAACACTAAAGAGGACACAAATTCATTTTGAGAGAATGAAAATTTTAAATAAGTGAAAGAGCTGCTGGGTTCAGAGAAAAGCGTACACCCTTCTCTGAAAAAGGGCACACTTGTGCAGCTAAGACAAAAACCCTTTAAAATTACAACAGGGAAAACATTAGATTTTACAAGTAATGAGAAATTAAATGATTTTGATATAAATATTTCATATATGCTTTTTAAAGCAATTTCAACACATATTAAACCCAGACTAAATAATTAGGATAATTAACATATTATGATTCTCAGTAACTTTTTAAGTAACAAATAATGTAACTTTGTTGTTCAGGAATACAGCTGATTTCATTGTACTGGTATGCTTATAACTGTACTTAAACACCATTTAAAATAGCATGTAGCAACACCATCCTTTGACAGATGCAATAATGTTTTTATTACTTTTTCTGAAACTGATTAAAATATAGCCATAAGCTATATGTTTGTGCTGGGTATAATTAGAAGTGGTTTAGACTAAACACAATCCCAGTATTCAAAAGAATTAAAGAAAACTGTCAAGTCACAAAGGAAAAAAATTTAAAATCTACATATTCAAGCTAATTAGCATTTATTGTGATCAGCTATGTCTAAGCTCTTCTCTAAACTACGTGGTTTCATAGTTTCTCAGTGTTTTAGATGAAACAAATTATGCATGTATTGACCACAATAACTTCCAGCAAACAAAATAAGATTGAACAATGTCTATGTTTAGCTTTAAGCAGCGCACAAAACCCTGACAGGATTCTACATTTGTTTTATTTTAGTTTAATGCTCACTCTTCCTAAAGTACTTGGGAGGGGAAGAGGTCCAGTAACTGATAACAGGTAGCTAACACCATAAATTTACGCCTTTGTAGTGTATCATCTTACAAAAACATAAGAACAGCTGTAGGCAATTTCTACTTTTACATATTTACACTGTATCTATACTTCCATGTGATAAATACAGTATTATTAAGCCTTGCATGTAGGCAGCTGTAGTTAATGCACAATTAGTATAAATGAAAATTCCACATGTGACAGTAAGAGTTTGAAGAAACTTAACATTTACAAACTTGTAAATGTTTTATTACTGACTATACAGGCTTGATTGAAATTTAATAGTAAGCTACCAGGATCTCTCTTTCTGCCTTTTCCTCAAAAAGGTCTATTTTAAGAAAAATATTCTTATATTACAACTGCTTCAAAAGACATGACATTCTCCCTAAACAGCCAGGTATTTCCTTAACATGTGCATGTGTGTGTGTGCATCTATATTACATATAAATGTATGATTCATGATAAATACATATACCCCACAATAAACCGCTTTATTAGAAGGGACAAGCACTGGGGACAGTAAAATCTGATTTGCATACACAGGGTCTTTCTGCTGTTCAAACTTTTAGTGTAGTGAGGTATCATTAATTCAGAACGAGGTGATTTGCAGGACTTTCTAGAGAATTCATGCACTAGTAAATCTGATACCCTGTAGTATACAAATACATATTCAATAAATGAAGAGGGAAGACAAGCTTTCTGACATTCTCCTTGCTTTTTTGATTAATAGGCAGTTCACAGTAAATGTGCCTAAGACAACATCAATCCTCTACATCTTATTTCATGAGAAATACTTCAGATTCGGCAGTCTCCAAGGTGTAATGTGACCCACAACCATAAAGAAAAGCTTTCAGAATGGGTGTTAGTGATACACAGTGTCAGGCTACCAGGTAAACTACCTGTACAATACATAAGTCTTTGTGCAATCTGCATACTTAAATGGTATTAAAAAAGTCTACTATTCCAGCAATATGGAAGAGATTATTAATTACCCTAACTTTAGTAAAAAAAACCAACTTTGACAAATAATTCCCTTTAAACACTTTCTAATCTGATTTCTAGGGATATTCTCCTTTGAGAGAGGAATTTAGCACATTAAGTGCAAAAGAAGATTATAGCAATTCAGTTTACTGTAACAGACACTTTTTGCATTTTTCCAAGTTCTTTTACATAGTTATTTCTTAATTGCATGTGATGGCAATTCTAGGTTTTACTCTCCTGACTCCCACTTGACTTCTCAAAGCTGATTTGAGCTATTCTACTTCGGAGTTTTGAGTTACTGTTCTGTGTATTACAGCCACACTTATCTACACTCATTTGTTTCATCTATCTTACTTTTTGGTTTTATACTAGTTCAGCCCTTTTTTTTTTTATTCTTTCCTTTCCTTTAAACAATTAAAATAAAATTATGCACATTGGGCCACATTCTACTCTCTCCATGCCCCCTTGTAAGTCTGTCAAAACTGCCAGGGTTGGGCATGTGTGAAACAGCCCATCACTATGGCCATGTATTTTAATGTATTTGAAAAGGTATCTCTACACTCTGGACAGACAGTGATTTAGGAAATGGACAGAAGTTATTACAAAGAAAGCTATACTAGAAACTGATTTATTACTTCTACATGAGAATCACTATCTAAGCTTTGCCATTCTTCACTGTCAAATGTGTACTTATGCAGTCATCTCAAAACCCTATGTAAGGTGGTTAATTTTAATGCCATGATCCTACAGTAACTCTTTACAAGACATACAAGATTAATTTAAATATTAACAATTTTAATAAATCCTATGAGAAGGCCCTGCCCTTTATAACTGTTATCACACAGCTATTTTAAAAAGCATGTTATATCTTGTCAAAATTTTAAAAAAATCTTCTAGTTCTATTGATTTCTGCTACTTGTCCGTCTAAGATGAGACAGTAACAGGTGAATACTGATACTGAAGGAGACAAAAATACTTTAACAAGCCAATCTAAATCAAAATAAAACTGAACTTGCAGTAATGGTGACCAGTTTTGTTCAGTATTGGGTTGTCATAACTTGTGTATAGTTAGAATTTTACACTTTTGATGTTTGGTGGACAATTGTTAATTTAAAATGCATTAGCTACTGCAATCTATTAAATTTCAGATAAAGGGTCACTATATACCTTGAAAAATCAAAAATAAAATATAGGCAGCTATACAAGTGATTATACTGAGAATTCATCAATGTTTTACATCCAAGTTAAAAGTTTGCACAATTTAAAAATCAATATAAATTTAATTAAATTCTATACGTGATTTTTTGATTAGCAGGAAAAATACACAATTCTCTATTATGAAAATAGTCAGATAAATGAAAAAAAAAAAAAGACCCTACACTTCAGAAATTTAAACATTTTACATTTGATCAATAGAAAATGTTACTTGTTCTAATATTTGAATTATTTTTAAATAGTTTTTTAAGGCTACCTAAACATTTGGTAATTGGTTAAAGATGCCTAGCACTTCAGTGCATAGATGCTGTATGTTTCTTTCAAAAGCAATGCAAACTAAATTCTCACTGGTAGCAGATATTTGGAGAAGATCTCCTTGAAAACAAGTGCTCTACCGCTTCGGTGGTGGTGGCTGCTAGCTCCTTTTAACTCTACACTGATTTGAGAATGGTGTAATTGCTCTAACATATTTCACATTTTCCAGAATATCTCCCCTCAGTAAACAGACAGACTTGTTCAAGAACCCTCCCAAAAGGTATTTGCTGGTTTTAAAGCTATAAGAGATTATAGACAGAAACATTAAAAAGCTTACATTTTAGATTCTGAAATAAAATACCTCTTCTAACAAAATAACCCTGAACAGTTACAAACAGTGGTTTATTTAGAACAGGAGCAGTACCCTCTTTAATCCATTAATTTTAAAACACATGCACTACCCTGAAAGGAGGAGACTTAAGGGCACCATTTTGACTGACTGCTGCAGAGATGGACGACCATTAGAAGTGGCTGCGCTTTGTATGCAGTGCCTTTTGGAATTACACAAACTTTTCAAAAGTTTCTTAATTTAAATCTCAGAGTTCTACATTGGGAAACTCATTTTTCAGAATAATTACTAAATTAAAAGTACACACCAACAGACACACTTGAACTAAGCATTCAAGAAAAGCTGAATGTATGTCAATTTAGATTCCTGTATTTGCTGTACTGTTGTATTGTAGTTATTAACTTTTAAACATTATTGAATAGGATTGATAAGTATCTAAGAATGATTCTAATACATTTACAGCTCCCCAGTTTACCTACAGAAAGTAGGGTAACTTTAGCAACAACAGCCCATAATAGTTGTTTCCTTAGGTGTTTTAATTTTAGAAAATCTTGAAAAAATGTATAGAACCAGAACAACATATAATAGAGAAGATTATCTTAACTCTTGGAAGTAAGGAAGCTTTGAAAGTTACTTATATTTTTATTAAACACCACATCATCCCTGTGAGAAGAGTTCAGTTTTCTACAAAAAGAGAGTAAGTAACTTTGTAGAAAACAATCCTAAATAACATTTATCTTCTACTGTTATTACCACCATCTGGATTACACCTCAAAATTAAACTCAGTTTAGAAGAGTATCAAATTCTGTAAGAACACCCTTCCCTCTTTTTCCTGTCTATGTCCTGAATTCTGTACTATGCTTGGATACACTGAATTTACTTTGTAATACATAACTGTAAGTAAACATAGTCCACAAGATGCGCTGCTTTCATGTTGTTATTACCAGTGCCTATGCCTATTTTCAGCATTAGAATATTAATGATTTAGAAGCTCTTAATTAGGTTAAAATGCAGTAACATGTTAAACACTTCATACTGATGGTCACAGACACAGTATTTGAAGAGTTCTTACACACTAGTTTATTAAAGTTAGTTCTGTACATCTACTACTATCTATCCACCCTGGCACATCGAAAACACCAACACATGGTATACTGTAACTAATTTATCAAATTTCTATGCATTTCAGGACAATGCTATTTTAGTCAATAAAAAGAAGAGATCAGTGTAAGAAATATTTGGAAAGAAACTTTGATGTATGAATTCTTGCTAACTATAAAAGAGCTCTCTTAGCCATAAAAGACAGTTTTGGAAAAATGTTCAATTTCACTCCTTTATACAAACTGATTCATCTTTCTTCCTTAATAAGACTTTTTTCCTAGCATAAGAGTAGTTAATGTGATTTAATTCTTACAATTGCGAGTTGCTGAAAAACTTTGAGCTTTCTTCCAAAATCTCTAACCACAAGACTACTCTAGTCAACAACTACTGTGCAACAGCTCCTTTGGTCACACTTGCAGAAAAGGTACACATCATTTGCAAACATGCGCTATTCAACACAGAAGGTATCACAACTGATACTCAACTTCCACAAGTTCAAAGAAAACATTTGCAGAAATAGCCTCCCTACAAGTTCAGTACTCCACATTCCCACTCGGGAACCTCATACCTGTATGCAAGTTTTAACCCAAAATTAAATACAAAGACTACAAAAACAAGGCACGTGTAAAGGAAACATCGTAACTCCTCATAAAGATATCAAATTGCCATGTTAAGAGGCGATGTTAATTTTTTTTAATAGGATATTTCACTGAAAATTAAAATACACAGGAGGTAATAGGGACAAGCAGTGCATTTCACATCATTACAGTTAAACATTTACAAGATAAAAATTAGGCAAAAAACTGCATCAGCCAGAACCCATGCTAAAAGCATGCATACACACACACATGCACACATGAAACTAGACCACAGTTAGGATGGTTTTTCTTTTTTTAAACAAAGCCAGAGGCAATTCTTCCAAGTGATGTTATAATTACACAGCTAAGGTGTACTCATAAAAAGCCCCTAGTTTGGCCAATTAAAACCTACAGTTATTTTCACTACTTTCAAAAACCTTTTGGGACTGTTCAGAAGATTTAAGTGTAGAAGAAGCTCTACAATATTTGTCAACAAACTCAGGTGTCCCCAACAAAACTTAACGTATTCAACGTAAAAATAACGCACTCCACAACTTTTACAAAATGTCTGTGAAATTGCCCCATGCACATAGGTCTCCTCCCAGGGCATTCATAGCTAGCAGAACAGCACTAGGTTTTAATATTAAACAACCTGAGACTATTTCATTTCACCCATTCCAAAAAACACTCTCCAAAAACACAGCATTTTCCTTAACACGCCGAGAAAACTCCCCTGAACACCTACTACACACAAAAGAATTGCTCTGATCCAAACGAATCTGCACGTTTCCCCCCATTATCCTGCCTTAAATTATCAGCCCAGGGCCGATTTGATACCTCTCCATCAAAAAAAAACAACAACGACCCATCCCTCTGCTAGAGGCAGAGGTGCTGCAGAGGTGATGATAACCCTAGGAAAAGAGAAGCTGTCTCTTTAAAATGCCCTGCTATGTCCCTGATCCCACGTGGAACCAACATCAGCAGCACTTTCGCATTAACTTCAACGTGAGGCGAGATGAGGCATCATTATTTTAGATAAATAAAACGAGGGGAGTGCAGAATACATTCTTTGTAGGATACGGACAGGTGAACCGAACGTGCCAGGGAAACCAGCAACCACCCGCAGGAGAGGTGCCCTGCCCCTGAGCCCTCTGTGCTTTCCCTATGGAGCATTACCTCAACCCCACACTCCTCTGAAAGAATCCAGTTTAAAGAGAGGAGGGAGCCACCAGGCAAAACCTTGAAATTCAAAGGCAACGAAAACGCACTTTATAAACCGGAAAGGTTTACTCTTTGCCTCACACATCCTAATTAGATCAGGAAAGTGACACTACAAAGGCATTACATTCCGGTCCGAAAAAAAAAAAAAAAAAGGAAAGGAAAAAAAAAAAAAGCCAGAGGAAAAGAAAGGAGCCCCCATCTCCAGAACCCCCCAAACATACAAAAAAGCATTAAAAAAGGAAGTTATAAAGCAGCACATACAGCATTTATCTTATCTAGGATCACTCCACATTACCCCCAAGTTAGGCACTTTCTGCACTATCATCTCCCCCTACCTCTCTCTCTCCCCTGAAAGGGATTTTTCACGTTTTCTCATTGTCGGTGGCGAGTTATAAGAGGCTTTTGCCTTCCCAAAGAATTCATCAACAAAAAAAAAATAATAAATATTAACTCCTTGCTCCCTGAAACCTTAAAACGGTCTCGGGAAGACACGGGTTTTATTCTGTTACCTTGAGGAAGAAAAGGGGGAGCAGCCCCGATTTTTAGGTATTTTTTGGCATTTTTTTCTGATTTTTATTTTGTTATATGCCTCAGTTCTCCCTCCATTTTGGTTGTTTATGATACTGACAACAAGCTGTCCCTGCTCTCTCTCTCTCTCTCTCCGGATCTCTCCTGCTTTCAGTTAGCAAACCCCCCTCCCCAATGCAACACGACTCGGCACTTACTTGGGTTCACACTTTTCTCTAAACACACACCGATGGGGAAAGGAAAAGCTTCTGGGCCACTCGGAGGGGGAGAGCAGGCAAATTCGTTTCTTTATTACGAAAAAAAAAACTTTTGTCCAAAAAACGACGGGAAAGGGGGGTCGAGTGCCCCAAAGTCACTCCGGATCCCCCCAAAGACGCAGCCGCCAGGTCCGGGAGACACCCCACGGGTAGCCGGGTCCACGGGGGAAATTTCTGTGCGAAATTCGGCCGGTTTGAAGCGGGGGGCGAATTTATATTAATTTTTTCCCTCATTTTTCGGCACCGCGGTCTCTAATGTCTTCCGCTCCCTCTCGCCCGCTCTCGCCGCTGTCACTGCATTCACAGCACAGGCTCCGGAGAGGCGAGGAGAGGAGGGGAGGGGGGCGGCCGCGCAGCTCCCGCTCCTCTGCCCCTGCCCCGCGCCGCCGCCGCGGCCCCCGGCCCGCCGCAGGGGGGTTCGGCGGCGGGCACCCCGCGCCCTCCTGCCGTCCCCCGGGCAGACCGCTGCCTCGCCCGCTCGCTCGCGAACCAACATAGCGCCGCGGGGAGGGAGGGAGGGGAGGAGTGGAGGAAACTCCTGAGAGAGAGAGAGGGCTTTTTTTTTTTGCCTTTTTTTTTTTTTTACTCCTCTGAAAAACATATCTTTATCCCACCGAGGGGGGGGAAGGGGGGGGGGGGGGGGGCAGCGCGCGCCGCCCCACCC
>JAOTQQ010000012.1:114127754-114144662 GCA_026546715.1 Gallinago undulata
CCCCCCCCCCCACATCGCTCGCCTCCCCTCCCTTGCTTTTTTTTCCTCTCGGGGTTGGGGGGGGGGGGGGGTCCGACGCGGGGCGGCGGGGGGCTGCGGGATATGGGGGGGAAGAGGGATGGAAGGCAGGGATGGTTAACACAAACTTTTCCTCAGTGCTCGCTGCTCCTCTCTCCTCTCCCCCCTCCTTCTCCTCCTCCCCCTTCATAATTTAAATAACCCTGATATTTCCCTGCTAAACCCCGGCGCCGGCCCCCCAAACCCGCAGCAGACTCAACGCGGGAGCCTCAGCATCCCCTCTGCGCCCCGTTTCCACCCTTTACAGTGTTCTCCGATTTTTCTGTAATTTTTTCCCCATATTTCGGGCTGGACGCGGCGGGCCTGGAAATTGTTTGCTTTCCCGTCTTTCCAGCAGCCATTGTAGTGTATGCGCTGCGGTGCAGCCCAGCCTGCCGCACACGCCGCGCCCACACCGCCCGCCGCCCACACGCACCGCGGGTTGGACGCCTCCCCCCGTCAGTCAGGGCCGCGGCCGCGCCCCGCCGCCGGCGCCTGCCGCCCGCGCCGCCCGCCCCGTTGGTGGAAGGCAGCGCCGCTCAAGGCCGGGGCGGGCCCGCCGCCGCCGCCATTGGCGGCCGGGCCTTGCCACTCAGCACCGCCGGGGCGTGGGCGGCGGCGGCGCTGGGCCGGGGGGAGCCGCGAGGCCGGGAGCGGGGTAGGCTGCGCCCGTACTTAAGCGGGCTGCCCGAGACGCTGACGTCTTTCGAATTGGAGACGGGCTGCCCCCCTCCCGCCCCGGGCTCCCGCGGACGCGGCCGGCGACGGAGGTGAGTGCTGCCGCCGGCGACCCGCGCTGCCCTCGCCCGCCTTGCCTGCCGGCCGGCCGGGCGCCTGCTTTCCCTTTCCTCGCCGGGGGAGGGAAGGCTCCGCTCGCCATTCGTCTGCTCGCCGGCCGGCTGTCTGGGGAGGCGGGGAGGGGGCCCGGCGGTGCGGTGGGGCCCGGGTACCGGCGCTCCGGCGGCAGGTGGTGGTGCTGAGGGGAGGCGGCTGCGCGCGCCGGCCGTTGGGCACCGGCCGGGCGGCCGCTGGGGCGGCGGCGGCGGCGGCCGTTACCCGCCAGAGGTGAGGCGAGGCGCGGGGTGTGTGTGGAGAAGGGGGCTCCTCCGCCGGTGAGGGGAAGGCAGGGACCGGGTGAAGGGTAGGCGGGCGGGCTCCGGCGTGGCCCCGGCGTTGCCCGGCCTGGTAGCTGCCCGCCCCACCCTCCCCCGCTCCGTACCTGACCGACCCCCCCAGCCCCGCTTCTGGAAGCCTGAGGCGGCTCGGCCGTGGCCGAGCGTCCGGGCCCGCCGGCTGTCCCGTTCTCCCCCGCCGGCTCGTCCCGGTCTCACAGCGACACAAGAACCGCCGGTATTAAGGCTTATTAAGTTGGTCTGTATTGCTGCATAATTAGCAATGTTGTATGTATACGTGCGTCTAAAAAAAAAAAAATCTAAAAAAACCCATCAACCCAAACGCTTGTTAATGGGAGGCAGCCTGTAGAAAAAAATACCCTGATGGTTTATGAACTGGAAAAGCCCTAGGGTTAAAGAGCACTCGCAACAAGTGTATTTCTCCGTGGTACAGCTTACAACTGCTGGAGGGTAATTAAGGGCTGGGGGATAGACAAGCCTTGGGTTGTGGTCGGGCTCAGACCTGTAATGCTGAGAGCTGGAAGGGCCGGCAGCCTGTGCTTGTGTGAAACTTGGTGGAGGGGGGGGAAGCTCCCTTCTTCCTCAGCTCTCATTCAGCCGGGCAGCAGTGCTTCGGTGTGACCTGCCTGCCCTTCCAGCTGATAATGTTTCAAATCCCAAAGTGCTTCAGCGAGTGGGAGAGAGAGGAACACGCGCAGGAGCTGTCGGACCTCTTTGGTAGTGCTAAGTGTGTTTAAGCATTTGCCTACTCTGAACTAAGCAACTTCGTACTAAGCAACTTTGTGAGAACCTGAACTGCATGTTCATTAAGTAGGTATTTAATGCATTGTGTGCACTGTTCCTTGAGCTGGGCACGGTTGCGGTCTCTAGTGTAATCAGACCGAAAATGTTAATTGCAGTTTGTATAATGAACACTGATGACACATCCTATGGCTCTTTAAGAGAGTAAGGCTGAGTACTATTTCAGAGAATAAGGCTGAAGTCAGTTTAATACCATACACCTTGAGGCACGTATGCTTGTGATACTTCCACCTCTAATATCAATGAAGCAGTGTTGTAACACAGACATGAAGAAATCTCTAAAAATGTTGTGTCTGTGGTATTGACTTAGATGAGGCATTGTGACGTGATGCTTTTGTTTTCTTCTATTCCCCCCCCCCGCCCCCGCCAGGCTCGTACCTTTAAGTCTGGGTGATGCTATTGTTCACATGTTCGTGTTTCCATTTGAGCTGGAGGTGCCTGATCAAAAAATCTTCCTGCACCCACAAAAAAGCAAATGTTTGCCTAGCTTGTAAGGTTAACTTAAACTCTGGGTAGTTCTTAAAGGTAAGTGGAAAGGTTTCCTGATGCTGTTTTTTAAAAGGCCCATCTGCAGAAAACAGTCGTACAGTTGTGTGGAATGCAGAAAATAGTACACGCACCAAGAGAGTATACTTCCACAGGATGTAAAATCTAAGGCTTATTCACCTAGAATAGCTTACTCTTACTCAAAGAACAACCTTCATCTAAAATAAATACTGTTTTCTGTCTGTAATTTACTAAGAACAGGATTTGATTTTTTGTTTGCTGATATCAAGTGAAACTGGCTTTTTACTGCAAACTTGCAGTTATCAATCTCTAACATGAACAGAAACAGGTTTAAGTTTATGATTAGTAGCAGTGTCTTTACGGGGGGGGGAAAATAATACCCAGCAAGATCAAGCAAGTATATTCTTTCACAGTTTCCTTCATCAGCTGTACTTTAGTTTACTATAGAGAGCTCTCTTCTTCAGTCCTTTGTTTCTGCTTGCATTGGCTCAAACAGTCATGTGCTCAACATTAATGTATTTTTGGTTAGCTGTAGTGTTTGTTTGGAACAAATACCTGCATGGCTATATGTGTGCCAGAGGCAATGTATGGGAAGTAGTAAAGGGAATGAGGGTCTGCTGTTCTTCGTGATGTCATCGTCTTGGATCAGTGTAGGTTCTTGGCACTGAATTCTTGTCTCTCAAGCTTAAAGTTCCTAAAGTCAGTGTCAAGCTACTAAACTGGTGAAAAGTGTGATTCAAGCTGTCATACACAGCATAAGTGGATCTGGTCCCTCCTTGTGGTAAAAACATTTCTTTCTGTGTTAAAAGTACAGCAGTACAGGAGATGGTTGGGCGCTTGTTACACCTGGGGAAGCTCAGTGAGCTTCAGATTGAGATGGGATCCAGCTAAGGAGTAGGCACAAATCTTGGAGAGTTTACTTGTACGTTGCTCCCACACACTACTGCTTGGAGTGTCTAGAGTGTGTTGGTTGTGAATAGCTTCTGTGGAACTGTTTCTCGTAGACATGTTCACTTCTTCAGCACTATGACAGGCTCTTACGAGAGTCACCATGGTGGCTCTGTTCTCTGCAGGAATTCATCAGGGAGTGAGCAGTCCTGGTGTCAGGCTAAACTTGCCTCAGTTATCTCACTGTTAGTTCTTTTGAAATACCATTTTGCAAAAGAAGCTTTGTGATGGTATATTGTTTTGGTGTTTTTGTGGGTTTTTTTACGACAACCAAACTCTGTATGTTATTAGAAGGCCTTTATTACCTTCTGCAGTTCAGACTTAATCCTAAATTGCTATTAAAAGTAGATACCTAACCTGTTTTTTTTTCTGTTTTTAGCCAAGGTACGAGTGTCTGTCTAGAATGTCCAGGCATGCGCAACAGCTTAGAGACCATGATATAAATCCATGTGTAGCGGTAAGATGATCAAACTGGGATTTCTCTTTGTGTGTTTTGAAGTTAAATAATGCAATTTCTAGATGAATTCTTTTTTTGGGTAGCACTCTTGTATTGGCATTTGTCATGAAAAGTTTCTTAAGGAGTCTGAAGATCGGAAAAAGCTGAAAATCATCTGTTACACTAAATGTGAAATAACAGCCAGTAATTCTTCATAAATAGGACTAGTAAAACTGATAGGAATCTCTTCACTTTTCTGTCTGTAAAACCAGAGCCTGAAATCCTGGTTAGACAAGCTTGGTTGATTTTTAAGTGTCTTTTGTGGGTTATACCAAGCATCTTTGTAAACAAGTATTCTGTGGACTCTAGCCTTACTATTTAAAGAGTACTAATGTCTGTTATCTCTAAGTGAAGTCATTGCTTGGTATTACTGATTATCCTTTGTGATAGATGTTCCTCTGCTCTCTTTGATAGTATTCTTTCATCTGAGAAGCTGCCTCCTATCTTCATAGATATTCTGGGACTTGTTAGAATTTTTAGACACTGAGCACAGTAACTTTCCTCAGCTCTGAAGTATGTTTTCCCTATTAAAGGAAACAGATGCCTCTAGAAAATGTATGGATGACAACAACTATAAGAAGGATATGTGTACTGCTTATTTTTTGAAGTACAAAAACTGCAGAAAATTCTGGGTAAGTGCAGTAGATTTTTCTAAACTTTACTCCATGCTTTGCTTTAAGTACATTACTTGTTACTGCTTTTGGAACTCTTCAGACCTAGCTAGTACTGACTGCTGATGTTTTTTATGGTGACTTACAGGCCTAAGTAGCCTCGGTATGTGTTGCTGGAAGACTTAAGCAGATGCACGTCAAAGTACTTCACTTGGTTCTCCTAAGTTTACCCTCTTAAATTGAGTCAGTGTTCTTGCAGTACCTGGTATGTTTCCCCCTGGATTTGAGTCAGATATTTCTAGAAATAAGTCCTGTTTTAAATGGATGTAATGAAAAAATTCTGAGTTAAGATAAGTTCATCTGTGTTCCCATTGGTTTGGGTCTTGCTTACTTTAACCTAAGATAAAACTTGCCCAGGGAGGTCGTGGATGCCCCATCCCTGGAAGTGTTCAAGACCAGGCTGGATGGACCTGTAAGCAACCTGGTCTGGTGGGAGGTGTCCCTGCCCATGGCAGGGGGGTTGGAACTCCGTGATCTTTAAGGTCCCTTCCAACCCAAACCATTCTATGATTCTAAGAGTTCATTCTTATTTGGTGGTGTCCTTATTTCCTTCTCAGTTGTGGTAGGAAAGTATCATGAGGAGCTATGTGCAATTAAACTCTTCTCTGCTGTTTTCTTTCCTTATGCCATAGTAGTAAAGAAACTTTTAGCTTAGTCTTTAAATAATTGTGCAAACTACCAAAAAACTACTTAGACAATTGCATATTAGTTGTGTATAGTGTAATGGGAATACTGTAATTTCAGTGTCTTCTGAAGCAGCGAGGTAAACTATCAGATGTCATCAATTGAATGCTAGTACATTTAATTATCTGCTAATCAGAGTATCTGGCCCTTGATATATAAAGAGTACTTCTATTAAACTCATTCACTTGGAGCTCAGGGGCAGAGACTTCTGAGAAATCTGTTCTCATGGTCACTTTTCTTCTATTTTCAGCATGACATTATGATGCAAAGGAAAAGAAATGGTGTGAAACCAGAGATGCCCACAGCAGAAGAGAGAAGGAAAATATTGGAATCGATGGGGAAGCCTTACTGACTAGAAACTTGCACTGTCTGACTGTTTTCACTGTACATATGAGGACTTAACGGCAGCAACTTGCCCTTCTGTGAACTGGACTTTGCATTTGCCATATCTTGGATTAAAATAAGTTCTTTAAATTTTGAAATGTGTGAGCTTTCTAGAATAGAACTTCTTTGTTTGTATTCCCTGTCATGGGAACGTGGCTCCTCGCTGGAAGACATGGGTATCAACACAGCTTATGCCTAGACACTTGGGAAGTAAAAGCTAATTTGCTGTGAAATGCTAAACATAAAATTAATGGGACTCTCAGTTTGTTTGAAAAGAGGGGGCTGGTGAGTGTTGCAGAGTAGATCTAAGGATGGAGCAGATTGAGAGGCTGGTATGTCCAACATGTTTTTTATATCCAGCTATTCTGCCTAATACTCTAGATTTAGTGTGTGTGATCTTATCACTATTTTCACACAAGTTGTATTCTCTGTCCCTGGTTTAAGTAAGACTGTTCACGAACTAAAATCCCAGTTCCATCAAGCTTTGTTATTAGGTCTGCTGTTGTATCAGTGACAGCAGACGCTTGCAATAAATCAGATCCGCAAGCCTTGCTTGTTACAAGGTTAGAGAGGTTGATGAAGATAGAACTGAACTCCTCAGATCTTCACTGAGTAGTACTTTCTGTGGGTAGTAAATAGATACTTTGCTGGCGGGGAGGCAGAGGGACTTGTAGACATGTAAACATATACTCTGAGTGACATGGCAGGTTTAACTATAGTACATCTAGCTAAGACTCCTGGACAGCTGAAGCTCTGGGTTTGGAAATGCTTACTCATAGAAGACTACAAAGCTCTCTTTGACCAACTACTCTAATCTTAAGTAAGACTGATTCCTTTACTAAACTGAACAACTAGTAAGTGTAAGTGGGTTGCTGTCTAGTGGAAATGCTGTTTTCTTACGTTTAGGACCTTCAGGTGTCCTGGCTTAAAAGCCTGCACTCAGTGGTGAAACAGAAAAAATGCTGTCGTGAGCTCAAGTTCCATGTGAAGTCCTTTAGGACTTGCTGTGATCAAGTTGGTGGAACTCTGGCTGACCTCATGGAGGATGGTGTAAAAGTGTTGTCTCTCTATTTAGACTGTTTTGGAAAGACTTCATGGCTTCCTGTTTCTCCTTCTGTCTGGCTTGCCTTCTTTCTTTCCACTGGAGGCCTATTTCTACGCTTAGTGAGATTTTTATGCTGTTTCCACCTTTCCCCTTGTTATTTGACCTGACTATTAACTAATGGAGATCTGCGTTTCCTCCTCCGTTCTGTCTGTTCTACTTACACATCTGCATTTTGGAACAGATAGATCATACCCTTTCTGTTTGGGAATGAGTGTGTAACTCTGCCTTTTGAGTTGTGCAGCCTCCAAGCCATGTCACAAGTTCTCTAGTCAGTTCCTGGCAAGGGAAATAAGCTTGCTTCAATCAAGATCATCACATTCTTTATTTTAAATTACTTTCTCTGCACTTTAAATTTAAACTTTGCTGACATTTTCTTTTTTTGGTGAAACAGAGAAGAAACTTACTTTAAATTGAAAGGCTCTTTTCTTGCCTACCATGGTCTTCCAGTACCCTCCTACATACCAGTGTTTTGGTGTTTTTATTCTGGCATTCAAATTCATCATTTGGCACCAATTCTATTTTACTCATTTTGGTACACTAATTCCAACTTTTTTTTTTGTAGTAACTTTGTTCTGTCTTTGATCTAATGAAGTCCTGCAATGATGTCCTGCGTCAACTCCTCTTAAAGGTCTTGTGTTCTCTGTTCTCCCTGTCTTAGCAAGAGGAGAACTTGCTGACACTAGTCAAACTTAGCCATACTGCTTCCTCATTGGCCATGCCTCTGATTAATCTTGTTCATCTGCAGTTTTTGGGGAGCTGATTGTCCCCTTTTCCCCAGGGCTATGTCTCTCTGGACTCTTCTGTTTTTTCTGTCTTGCTTGTCTAAGGGCACCTTCTCTCCCACTTGGCACAGGTTTGTCATTTGGCACCTCTGCTGTATCTTTGGATGTGTTCTTAGCTCCTATGGCTTTGGCTACTGTTCCAGTGCTTGTTGTTTTCCTCTTGGTGTTCTCTTATATTCTGGGTTTACATCAAAATCTACTGTATGTTTTAGTTCTGTGCAAGAAAAGCAGCATCTCCCCTTGATGTGATTATGTATAAGCTTAAGTTCCTAAAACTTACCTCATTTATCTTAGGTTTTCCTTTCAAATTTTGAGTGTTGAACCCCCCTTTCTCCTAGGTTAATTATTGCATTTGCATTTTCTTCCCCTGCCAATATGTACTTGGAAAGCTGTAATTGTTTTTCTTTCAAAGGATGATTGAGTTATCTGTAGATGTTAATAGATACCTTATAGAGCTTTGTAAATTGTTGGTAAAGAAGCAGTACCGGTCTTCAGAAAGTCAGAAAGGAGATGCATTCCCTGCTTTCAAGTGTCAAACAATGCAAGAATGTGGGATCACAGGACAGGCTAAGGCACATGTAATGCAAGAACAGTATTCTAATATTAGACTTCCTGATCATTGGTGGACACACATGGTAAGCTCCCTGTGAGTTTAGTGAAGAGTGAGGGCAGTTTAAACTTGCGGATTTAATTCAGATAGCATTCCCCACAACACATGACTGATTATTTATTCATTTCCATTGCATATGCCTTAGAGTTACTGTTAAAGAGCACAACTTTATGGAAATCTTGGAAAGCAAGAAGTTTTTTTCCTGATGTCATAATGTCTCCCAAGAGTAATCCATCAGTTAAGTCTGAGTTTTCATCTTTTTTTTTCTTCCCCCTCACTGGATTTTGCTGTTCTTGCTTTAGCTACTGAAGCTGAAGAGTGGTTAGTTGATAGCTAAAACACAGGCTCTTATGTATATGAAATGGTTGAGGATTTTCCATTAGTTTTTGTAGTATGATTTGGTTGGGAGCCAAAGATAATGGTCTTTTCCTCATACCTGAGAGCTTATGTTCCACACTTCACTGAAACAGAGGTAAGTCGTAGCTTGCCAGTCTCAACTGGGCACAAACAAACTGGGTTGAATTCTTAGTTTTGCTAAAGCACAGAAACCAGAAAATGTAACACAGTGGACCAATATAATTCATGCGGAAGCAGGGAGAAGACCTGTGGGTTTTCTTTCATTTAATAGATGTACTTCTTCATTTTGCTTGTGGTACAAGCACCAAATCTGGATAGTGGCATTAATGTTTCATTTTCTGTTTGACAGCTGGATGGTGCTGTTGCACAACAGACTCTATGAAAACAGAATCACTCCACCCACTACTGTTTTTTTTCCAGCTTTTTTTTTTTTTAGCCTCTTCCCACTGAGATAGTAGAACCCATGCAGGAGAAAGGAAGATTGGTGCTGTCTCTACAGTACAAACAGAAGAGGAGGATGAATCTAAATCACTGCTGGAAAATAGGAGGTTTCTGTGCAGCCTGAGAAGCTTTGGAATATGATCCTTGAAAGAGTATTTTTCACTGTGGTCATCTGATCGCATCTGAGGACTGAGCAGCAGCTACAGGCTCTCTGCCAGGCCCAGGTGAATGTCCAGGCTCCCACCAGCTTACCTTTCCTACAGGGCAAGGCCTGCCTGTGTTTGGCTCTGGAAGTTTTCTGCTGCCCCGATTGGGATGAGCGTGTGCTTTTGAAGGCATTAGAAGAAAGTTGTCTACCTCTAGAGTCCTGAAAACTTCTTTGGGTTTAAAGCTGAAACTTTGAAAGGCAAGGAGTTGCACATGTTGCTCAGTCTTTTTCATGGTCTTCTAATAAAACTTTTTCATTCGTGTCATTGAGGAACACATATAGGGGAGGTTTCCTTAAAACTGCTGCAGAACACGTCAGGAATTTAGAGTACACAGTGTTACTCTGATCCCGTTAGAGTCAGCCCTTAACTCGTGCTAGAAGTATCTGCATCTTTAAAGTCAGTCTTCCAAAATAGCTGTGAAAAATCAGAGTGTGAAAAAAGTTTAGAAAAATAGTACACTATTGTGGGCATTTATTCTTTTGCAAGAATTTGAGGCAACTGGAGGAAATGTATTTAAGTAGTAGGAAGTAAACCAAGCATACTACAGATTTTTTATTATTATTATTTTTTGTTGCAGCCTATTTGATAGGAAAAAAGGAAAGAGGGAAGTACTGTATTTATACTGACTAAATGCAGTTGTTCATTAAAATAAAACCTTCTCATGTTTTTTATACATATGATTTCATGATGTAGTAACTAATACTCATCAGATTTTGAGTAATTTCTCTCCATCCTTTAGGTTTCTGTCCTGATGCCTCCTACTCCAAAATACTTTTCTAAGGATTTTCAGTTTTAAGATCTTTAACATAAGGATCCTTGAATTATAGAATGGTTAGAATTGGAAGGGACCTTAAATATGGAGTTCCAACCCCCCTGCCGTGGGCAGGGACACCCCCACCAGACCAGGTTGCTTAAAGCCCCATCCAGCCTGGCCTTGAACCCCTCCAGGGATGGGAAATCACACATGATTACTTCCCTTCTGACAACTGAGCTGCTAACCTGAATGCAGCTCATTTGAAATTCCTCTGCAACTTGCCTGTCTCTCCCTTCAGCATCCCTTTGAATAAGTTCAGCTTCTTGTCTTCACACTGATGCTATGTTTTGCCCTGTGGAACACCATTCTCCTGTTAACTTGGTGTTTTTTTTTCCTCAGGTACAATACTGTTTCATCTCCTGATTTCTGTATTACTTTCTTGCTTTTATCAATTACACCACTTCCCACCCTGTTGTGTAACACTGGGATCACCATCCATGCCTGAGGTTCAAAGTTCTTCCTCGAGGTTTTGTTCTACACTTTTATCCTCCCTAATTGCCTTCTGCCTAGTCATCTCTTTCACAAGCTAATTTCCCTTAGCTCTGGCTGAAATATCTTCTTGGCTTGTATATGCATTATACAACATTTTTTTTTCTCAAGTATTTTTTTTTTTTATACCACTATCTTCACCTTCAACACAAAAATGCATTTCTCTAACTAATTCCCTGTGACTAAGAGAAAAAGCTACTATAGCAGCAGATTCTTCAGACTACATGTGTACCTATGTGAGATGATGATTAGGTAGCTAGTGAAAGTATTTATCTTTTTTTCTTAAGGTTTTAAGCTTTCCAGTCCCATCTGTTGTGTGGTGGTGCATCGTGTTTAAATCAGGCTGTCAGCTCCTCAAGCAGCAACCTGCTGCTTCTTACTGGTCTGTGGAGTGCTGTACACAGCTGGGCACTGGAGAACCAGTAAAAATAATACTGAAGTTTTTTGGACTGAGAACTGCCACAGATCTTCATGTTTTTCTGTTAATGAAGTAATGTGGCAGATGGCCTAATTATTATTAGCAGTTCCTTCCTTAGGAAATATCTTCTGAGGAGAGGCATGAGGACCATTTAATGTGAAATGCTTTCTCCCGATGCTGTCTGTGGGAGTAATTCCTTAATTTATTGCATAATAGCTAACAAAATCAGATGTGTTGGCTGGCATTGCTCTTCCATCAATAGGAAAGAGGTTTCTTTTGGTGGTGGTATTTTTAGAGCTAATAAAATCTTCATTGTTAATGAAGCTATGTATAAATTTTTTTAAGAATGTTCTTTTAAAATTAATTTGGATAATTATTTTCTATATGTAGTCCTTTTCCCTCTATTGCCAAGTAAATTGTGATATTTCCATTAACTTTTAGGTTCTTACACCCCAAAGGATTATTCACATTCACAGCCTCTCTATTTCAGGGGCTGCATGGGTTTTGGGTTTTTTTTGCAACGCTCAATTTGAACAGATTCTGTCTGGACCCCCAACCCTAATCTATTTAAATCTGTCTGGAGCCATTCCAGAACCTGCTAGTGATGGTAGTTTTGTTTTTATTTTAAATTCAAACATTAGTTGTCGACAAATTAAGTTTTGCAATGGACTATTCTTCCAATCATTGCTGTCTTTTAAACGTCCCGCAGCCCTCGGGCTACCTCTTTACCTATTTCACTTTGATAAACAGCTGTGCTGCAAACACTTCCTGATATTTAAGTGACTTTGGCAGAACACAGGCTCGAAACAGAAATGAAAATTGCTGAATCCCTGCTATTTTCTTTAACATTGTTTTCATTTTCAAGTAGTTTCAAAAACATCTTGCTGCCTCTTTTGTATTTCTTCTGGGTCACATCAGTAGACACAAGCCTTTTGAAGCTGCTACATAACAACTTGTTTTCTTTTAATGCCAAACTCTTTATTTTACCTGAAAAACATTTTTACCCTTTTATGGTAAGCATCGCCACAAATATCGCCTACTGATTTAGCTTTTTCTCTGTACTACGTGTTTTGTTCTCTTCTAGAAAAGAGTCTGTCTTCTCTCCAGCATCCTCAATGGAACAGGAATTTGTGCATCTTTGACTACTGGTCTTTCTCTCTCACTGCTCAGTATTTTAAATTTACACCTTTTCTAATGGAATCTGTTCTCTTTTTTTTTCTCTTAAAGGTTTTTAAATTCAACCTTTGTTTTTGGAAAGGTGCTTTTAAATTTGTGTACTTCAGCACCCTGACTATGCCCTGTTTATGTTTTGGTTTTCTAACACTTCATGTGACTGTTTCCTGGCACAAAACCTATCCTTTGTGCCAGGGAATATCAATGTCATCTATTGTCCTGTAAAATAAGAATAATCGCCCTCAAAAAAGTGCCATCTTATGTGTATTGTGGATCAGTAGATTTACAATAATGTAAACCAACAAAATAGTTTTTAAAATAGCAACCTTTTTAAAATTACTATTATTTGGAAGGGATGAAAATAAAATATTTTTTTAAACTGCTTTTCAGTAAAAGCAGCTGAATATGAATGCTGGATGTATATGGCTGTGTACTATACAGTTTGGGAACTGTATGGATCAGGTTTTTGTTGTTTATGTACAACAAAATTGACTTAGCATCTGTCAAATGGAAACCAATTGTAAGATGAGTTGATGTACAGCAATAAAAAAAAAAATTATGCTCAAGGTAGAAAAGAGGTACTTGCTGAATACAGTAAAAGCCATTCACAGCTGTAAGACAAAGTTAGGCTGAGCACGGAAATAGGGGGCGTGGGCTCAAGCTTGCAAACACTCATCAGCCTGTGAAGAATCTAAACATTTTTCATTGATGGTAAAAGATTGCACTTGTTTTGTCAAAACAGAATTTGCACTGTTTTCACAGGAAAAAAGCCTCCTGCTAATAATTATTTCTTTTTTATTGTGCCTCATGTGAATCTCAATTTTTTTCTTGCCTTGATACGTGGACTCCTGAGCAGTCCTTGGCTCTCGAGTTGAACACAACTGCTGAAGTGCTCAGTGAACGTGGTTGCGTGTGAAAAGCAGGGTGAGGGGAGTTTTGTGATATTTTCTCCCCATTTTTGTTAAGTTGTGGAATTGAATGAAGTTGCTGCACTGGAATATGTTGGCAATACAGTGCTTGCTTCAGTGCGTAAGTAACAAGAGGATGGGGTGAAGATAAAGAGAGAGATGCTAAAGCAGGGTGGTGTGCTATGAATTTGCTGTATCCTGCAATATCAGCCTTCAGTACTTCGGCTTTAGGTTTCCCTATGGTGAATGGATTCAAACAGATGTTACTGATGGTCTAAGAAATGCTGTGTTTTAGTATTCTTCTACTTGATAGATAATCAAAAGCAGTTCCTAAATAAGTTAAAGATGACGGTTTAAAATCCTGGGCTGGTGCTGTACAGGGTGGAAGAACCAATTTGACTCCTGGGTTTAAGATGTAGATCCCAAAGGACCCAAAACATTCCCCTGTTGGCTTTCTCTGTGTTCAGACAGCGAGAGCCTGTGGGCGCCGAACACTTTGATGCCTGAAGTCCCTGGTGCTTCACGTTCTGCTTTGCCCTTTGGTGCTGCTGATGGTGCTGAGTGTCTGTCCCCACCTCAGCACTGCTGGGATTCACGGGATAAACGTCTCACTCTCTCAATCGTAAAGTCTGCTCACGCGTGGGCGAGCAGAAGGAAATCTATTTTTCTGGAGGGTGTCACTAGATGGTCGTATCTCCAGTGATTCCCTTCAGCAGCTGCCATTCCATGTCCCTTGTTACTGCCCTCCAGCTGGTGCCTCTTTGTGATCCCCCACTGTCAATGCTGGTGCAGGGCTCGAGCCTGGGGAACGTGTCCAGCTGCAAAATAGTGAAGGGAGAAGGGGGAGAAAGGGAGGACCATTGCTTTTCCAGCCCCGCTGGACCCCTGGGCACCTCACTGTGCAGCTGCAGCCCCACTCCTGCCCCTGGGCTGGAAGGGACAAGGCAGGGTGTCTGCAAAGATGGGGAGCGAGTGCTGGAGGCACAGCTGCTGTCACAGGGCAGGCAAGGCTTTCTGTGCTTGGAAAAGGGGCTTAGGGATTCAATGAGTACACAAGGGCTGTAATTCTCGAGATGCCAGGCAGCTAAAAAGCAGATAAAACCTAGAAGGAGCCACGATTTCCTTGCATCCCCAGCTGGGCAGTCTAAATAGTCGTCTTGACAGCGTGCCAGCCTTTTCAGTCCTGGATGTGATCTCATTGCAGTCAAGTGCTGCGAGAACGTGGGTACGAGGAGTTAGAAGAGCACTGGAAAGGCTCACCGGTAGCTTTTACCTACCTGTGCGTTAGAAGCGATTTTTCAGGTTCCCGCCCTTTAACGTTCGAACCCCCGAGAATGAATCAATTACGTTAATAAATACTTTAACGCCTTGGCTCTTTTAGGGTGGCTGTGGGGCATAAGAGGAGTTCATTAAATGCTTTGGTTTTCTGCCGTGCAGAAAAATGGCCAGGCGGGAGTTGGCAGAGAAGCATCGGTACCTCTCCCAGTCTCCTCTGGTGGGCAGCTGCGGGAGATGGGGCTGTGGGGGAAGCTGCTGCCGAGCTGGACGTTTGCAAACAGCATCAGGGAAATCCCATTCTCACCGGGACCCCAACGGGTACAGGTTTTGTGCTGGTCATCTTGGAAAGTGCTGGTGAGATATCACTTGTTGCTGATTATTGCCATCAGTTGGCCGCTGTAAAACAGCAAGAAGCTGATGCCGTTTCTAAAATCTGAGTAATTTGCTAATTTAAAATATTAATGGATCAATTTATGTTTTTCTTTGCATCCTCTATCAGGTCTAGAATTGCTGCTCACCTGTAGAGAACAGGTTTATGTGTAAGGTTCTCCGCGTGATTTATTTCAGCTCAGCTTTCACATTGCTAGATTCTGCACTGAGAGAAACAACGTTTTCTGTTCAGTAAGGGATTAATTTTTTTTTTTTGAGATGTTCCTGACACAGGAGGCTCACAGATGTTCTTGCACAAGCCTTTAAAAGGACATTTGACATGTGGCGTTGCAAGAACGCAATCAGCAGATTTTAGGTAAGCACATCGACTTAATTTAATAAACGGCTTTTCATCGATCCGGATGGAGCCAAATCGAGCGCTTTGCCAAGAAATGTCTTTTTATTAGTGCAGTGTAATTTGGTGCTCACTCAGCTCCCTGGTGCGCGCCGCCTTTGGGAGGGGAAGGAGCGGATCTGGTGGCGTTCAGGAGGTTTCTGGCTGAAAGAGGGCGGCTCTGCCGGGAACCTGCTGCAGAGCTGCTCCTCCTCCGGGGCTTTAAAGGGAGGGAGAGACACTGTGCTATACAGCCCATCCCTGGAAACTTAACAACAAAAAAGAAAATAATAAAATCATAGTTCGACGGGAAAGCCAAAGAAAGGTACCCGGCTCGCTGCTTTCCCTTTCACCAGGGATAAGAACCCGAGGTGGGCTGGAGTAGGAGGTTGTCATCGCAGCAGAAAGAATCCTAGGACACTGCTTCCAGTCTCACAGTGGTTTCTAAAAAGGGGGGGCCATTCACTGTGTAAAATTCACATGCAGAAACCCTTTGGTGGGTAATAATGCTCTGGCGTATGCAGAGGAGTTCTTCTAAAAGCCCAGATTCAATGCAGATTTCAACATTTATGGACAGCAAGTCATCTCTGTATCCAGAAAGGCTAAGAACGATGAAAACTGGGCACTTTTTATAATTAAGTGTGACTTTTCCAAAGAGAGATGATTGTATTGTCAGAAAAGAATTTTATTATTATTATTATTTTGCCAGAAACTGCCTCCCAATATCACTTTCTCTCCTGAAAGACGTGTGGGGGATTTGGGATATGCTGTGTTGTCACAGTGCATCTTGGATGAGACTTTTACGGATCATGTGCTTTGGATTTTGTCCCGCACAGAGCCTCTCAGGCAGCTCACAGATAACGTGGACTCCCACAGGGTTTATCCAAATGACCTTAAAATGATGTAGTCAAAGAAAGAAAAAAAAAACAACAAAACCAAACAGGTTATAGCCTTCCCCTCCCCACCTCAAACCCCTGAAGAGCTCCATAAAACTTCTACCTCCCTCATCCCCCAGCATACGCTGGCTACTCTTTTTTATTAGGCAGGGTTTCAGTCATCTGTCTTGTTTGCTCAATTATTTTGCATAGCATCCCATGTCACTACTTCAGCCACTGGAATAAAAGTCTTCTTAGCAAAGTGTGATGGAAATTAATATTATTTTCAAATATTAACATTTGGTTGTGAGGGTATCTGTTCGCCAAGTTAATTTTATGTTTCTTAATATACATATTCCTTAGACTGTACCATCATTTCCTGGTTTCTGAAACCGAAGCAATATTGGTTTTCTTCCTAGTCACCTGTTTTTTGTTAAAAAGGACTTTTGATTTGGTTCTTTTAAAATTAAAAGCATATTTTGATTCAATTTGATTATTTTTAAAGTTGCAACTCTGACACCAGAAAAAAAATAAGAAGCAATTTCTTTTAAAAAAAATGGACACTTCAAAATAAATGAAACAACACCAACCAGCTGGCCTTCAATAACCTCATTGTATTTTAATGCTTGTTAACTTCAGGGATGAAACTGAGGGAAGCTGTTGGAGCAGCGTGTAAGGACTGAGCTGCGGTGTTGAACCCTTCTGGGTGACTGGTAGGAATAAATTTACTTCTGAGATGGATGTGAAATGCTTAAACTACCATATAATAGTTACATGTAAGAAAATGTCAGGGAGTTTAGACGTTAGACATGATCGTGCCTCTGTACTGGGCACTGGTGAGGCCTCACCTGTGTCCAGTTCCGGGCCCCTCACCACAAGATGGACATTGAGCTGCTGGAGCGTGTTCAGAGGAGAGCCACCAAGCTGGTGAGGGGTCTGGAGACCAAGTCCTATGAGGAGAGGCTGAGGGAACTGGGCATGTTTAGTTTGGAGAAGAGGAGGCTG
>JAOTQQ010000012.1:114150179-114160894 GCA_026546715.1 Gallinago undulata
ACACTGGAAGAGGTTGCCCAGAGAAGCTGTGGCTGCCCCATCCCTGGAGGGGTTCAAGCCCAGGCTGGATGGGGCTTTGAGCAACCTGGTCTGGTAGGAGGTGTCCCTGCCCATGGAAGAGGGGTTGGAACTCAATGAACTTTAAGGTCCCTTCCAACCCAAACCATTGTATGATTCTATCTGCATTGTACTGACTGCAATTTGCCTTTTTTGTGTCTTTCTACCTCAATTCATTTTCAAACCACCTGTCAGTGTAGCATTGGCAGTCTCCAGACTAGTGAAGCTAGTTATCTAGCATTCTACATGTAATCTATACGTGTATAAATTCACAGGTATTTTTTTTTCTAAGAGAATCACTTTTGAGAAGAGGGATCTTACTTCTTAAGGAATTATACGCCACTTACATTGTGCTAGTCTTCTTTAAAAAGCTCTAAGATAACAGCAGTCAATTTATAGCAGTCCTTTCTCTACGCAGACAAAATACAAAGGTTGTTAATATTTTCCATCCCAGTCTCCTTACAGTTCAGATTGGGAGTGGTAATAGTATGAGAGCCAAGGAATTTCCAGAGATCTTGAAGCGCTAGCAAGTCGTTACTGACGCAGTGCCATGAATATTTGGTTGATGAAAGTTAGATGCAGGATCATTCTGCCCCAGATTAGCAGATAGTATCAATGTATCCCAACGAAAGTCAGAGCTTCTTTCTTGCTTAAACAGCAAAGAAAGAAAAAGAAGCAGCAGCTGAGTAGCTGTATTATATCTCCTTCAAAATCCTCATCCAACGAGTGGTGTGATCCCTGAACATCTCTCCTAGCTTGTTCCCTTGATCTGTCTGTACTTTTACTGTTCCTTTTTAGATGTTAAGAGAGCACTATTAAAAGGAAAAAAAAACCACAACAAAAAACTAGCCTATAACTCAGGTGGGGAACATGGATGTGGCTTTGTCTGCTGTAATACAATAAGACAAAAAGCACATGTATACGAGAGAACTGAGGACAGGCAGTGGAAACAATGCAACAGCTCTTCCTTTGGATGTGAAAAATCCATTATTCCTATATTGTGTTCTAAAAAAAATTCTAAGTATTTAAAGAAAAAATTCTAACAAAAAAATTGTGGCTGGGTGAATGAAATAAGACGTGACCATCCCAGTGTCTTCTTAGTGTGGGTTCTTAGCAGTCAGGGTGCTACCCCACGAAATGCCTGCTATTTTTGAAAGAGATTATTTGATCCAAGAGGGAAAGCATTGCACAGACAAGTCACTACACAGACTCAGATGTAAAGCTGGAGCCTGCTGTGGTGTACCAAATGGCCAAAATGAGTTAGAAAGACTTTGTAAGGGAGGTGGATTTGGAAGCCTTCCTCTCTGCCTTGGGAAGAGGGGGGCCATGCTGTTCCTTCAGTCACAACAGCTCTGACCTACCTCTTTTTACGTCTGTATAGGCAGAGTCCAAACAAAACTCAAAAATTATACTTCATATGCCTATAACTGAAATATATATATGTATGTATGACACCCACCCCCACCTCCTTCTCTGAAGTGCCTAACCCTCTGCTTATCCTCCTTATCCTTGTCTGAGACTATCAGAGGCAACGCTAACCTACCCCTTTCTTAGCTCAGGAAATTCTCTAAAGTGCTAGAAACAGGTCCAGCCTTCAAGAATTCCACTGACCAAGAGGAAGTCTTCTGGTACCTCCTGTAATGAGGGCTGGAGCACCTCTCCTGTGAAGACAGGCTGAAAGAGTTTGGGTTGTTCAGCCTGGAGAAGAGAGGGCTCCAGGGAGACCTTTTAGCAGCCTTCCAGTACCTAAAGGGGGCTACAGGAGAGATGGGGAGGGACTCTTGATCAGGGAGTGGAGTGACAGAACAAGGGGTAATGGATTTAAACTGAAAGATGGGAGATTTAGATCAGATACTAGAAATAAATTCTTTCCTGTGAGGGTGGTGGAACAGGTTGCCCAGAGAAGCTGTGGCTGCCCCATCCCTGTTAGGGTTCAAGGCCAGGTTGGATGGGGCTTTGAGCAACCTGGTCTGGTGGGAGGTGTCCCTGCCCATGGCAGGGGGGTTGGAATGAGATGAACTTTAAGGTCCCTTCCAACTCTAACCATTCTATGATTCTATCTGTCAAGGACCACAGAGAAAGTGTGTCATACATTGAGTGGACAAAAGCCACTGCCTGTTAATGGTCCCCCACCTACTGAAGCATCAACAACCCTGCTAAGTCTCACCAGAGAGGCAGTAGTTCTGCATTCTCCTGGAATACGTGATAGCTGTCGATCCAAACCTGTGTCTTCTGACTGTAAAAGCAAAGAAAAACGCTGTTAGAGAAGCCAAATTATTTTGTTAGAAAATGTATTTCACAAAGCCTATGGTTTTGTCTAGCTGCTTAGCAAAGCAGTGCACATAGGTTTCTTCAGAAGATCAAGTGCCCCCAGGAAAGTTACCAGAAAAATAGGTACCTGGTGGGAAGGTGTAAAACACAGAGCCAGGCTGAAAGGACAAGAGACACAAATTGGAAAAAAGTACATTCTACTTAAACATCATTTTAATTTACTTGTTTTTAAACTGAGTGTGAAGAAACACTGGCACAGGCTGCCCCAGAGGTTGTAGAGTCTCCAGCCTTAAGAGATATTTGAAACGTGACACAGTACTAAGCAACCTGCTCTCATAGCCCTTGCTCTGAGTAGAGGTCCTTTCCAAGCTCAGTGATTCTGTGAAGCATAAAAATCCTTACGGAGATGTACTTCTCTGGCACAGATCATCAGGTATGATGCTGCTAGTGGTGTGACAAACCTGAACCTGCTGAGAATCCACAAAGCCCACAGCCAGACTCATTGCTTTCCGTGTCCCCCAGCAGAATGTGTTGGCAGAGACACTCAGAATGAAAAACTACTTGCTCTCACAAAAGCTGGATACATCCCATCTGTACGTGTAACCCATTTCTCTCCTCCTTTGCTCCAGAATCCTGCACACCCAGTATTTCGTCATCAGGAGGAAAAATGTGCTCTTTTAACATAAAAAAGGTGAAAAGTTTGCAAGACACAGATACACCACACAATTATTCGGGACTGACTTTATTACCAGGGAATAGTGCAATGTACATATGGGCAGCACATTTAGGGAGTACCTGTTTTCTAAGTAGTAATTTCCATTTCCCGAAGTATACTATAAAATGAACAGAAGTTCTGAGGCAGAAAAATCTGCAAATCTGAAAGGATAGTAAGACAAATATTTTCCTCATCAGTCTGAATTCTGATGCTCATCAATCCATCATAAAGGTAGAGCCATTTTTAACACACTTGTTTTATTCAGCATTTCTTGCTTATCAGTAGTAAAGTAGTTCTGTGTAAACTTTTGTCTGCTAGCAAAGCCTCACTAATTGTACAGACAAGAGAAATAAAGGTAGTTTGTAGGCCACCATGAGGAAAAAAACCTACCCAACATTAAAAAAAACCACCACCCTTTTCTCCCACCTGTCCTTCAATTAATTGCACACTAATGCATTTTAGTCTTTGTTTGCAGGTGTTACCAATTGCTGGTAGAGTACCATGACATGAGGTGGGCTTAGCCAGTGTGTGCATAAATGGCATACATTTCAGGTATAATCTTCCTTTTTTTTTTTTCCTCATTTTGGATTTACCAGAAGTCAAGACAGCTTTCAGTTTTCTAAGCAGCCGTTGTCAAGAAGGGCAAGGCCTCCTCAGCCTATGTCCAAAATAAATGGATAGTCCGAAGATAAAGTAAAACAAATCTCTGTGGACACAGGGCAACCTGCCACCCGATTCAGAGAAGCAAAATATAATGGCTGTAAGGATCCCAGTCACACCAGTTCTACCAGCATCATTCCTTTCTGAAATAATCCCAACAGAAGTCCTGATTATACAGTGTAGTATCTTTGTCTCTAGTAGCTCAGTGTAACTCACCTTGGCAAGATGTTTGATAGCCCACTTAGACTGTCAGTCTTACACTTTGTAACTGCTAACACCTGCAAACGAAGACTAAAATGCATTAGTGTGCAATTAATTGAAGGACAGGTGGGAGAAAAGGGTGGGTTTTTTTTTTAATGTTGGGTAGGTTTTTTTCCTCATGGTGACCTACAATATTCTTAAAATATTGCACTTAGAAGATACAAGAACTTTTACTACAAAGTTGCAGTCATAGTATTAGCTTTTAAAATAAATGAGACAAAAAGTAGATCAGCAGCACAAATGCATCATTTACATCCTTACCCCTCCCCGCCCTGACATCCATAGTCATCTGTGAGTCCCAAGATCACCACCTCCAAAAATTAAAATATTTTGCTGGTTTTGCACCAATACAGCACATGTTTTCATTTCAGAAAACTTCCATTTGTATAAATTTGAATCTGTTGTTTCAGGAAACTCTTGGAACTCCTCAGCTTACCAAGGAATGGTAATGGCACCAGCAGAGCAGCCCTTCCTCAGGGGTCAATGAATGGCAGCAAGAAGTTGGGCCCACTGGAGACCTTCCTGGCTCCTGGCCAAATACATGTGGTTTCTTGGTCTCTCCTCCCCCCAGAGCTGCCAATTATAGTTGGTGACGTAGGATCATATTTAAGGCATTACAACAGACATAACCAAAGGAACTAATTTCAATTAACACATTTTCCATAATGCGATTGAAAAGAAATCAGTTCACTGGATAAGAAAAAAAATAGTTTGACCGAAAGCTGTTGATTAAGAGCCAAGTAAAAAGCCATTTCCTTAAAAGTTGTTACTAGTGAGTAGTGAGGCACCTTAAGTTCACAGCTGCTAGAGAAACAGACCTTTAACACCACCACCTTTAACAAGGTCCATTTAAGGGTTGCTGGTCTCTGAATTTTGTGCTTTTTCAGTCCTCCTTCCCTCGACCTATGAACTCATCCATGGCATGGAGGCTTCCAAAATAGTCCGAAAGGAGAACAGTTACTTTCACCGGTAGGAGACTGTAAGGTAGGAGAGTTGAAGACAATAAAAATAAAAAATAATAAAAAAAAATAAAACCAGACATCAGAAGAGTTTTATCATGGAATTAGCTTTACCTGGCTAACACTGGCAAAGACAGTGTACTCTTCTAGAACATAGTTCCACTGCTCCTCTCAAAATACCCATTACACTCATTTGGCAGCCTGAGTTACTAGATTTCCCAGCCTGGCTTGCAAGAGTCAGAAGTGCCCTAACGCTGAGGCAGGACACCAGATACGCAGCTACTGAGGAGCAGGCCCCATCTCTACTGCCCACAGTGAAACTGCACCCCAATGGAGTCAGCAAGTCACAGTTAGACATTTCTGTCATTGTTCTGTGGTCCGAGGGTGGACTAAACCCCTAGAAACTTAAAGGGAAATTCCAGAAACATGCAGAACTTAATGTAAATTAGCACCAAGAAGCAAAAGCCTGGTTTGAACTTTCAGTCAAAAACGTAACTGAAACATTCCTGGAGAGAAAAGAGAGAGAGGTAAAGAAGGAAATACTTACTGTTTAAGTAAGACTAAAAAATAGAAGCTGCGTGGTATCATCAATACTTCTTGGTCCCGACGAATAGCAGTCATGATCTTCTCAGCCACGTACTCTGCCTCCAGACTGGGAATCAGCCTCGGCCACCTGGAAGAGAAGACATTTCTTCCTGTGACACAAATAGCTTTGGATTCACATTTTACTCCAAGTAAGTCTCCATTTTGCAGTTATTCAACTAAAAGAAGAAATAAATACCACAAATCCTATAAACAAAAGAACTTTCATTATGCTAGAGAGCGAGTGGCTGTTGTTATTTTCCCTTGATCTCTATGATCTCTCCTAATACTAATCCTAAAACTGTGTGGATTTGTCTTATGGCATACTAGGCTTTTATTTGGCTCCTAAATTTGCCATTATACAAGCATACTGAGCAAAGTTATGCCACTGCTTTCAGGAATGGGGGGTTAAGAAGCTGGAGAGGACAACAGGGGCATTTGACTTCAGCAGAGGCCCTAAAAACACAAGCAGAGAAAAGCCCAGCTCATGATTTTCATAAAGGAAACAGGAGTGTACATAACAGAATCACAGAATGATATGGGGTTGGAAGGGACCTCTGGAGATCATCTAGTCCAACCCCCCTGCCAAAGCAGGTCCACCCAGAGCAGGTTGCACAGGAACTTGTCCAGGTGGGTTTGGAATGTCTCCAGAGAAGGAGAGACTCCACCACCTCCCTGGGCAGCCTATTCCAGAGTTCTGCCACCCTCAAAGTAAAAAAGTTCCTCCTCATGTTTAGGTAGAACTTCTTATACTCAAGTTTGTGCCCATTTCCTCTTGTCCTATCCCTGGGCACCACTGAAAAAAGACTAGCCCCGTCCTCTTGACACAGTGCTCCAGATGGGGCCTCACCAGGGCAGAGTAGAGGGGGAGGATAATCTCCATTGACTCGCTGGTCACATTCTTCTTGATGCACCCCAGGATGCCATTTGCCTTCTTGGCCACCAGGGCACATTGCTGGCTCATGGTCATCCTATTGTCTACCGGGACTCTTAGGTCTTTCTCCTCAGAGTTGCTCTCCAGCAAGTCAGCCTCCAACCTGTACTGCTGCAGGGAGTTATTTCTCCCCAGGTGCAGCACCCTACACTTTCCTTCATTGAAGCACATTAGGTTCTTCTTTGCCCAACTCTCCAGCCTGTCCAGGTCTCACTGCATGGCAGGACAGCCCTCTGGCGTGTCAATGACCTCTCCCAGTTTTGTATCATCAGCACGCTAAACCTGTGTGGTGCATAAAAACCTGAGTCTACTCACTTGGTTCTACAGCCATCAAACATTCCTGTGTTTATGAAGACAGGACACACGATTGTGGTTTTAATGCCGGTCGTTCCCAGAACTCTCATCTCTAAATCAACTGACTCCGCAAAACCAACTGCTGCAAATTTACTTGCACAGTAATCTGTAAAATAAATAAAACATTAATTGCAGTTAAACATTTTAATTTACTAATTAGATTTTACTAAACAGGTTCAGTGAGTTAGGCCACTGAATGCGTACACAGGAGCAGTAACAGCTTTTGACAGAGAACAGGTACAAAGTTATGCTCTACTAAGTAAACTGACCAGCCACAGCATTTCTTTACAGTATACAACAACAGCACTATAGTATAGAAATGATATACATAGTATGATAGCATATATACACAGTATCTGCAGGAAATTACTGTCCGATAATAAGATACTTAACAACAGAGTAGGAACTGTTTTCAGGATTAGGTTACTAATAAAATTTGCCTTTGATGAGGTTCACTCCTTTTAATTTCCTCTCCTAATTTAACTGTTGTTCCAGAATGGCAGGGAGGTTTCTCATTGTATCCCTGCTATTACCTTTCCAATCTCTATTGAACAATAGCAAATAAGATTATCTTTTCATACCAGACCTTATCTTTGAATCCACGCACCAGCTTCTTATGCATCAAGCTCAATCTTCTAAGACTCTCTAATGTGGTTTCAACTTGGAGCTCAATTTGTCTTCATTAGCACTGCCTTGCAGCTAGATTTCTTTTACTGCTATGTCGCCTTATTTCATTTTCCTCCCCGTTTGCATACATTTTCCAGAAACGCTTTCTGAGTTTGCCCTAATCTCAGCACTTTCTCTCCATAACGGTATGGCTCCTCTTGAACGAATCGCCGAGAGACAGAGAGTACAAAATGAGTTATTACACCTCTACCTCTGTACCACATCTGGACTTTAGTAGTTCTTTGAGTTAGGGAAACCTATAGAGGAGTGCTACTGAGCACCTAGAAAACTCCTCTGAAAAGAATGGCTAGTTTGAAAGTAAGAACATTTGCTTTACCTATAGGCAAAGACCCAGAAACTCAAAATTAGGATTTTTTTTTTTTATGAGTATTGATTGTAGCTTAAATAAAGTTGACTAAATGAGTGTTAGATGTAATACACTACCTGCAAGACGATTGACTCCAACCAATCCCGCTGCGCTTGCAATGCTAACCAAGTGTCCATGGTTAGAGGCCACCATTGCTGGGAGGAAGGCCTTGTAAGTCTGCAACGTACATCAAAAAGTAAACTACGTGCTATAATATTTTGAATTTAAAGTGTCCCCACAGCTTCCCCCTCTTCCATTATGGAAGGAAGGAGGGGAGACGGGGGCAAAATGACTTTGTTGTTTGAACTCTAACTTTCAGTTACTAAGCTGGGACTTTCCAGGCCCCACCAGTACCACTTTCTCCTCAACACCAAAGACAGATGGTACCTTGCTGAAAGCTAAAGATACAGCTTCAGCTAATTGTTAAGCTTCTTTTAGCCTAAAGCTCAGCACTGCAGTGTTTCAAAGGAGAATTAAGTGCTTACTGCAAATTTAGTAAAATGGCAAAAATCTGAATTTCATGTTTTCTTTCTACTGAATTCATTTAATCTCTGTGATTAACTTTATTTATGAAGAAACTGGAGCACATTTTAATATCCCCTTTCCAATTCTTTACGACAGGAACACCGTATACACGACCTGCCTTCCCAGGAAGGAAGAAAAAGCAAATTAAGTTACTTCGGGCAAAAGCCCCACTTATTAAAAGCATTGTCTGAACATGTGGTATTTCTTACTGAAACTATCATAACCATAAAGCAACTGGAACACTAACAGAATTGAACACTTCTCTGTTACTAAAGTAGCAACTTTTACGCTGGGCCTGCTTCGTGTCAACTAATATTCAGGGATTATAACACTCCACTGGCTTCAAAATTTATCAGATGGCCAACTTCCATTCTTAAATGTATTTCTAAATATGAAGCAGTTTTGCTTCCACCCACCCACCCCAGAAGTTCCCAAAGGATCCATTCTTCCACCCTTTTTTTAATTATTATTATTTTTACAGACTCCCAGGCACAGAAAGTAATTTCTTGCACAATTTCTGACTGAATTTACAAGGAGCATCCTCGCATATTTCCCTCCATTCCAGAAGACAAAATTAAAACATCTTTTTAACATGTTTTCATTGTTATGATGTTGCAGGTATACACAAAGTACAGGTATTACCCAGAAGTGTGCCATTATGTTCACTTCCATGCTTTTTTCCACAAGTGAATCTGGAGAATCCATAAATGACTTCCCAGTAACAATACCAGCGTTGTTGATTAGGATGCTAACATCGCCAACTTCTTTTTTAACCTAAAACAAAAAGCCTCAAGATATTATGCAATAAACACATGCTTTCCAAGTTTTATAAATGAAAACATGAGAAATAGGAATATCATGCATTTCAACCGAGTTGATCTTACTATACTTTTTACAGATCCAAACACCTCAGGTTCTTCTATGTTCTCACCTGATGCCTTTTTAGAGCTGAGCTTACAAACCAACTCCAATACCTAAACTTTCACTTGTGAGGTTCCTTGCATTATAATCAAATCCTTCTGTTTTTTCCAGGGAGCAAACCGAGCCCAGAAGCTGTGCTGCCATATGGCTTGAAGGCTGAAGGCAGCTTGCACAGTGCTTGAGTTTTCTGATGAGCAGAAGGAAAACTGGACTGCCTGTTGGTAGCGTTAACTGCCTGCATCCCAGCAGTCCATGGATTCAACTCTCCCACCGCTCAGGGCAGTAGCTACTTAATTGAATCTTAGTATTTCATCTATTTAAAGATTCTCCATGCTGTTTTCCGCATGCTCCACTTCTCCTGACCGCTATTGTTAAACACTGACACACATATTGCAGAGGAGTTCTTCACTTTCCAGTAACTTTACTTGCATTCCACAGCGCCCACATTAAACCAGAATTCCTTACAGTTTTCTGGGGGAGCAGATGGGAGTTTTCTGCCCTCAGTGTGTTGCAATTAGAACATGCAAAAAAGTCACTTTCAGTGAGAAGTATTCCTCATGTGCATAGGCAGTGAGAAAGACCACCTGTAACATTAATTTCCTCCGTGCAACCTTTTTATTTATTCAAGTACCTTGATTACTTCAAGCAACTTTACAGGACAGAAACTTAAGAGCCTATCTTACCCAACATCAAGGTGTTGGGTTTTTTTTTTTTTTTTTACAAGCTTATTTCTCAAGAAGGCAGCCTGAAAGGACACCATGTCTACACATTCAGCTCAGTAAGATGAAGACATGGTCCCTCACAACATCCTTCTCTCTAAATCGGAGAGATATGGATTCGATGCGTGGGCTGTTTGGTGGATGAGGAATTGGTTGGATGGTCACATGCAGAGAATAGCAGTCAATGGCTCAATGTCCAGATGGAGACTGGTGGCAAGTGGTGTCTCCCATAGGTCTGGACTGGGACTTGTGCTGTTTAATATCTTCATTAATAACATAGATAGTGGGATCAAGTGTATTCTCAGCAAGTTTGTGGATGACACCAAGAAGAGTCATGCAGTTGACACACTTGAAGGATGGAATGTCATCCAGAGGGTCCTGGACAAGCTCAAGAAGCAGCCCCACATGAACCTCATAGGATTCAACAAGTCCAAGTGCAGGGTCCTACAACTGGATCAGGGCAGCCCCCCAGTATCAATACAGGCTGGGGGATGAAGGGATTGAGAACAGCCCTGAGGACAAGGACTTGAGGGTACGGTGGATGAAAAACTGGACTTGAGCCAGGAACGGGTACTCATAGCCTAGAAAGCCACCCACATCCGGGGCTGCATCAAGAGAAGTGCCCCTCTGTGCTCGTGAGAGCCCACCTGGAGTACTGTGTCCAACTTTGGAGTCCTCAACACAGGAAGGACATGGATCTGTTGGAACAGGTCCAGCAGAGGGC
>JAOTQQ010000012.1:114172432-114196672 GCA_026546715.1 Gallinago undulata
CCCAGGGTCCTCCTTTCTACCCTTTTTAAAAATGGGTATGATGTTTCCTTTCTTCCAGTCTGCAGGGACTTCACCTGGACATGGAACTACCCTAATTTGTATTAGATGAAGATGTCTCCCTCTTGCCATACATTATTTTTCGACCAATTTGTGAGTGTTGGCAAAACCCCAGGAGTGCAGAACTGGGACTGGTGTTGTTTCTGCATTTTTGTGTAACATCATGTTGCACATTTTCAAGGGAACCCAGGGTCATTCAAGTCATATCAACAAGTTTGAGGAACTTTTTAAGTGCTCTCACTGTTGCTCGTCTGTAGTACTTGTGCTATGGAAACATGAGAATCTGTGGTCATTTTTTACCAAGGGCTGCACTGTATTTTGGCCTACTTTAATTTCCAGACAGCTCTTGACATTTGATGTTGGATAGATATTGGCACCTCTAGTGAAAGAGCGTAACCAGTATCACACTAAATTGCTATTTATGCTTCATGTGAATCTGTGGTACTTTCGTTACTACATGGACCTGACTTCACTGCCATTTAATCTTGGTTATGGATGTTTCACAACAAATGAGGATAAAGCAAATAGAGAGTAAGGGTTAGGCTAAGCTGGATACACGCAATTGCATGGTTACCAGGATACTCATCCTCATTTTAAAGTAACAAAAAACAAGAGCCTGGCTTCTTGTTGGAGCCATATTCCCCTAAAAGAACTCACATCTTTTTTTTTTTTTTTCTTCTTATCAGAGCACTCAAAGTATGGATATAAGTTTGATATTGAAACATTAATAAGCCCCACCCACCCAGCTGCTGAAGAGGAATAGTGTAATCTGTTAAAGAAAAAGCTGCTGCCCGAGCATTCACGCACCATTCATGGTGCTGCACACACGCACGCTTCTGCTCAGACATGCTTCCTGCTTCTGCAGGATCAACCCTAGGTCTCCTGCAGCAGAGTCTCAAGCATCAGATTATAGAAAATAAGTAATTTTGTTGAAAGGTTACAGCAGCAAGGACAGTCCAGGCTGGGTACCTCCAAAGAGGCAGAGAAATCCCTGGCAATTATACCCTTGTGATCTCTACACCCACCCTTCATGCACTGTCCATGCATCTTTTGGTGATTTTTTGGTCTGGGGTCTTCTAAGATTTTACTGGATTCTTATTCTTTGTCCTGGCAGGCTTTTACCTTGCTGATTCGCAGTTTCAGCAGAGGGTTGGAGCCTCCTTATCTTCTGGTTTACACTCCTCGTGCACCTGCACTTGCTGGCTGAACATGGACAACTGAAGAGTCCCAAACTTGGGAAAAACACTATCAAAACATCAGTGCGATATCAATATCTTTTCCATACTAAAAGACTAAACACAGCACTGTACCAGCTGCTATGAAAATTAAGAAAAAAATAACTGTCGCAGCATAAAGGCTTCAGCAAATCTAGCTGCTCGTGCTAAGTAAAGGTAGGCAAGCAGCACAAATCATGCCATATTATAACCCTAAGTAATTTATTCTAATTACAACTTCCTTATTTACACTTAAGAACTTACATCCCTCAACAAATATGCTTGTAAACACTTTGATTGGTTTTCTTTTAACTGGCAAGAAGTAGGAAAGGAAGTACCACTGGTGCCTATATACTGTGATTTATTCTATGCATCTGCTGTGAAATTGGTAGCATCCAAGTAATTTCCCAGTGTCAGTGTCAGCTGCTTTAGCAATTTCAGGTACCTTACAGCAATCGCAGCCTACACAAGCTTGTCCTTACCCACCTGTTGCAACTGCCCAAAGAGGAGTGGGTCTTACTTTGAGAACTAGGGCTTTGCTAAGACAAGTCAGATGTCTCACATGTTGCCTATGAAAGAAGTAGCGTAAACACCACGAAGCCAGAATTCTTCACTTTTCCTTCTTATTCTAGCAGAAGAAAAACAGCTGAGGCAAAGGAGGCTCCACAAAAGGAAGGATCATTGTCCTGAACACTGAGTTACGTTCTGAATTTTCATTTGCTGTATGAGTTTCCTTTGAGTCATATTTACCCTCTAAGAGGAGTTTATTGCATTCAAGTTCCTTCTATCAGCAGATTGAAAATACACGGATTGTAGAAGGGACAAACTATTACTCAGTGGTGCTCCATTCGCTACAGGTAGGAAGACTGCCAAGTCCAGTTTAGTGAAGTGGTGAGATGTGCTGCACTAACATCTGCTCAAGGTATTTGCTACCTACACACCAAATATAGCCAGCAGCTTGGTGCACTGAATAGCACGCTTCCATCCCTTGTAAATCAAACTAAGAAGGGAACAAATCCTCATCGGAAGAGGAACATGCTGGCCCTAAGTTATCACCATGACATATCCATTGGATGCCCAGATCCCAGTGCTCGTGGCCTGTTATGCAACTCTGTTTACAGCGTGATGGTTGGTGTCAGGACCTGACACTTTGTCTTTCATTCCCTGAGCATTTTACTGCCGTGTGGTGAACCTCACCAGAACCGATGAGTAAAACCCTGCCAAGGAAATACTTGGAGTTTGCTTCTTCAGCTCTCTGTGATCAAATTTACCATGTGTCCACACAGCACAGAGGATTGTGTGGGAAGATCATGCAAAACAAAGCTTACTTAATCGGAGTTCCCACGGGATGTTAAAGTGTGGCATGGGTAGAAGCCTCTAACCTTGCCAATAGGTAGCATTATAGACGGGGGTGTGTTCGAAATTATGTTCTTTACCCTGACAAGGGTGCCTGTTACGTTAGTCCTCTAATGCCCAAGTCCAATTGCTCCTTGTGGATGTAGGTGGCTGGATCAGCTCTTAGGATTAACTGGTGTTTGCCGATGGGAAAACTGGTGCATGCCCCTCAGTCATGGAAACGTGCCAGTCTATGTTACAGTAGGGTGGTGAAGGACTTAAAACCACATTTTCCACCTTCCTGGAGGTCATGTCAAATAGGTGTTTATAATTTCTTTAACAGATCAGCAGAGCTTTGAGTCTTGCTGGACAAGCGAGTACAGTGTAGGTGTCTGGGCCCCTGATCACAAAAAAGCCACGGAGGAGCTGGAGCAGGTCCAGAGAAGGGCAACGAAGCTGGTGAGGGGTCTGGTGCACAAGTCTTATGAGGAGAGGCTGAGGGAGCTGGGGTTACACAGCCTGGAGAAAAGGAGGCTGAGGGGAGACCTTATTGCTCTCTACAACTCCCTGAGAGGAGGGTGTAGCGAGGTGGGGGTCTTCTTCTCCCAAGTCACAGGTGATAGGACTAGAGGAAATGGCCTCAAGTTGTGCCAGGGGAGGTTCAGATTGGATATCAGGAAAAATGTTTACACTGAAAGGGTTATCAGGCATTGGAGTGGGCTGCCCAGAGAAGTGGTCGAGGCACCACCCCTGGAGGTATTTAAAAGACGGGTTGACACAGAGCTGAGTGACATGGTTTAGTGATATTTTTTTTTTTTTTATCAGCATTAGATTGATGGTTGGACTAGATGATCTAAAAGGTGCCTCCAAACCTAGACAATTCTATGATTCTGTACCTCCCCTCACCCTGCAGCATAAAAGTGGGTGGAAGCACCAGTGTCTGCTCTTTGAAGTTCCCTTTCCCGAAAGTGCTCAATTGTATTGAACTCCCTGCTACGGGGATGGGATCGGTGCACTCTGATCCTCTCTGGGTGCAGAAGTGTTAGGCCTGTTAATCCCAAACATGCTTTGGCATGACCGGGCTGGGAGTAGTAGCCGAGAGCTCTCTAGGGTGAGCAGGAGCACTGGCTGAGCTTGCCAGGCTAGAGCTAGAGCTTGAGCTAGAGCTCCCCAGGCTAGAGCCCCTAGAGCTGACCCACTTTATTCAAAACAACAAGACGGATGAAAGGTGCAAGTAACTCTAGTGTGAAGTGTTACAGCATTTGCTTAGATATTGCTCAAATCAGGGCCTCCTCTAGCAGCATTGTGTTTTCTGATCCCTCCACTAAGATTTTATGTGTACATTCACAAGCTGTAACTTTGATGCACAAGGAATACATATAATCAGTAGCTTGCCACTGCTGGCTGCAAAGAGGTTGCTGCTGTGTAGCTCTGCTCACTGTTTTTGCACATTCCCCTATGTGCCTGTGATGTGCACTCCTCATAGTATCTCTGCTTTTAAGAGTACCTGCCTATACTGCAGGAAGAAGTGGCCCATAAGAGATTTATCTCCTTTCTCCATGAAAAAAATATATTTGTGAGCGGTTTGGGGAGTTTGGGCTAAAACATCATGTACAGTAATATAATCCTCACTGAATAGTAAACAGACTATAAATAGTAAACAGGATACAATAGTAAACAATAATATAATCCTCACTGAATAGTAAACAGTGAGGCAGCTTCATACCATTTGGGACTTGGAAAAATTTCTTCCTAATAAAGAGTAATGCAAGGTTTCTGACACGGAAAAATTAGAGACACAGCAGGGAAGCAAATCTAGCAAAAGAAGTCCAAGGTCTGCAGTGCTGTTTGGGAAATGAGGCAGCGAGGCTGATAGCCAGCTAACAGAAAGAAAAGTTAGCAAGGTTTTAATTAATTGAGTGTGTATGAAAGCAGTGGGTGGGAGAGTGTGTTCTAATATGCGAATAAGCAGGGACTGGAGGAGAACACAGGATGGAAACAGCAGGGTACGACAAACCAGAGAACTAATTTAAACTCCCATGCAATGTAGGAGAGGCTCCAGGTGAGGCTGTGATGAATACCTCATCTGGGCTTGCAGATCTGTGCCTGGATGGAAAGTCAGGGCAGCCTCGCAGGCAGGGGCTGCATGTAGAGATAAATGACAGGGGAACGACTCTGTGCCAGACCTAATCTTCATTTCTCTGCTTTTCCTTCTTTTCAAATCCTGTAGCTTTTGGTTTTGTTTTAGATGGTAAATAATCTGGAGGCAGTGAGGTGCAGAACTTCCAGCATACTCTGATGCACTCTAACATGCGCCACTAATTCTGAGTCTTTGGCCCTATTCCATACTTGTATCCCTGTAAACTACTGTAAAAAAAGGAAACTTGTCCTTTGTTCTGCTGTCCTTTCATTACCATGTGTTTTACAGGCCTCAAGGAGATGATTTTCTAGCTCTGTGGACACTGGTCTCTTCTGCATCAGCTGCTGTGATTATTAAGCATTGCATTTGTTGGCTATTCTGAAGAAAGCCAGAGCGTACTTGTGTGTCTTGTGGAGGTCTATTTTGGCTCATGTATTTCTCAGAAGTTGAGATAATGCTGCAAATGGCTGTGAGAGGAGTAAAGGCTGCAGCATTTCTCTGCATTAATTGTTGGTCTGTAAATTGAAGGAAAATGCTACGAAGAGAAAAACTGCAGATACTGTCATATTAACTTCTATGTCCATGTTATCATATTTAGCTACCAGCTGCAATGACATTCACCCTTGAGCCTCTACTGTTTGCAGAATCCCAGCATCGGTGCTTTTGGATTTTAATTTGCCTTTTTCTCTGTAATTTCTAAATTGCTAAGGTCTTCAGCCGCACAGAAAATCCAATTAGAAAAAATTTGGTGAAACCAAATTTGATGAAACCATTTTGTCAGAGAACATGTAATTGATCATGTGGTATTTATAAGAGCATCGTGGCTTGGACTTCCACTGCATTGCCCTGGTTACTTCAGAAGAGCCCCAAATCTGCTACTTTCTGAGCTGGTATCTGAGGAAACAGGGGTTACATCACCTTTGCTTTTCCAGGTTTGGTTCAAACATAAACGTCATTCTCTCACATCTACAGATTTGGATTTCTGTGGTCCACCTAATCGTTTATGTAGTTGAACAGCTCCCCAAAAGAAGATGAGACCTGATTTCCATCAGGTGGTTCTGGATGTGCCTTGCTTGTACATGCTTATGCTGCGTGGTACACACGGTACTAACTGCAGTGCAAGGATGTAGTATTTCATGATGTCAAATTCTGATCTAAATCAGGGAGATGATTTATATTCAGGACTTTGAGGTCTTGAGTACGATTGGCTTATGTAGTATTCTGTGGTTAGAAAGTTAGAGAGTATAAGGAGAAAGACATTTCAAATATAAAAGGAGGGGAAAAAAAATCCTGTCCAGCTCTTTTAGACACATTTCCAACCCTTTTGTAAGTTGCACAGCATTTTGGTGTATATTAATTACTATATTTACATTTTGATTTTATTAAATTTGTTACATTTCTTTGAAATGCATCCACTGAATTTGTTAATACATTTTTCCTCCAAGAAACTGTTGTATCATTGTGTATTATCTACAAGAATTGTATTTTAAAATGTCACTGTTGTCACACTTCAGCTCTGATTTTAATGCCTATACCTGGCTTTTGAGGCATCAAACTGAGCATCATGGTAATATCACCTAGGTAAGTGTGAAACCTCACCCACAGAGAATCCTATGAAATCAGCTCCATATTACAGAGGCAGAATTATTTTCCCCTTTCGATTGCTTTCAAATGCAGGATATGAACACTGTGGCATTTCTCATTTATCTGAATATGAAGTAGGTTCCTTCTATTTTCTAAAATGTCTGTATTTCATAGTGCTCATCTAATTTCGGAAATATTTTTCTGTTCTAGGCTCGAAATCTATAATGTGTTAATTCCATAGCTCAAAGCCAAACCAAACTGTTTTTAAAAAGCTTCACTGTTGCCCATTTAACTCCCTGTAGCTGAAGGATAGTTCCACTAACGTTATTTTCCTCAGCCTTCCCATTCCCTGAAAATTATGCTTGGACAAAACGTGACCACTGACCCTTTGTTTCAGAATCTGACAGGTTGACAATCACTTGCGTTTTAAACCCAAAATAACTGTCTCTGAATTAGGGAAAGAGCTGTGGGAGCATTAAGAAGAATATTAAGAGTAACGTGTGAAGTAATAGTTTATCAGGGAATAAATGGATAAGAAAATAAAAAGCAATAATCATGCCATGATTTAATCACATCTTCAATCCTGAGTGAAGACTAATTCCCCTGCATCTTCCCCCCACTGTAGGATCTAGTAGAACCTGAAAGGTGTGCAGAAGTGTGATAAAGCTGGTTACAGTAGGCAGTAACTTTTGCTTAAGAGACATTTCAACAGCTTGTAAGAGAGTTGAGAAAGAAGGGCTGTGATAGAGGAATACAAAATCCTAATGGTGTGGGTGAAGTACATGATTATTCAGTTTCTTACAATAAATAAGTAGGGGATAACAAGTGAATGGCATCCTCAAGTTATAAATAGAAGAAATTGCCCTCACACTGGAAATCAGACTGATTTTTCTGCTGCAAACTGTAACCCTTTTGTGCAGGTTGTTTGTAAAACAAATACATACCCATAAAAGTATACTTACGAACCAGTGTGTAAGTAATTGCCTACTAGGAACCCCTTTTCAGAGATTCAGTAGTCATGCATTGGGCACTTCAAAAGTGATAGTGGAGAATGTTCCTATTGTTCAGAGCAGCAGTTTAAAGAAAAAAAAGCATTTCATTTCAGAAAGCTAAACTACCGAGCTGATCTGACACCACTGATTCTTGTACCTATACAGTACTGGCTGCCGCATAGTTCTCTACAGAAGAACAGCCATGCTGTGTTAGACAAAACATCTATTTAACCTACTATTTTACTTCTCAGGTAGCCAGCAGCATGTACTTAGGAAAACAGTATAAAAACAGGGACAGCATGCAAGTGCTATTTCCCCTGTGGGGACAGACACATTCAGCTCAGGGACTTCCAAAGCCACAGAAAATAGTTTTGTGTTTAACGGTCCCAGCGGATAAACAGCAAATGCAGTTGATGTGCTCTCACGTCACAGCAGCTTCTGAGTAACTATGGAAATGTTGCTTTTCTGTCTTTTGATCTCTGGATAATCTGTGTGAATTTCCCCCAAGAAAAGCCTTTTGTCTGTAAAGTGCCTGTTTTCAGTTTGTCAATATTAGTATGTCAGCCATGTACAATTAAAGTCTCAGGGTTTTATCTGACCTGCCTATGTAGGCATTAGAGAATAGGCACATAATATTTATACTGTGCAATTAGGGGAACTGATTAATTGTTGAAGGCCCCACTGAATTGGAAAACAATGTATATTAGCCTATCTGCTGCATTTTAAACTGTGGTCCATGGATTGTGTCGTCTGTGGATCACACATAACGTAATGACAATGGAAACTAAAAAAGTAAACCTCTTCTCACTGGGCTTAAATTTGCCATGTAGCTCCATCAGAAAATTTCTAAGCATCCACAAAATGAGATGGAAAAATATATAAAGAAGGGGAGATCAGCAAGGAAGGCGGAAAATAGCTTCCCATTATGCTCAATAGAGACCTCCATCCTTTTTATCTAATTTTTTTTTTTGTAATTGACAGGCCACCCAAAACTTCTAGAAGAAAAACAGTGGTCTACTTTCTGAGCAAAGAAAATCCATAGGCCAGATTGTGCAGTATCGTCCCAAAGTTTTTCAGTGAGAAGCAACCAAACCCAAACCTTACCTTTGAAATTCTGTTCTCATTTTAATGTTGTCTGCATTTTTATTTGCACTCCCAAAAACTTGAGGTTACAGTTTTGTTTCACTTGTCTACAGTGAGCTGATAGATTGCCTTTTTGTGTTTGGCATAACATTGGGTGAGAAAACAGCAGTCAAGAAGGTATTGCCAAAGAGACAGCCCCACTGCCAGTCTCACATTCCTGGTCTTCCCTAGAGAAGACCAAAATGCCACAAGAAACAAAATGATGTTTGAGTATTCAGTGCTTATAAATACTTAAAAAGGAGAGTGTCAAGAAGATGGGGCCTGTCTTTTTTCAGTGGTGCCCAGGGACAGGACAAGAGAAAATGGGCACAAACTCAAATATAGTAAGTTCCACCTTAACCTGAGGAGAAACGCTTTTACTTTGAGGGTGGCAGAGCCCTGGAACAAGCTGCCCAGGGAGCTGGTGGAGTCTCCGTCTCTGGAGACATTCCAAACCTGCCTGGACACATTCCTGTGCAACCTGCTCTGGGTGGACCTGCTTTGGCAGGGGCTTGGACTAGATGATCAACAGAGTTCCCTTCCAACCCCGTATCATTCTGTGATTCTGTGATGCATGATGTTTCTGCTAATCTCAGGTCAGGTGAGAAGTGGGGAAAGGTGTGCTGCAAGTCCTGCTGGAGCAATCTGTAGCGTCTGCCTCACAGGGCCTTTATGAGGAACTTTGTATTTGGAACAAATAGGCACCTCAACCCACTAACAGCCGTTCCTCCCCAGGATGTCTGTAAAGCGATTAGCGAGATCATAAAATTAATAAATGGTTTTTAGAATAGGCCTCTGAAGCACCACAGCCCTCAAGAGGAAGGAGCCGCTTCCCCCATGTATGTAGCCCTCCCGCAGCCGGCTGAACACCTCCTCCCTACTGACTGCTGCTACGGTTACTGGTCCCAGTCGCGATGGGATCTGAGTCAGCAGACTTCTCTTTTTTTTTTTTAACCCAGGCTGTTGGGCTTTTCTCTTTAGCTTTGCGGGGCTGCAGGTGCCCAACAGCACCGGTTAACGCCAACGGCCGCCTGCCCCCGGCTCCCCCCCTCAGCGGCGGCCGTTGGGCCACGCCCCGCTAATGGCTCTCCCAGCAGTCCCCGCGCCGGACGCGGCGCTACCGTTTCCCCCCTCCCACCTTCGTCCCGGGGGCTGCTGGGAAATGTAGTGCCGCTGTGGGGAAGCGGGAGCGGCTTGGAGTGGGGGGCGAGGTGCCGGTGGTTTCCCGGGGGTGGCTGCGGGCGGGTGTGGGTATAGGTATGGCTGCCGACGCTATCGTCCCCCTCCATCCCAACCCCTCGCAGTCCCCCTGGGGCGGTCCGCCGGCCGGCCTGTGCAGCAGGAGGCCGGGGTCGCCGCTGCAGAGGCTCTGTGAGGTGTTGGGGCCGTTTGTGGCACAAAATGGCACCTGGTGGTTGTAGTGGAGCGGGCGAGCAGGCCCTGGAGCTGGGGCTTCGACTCTGTCACATACCTGAGGGCAGATGAACAGCCGTGTGCCAATGATGGCAGTTGGGCAGTGAGCTGCAATGAAGCGAATGGCATCTGATACAGTAGCATGGGTCTTGAAATGTTTTCTCCAAGCCTGGAGCTTAGGTGTGCCGCTGTGGTGGGATTTCCATCAGTGGGAAAAGCACCTGGATGCTTACACGTAAACAAGTTTACACCCCTGCAGTTTCATGTCGCCGGGGTTCAGTGTTACAGGCCACATTACAGCCAGACCTGCTTCTCTGTGTTGCCAGGGCCAGTATTTGTTTCAACATCTGTGATATTTAAGGCTTAAGTAATTCGCAGTTCCTGGCTTGCCTTGTGTTCCCTTTGGCCTTTGGTCATATCCTGCGTTCCTCAACTCTTTGGTGATCACAGTCCCTCCTCCTCTAGGGGAATCCTTTCTGCTTCCAGTAATGGTTTGGAGATCATTAGCAAATCCATGTTTACTACATGTTGTAATTCTAACAGCCTCCCAAGCACCACCTCTTTGTCATTTGGCTGTTATCTCCTACACACCTTTTTAAGGACGGATTCTCAGCTCTTGTCACCACTCCCTTTTTGTGCGTTACTACCTTCAGCACTCCCGAAACTCAACAGTCCTTCCTACTCGACAAACTGACCACTGCTTTAGTTCTTTTCTTAGAACTTAGACCACTTTATTTAGTTCTTCTTCTTACTGATCTCTTCAGCTTACTTTATTTCGCCTCTCTAAATCTTAAAAAGCAATCCTTTGCTTGCCAGTCCCATTGCTAAAATGGTTACCTGTGTCTTAGCCATTCCCCATTCACCTCAGAAATCTAAGGAAAGCCTTTCCACAGAGGAGGTTGCTCAGACACTTGAATATCAGGAGAATGAAACGTGGAGGGGATTATGAGAGGCTGGTGGCAGATCAGTTCCCAGTACAGCAAAGCCAGAGAACCTCTTAAGCATCAGGGATATAAGAATGTTAATGACCCACAGGATCTGCTTCTTTGTTCATTTTTTTTCTTAGGTCTGGAAAACAGGGTCAGGAGGACCTCTGATGGGCATGCCTGCTGCCCCCTCAGAGGTGGCTCTGTGAGGAGGGGAAACAACAATTGTCAAAGCTGGGATAATAAAGCACGTAGGATCGTGGTTTGCCAGCCTGACTTACAGAGGTGAGGACTGCAGTATAAGAGAGCCTGCTGCTGCACGGGCCTGAACAGGAGCTAGCGAGAAGAGTAGTGGCAGCAATGTTTTACTGGCACCATTCCTCCCTCACTACTTTTCTTTAGCACTGGGAGGCTGCTGGCCTGAATGATGCCAACCATTAAGTAAGCTGCTCACTGTAACATCCTAAAAGGTTTCTGTAAAGTGCAGAGCTCCTCTAACAAAAAATTACTGGAGTACCTTGACAACAGGCAGTGTTGTTTCCAAACCAAAAAAATAATGGCTGACATCTACTCTTCCTACATCTTGCTGAGCATTCTGAACGTTCTGTTTAGGTCTGTCTCCACAGTTGGCTAATGTTTGTTGTCCATCTTTTCATCACTTCTGTTTCTGTTGTATCTCACTACTATATGACTGTTGCTGTGTGTAATGAAATGTGAGTGAAAGGAGGCAAAGTGCTCAAGAACAGTTCAACCAGTGGCTCACTTACTTTGTTTTGGGGTTGTGTTTATTTTTGTTTTGTTGGTTTGTGGTGTTTGGGTTTTTTTGAGAAACAGATCTGTGTTTCTTCATCTGCCAAATATTTATCCTGCCGTCACTGTGTTCAGGTGTGATAGGAAGGGAAACCTAGGGTTTAGGAATAGGAAGGGTTTTATTTCATGTACTTCCCTGTAAATCTCCTTCGTGTTTGGCAAACTTGCTTCCCCATGTGGAAAATTGATCTGTAACTACTTTGAAACTAACATGTTGTTTCAGCTTTTTCTCTGAAGCATTTAACACATTCCCTAGCAAAGTTTATAATACCAAACGTTATTTGCTGATGATTCTATAATTAAAAAAAAAAAAAAATTTAAAAGCTTTCTGAGTCCCGTATCTCAGAGATAGTGGCTGCTTCATGAAGTGATGGTCATTAGGTGTTGCTGGAAATTACCTATGTCTATCCTTTAACAGCATACTCTGGACAGAGCCACAGAAAGCCACAAATTCATCACTTCATGCAAAAGAACAACATTTCAGTGTTTGACCACCAAGAGGGTGGTCAAACACTGGAACAGACTTCCTAGAGAGGTTATTGATGCCCCAAGCCTCTCAGTATTTGAGAGGCATTTGGACAGTGCCCTTAATAATTTGCTTTAACTTTTGCTCATCCCTGAATTGGTCAGGCAGTTGGGCTAGATGATCCTTGTAGGTCGCTTCCAACTGAAATATTCTATTCTATTCTATTCTTTTCTATTCTATTCTATTGAAAGTCAGGGAATGAGGAATTACATTGGAAAATGCAGTTTTTATCTCATCCTTATATATTTAGACATATTCTTGTTGCATTAGTTGTCCATGAAATGTCTAAATCTGGGGACTGTTTATATGAAGGTCAGTGTAGTACACAGATTTCAGATTTGATAGGTTACTATTATTCACAAAATAGTCTAATTTTAAAGAAGATACATTTGTACTAGTGAAGAGGAATTTCCTCTCTGTGTAATTTCATTATGGCTAAATGTCCTATGACTGTGAAATCTTGAGTGAAAAACCTATGAAGTGAAGGGCATGTTGTCTGTCCTGAACAGCTGAGCCAGTGCTGCCTGCTTTTCAGATCCAATGTCCAGACTAATCAGTCCTTCCAGTGGAACTACTACTTGCCTATATGTTCTCATCATTGCCTGTGTTGTCCCTTTGTAGAAAGTCCCTGTGCCAAATTTCCACTTTCATTTGATTTCTCCTGTTTCTTCTTGATGAATGTATCCTGTGAACTTCATCTCCTCTGTTCTGCCACCTCCTGCATAGATGTAATGGTGCATTCCTTCATTTGTTTAGGATCTGTAGCAACCACAGCAAAAGGTACGCACCAAAATACTTAACACATAATAAAATGACACCTTAATTTGATTTATTACCAAGACAAATGGGACAAATGTAATGAGGAGCTTCCGGGCTTTCGTATTAGTGCAATTAAATGTGTGTGGAATGGAGCTGGCAAGATTGTCATCATGCTGTGTTCAGCCTTACCCAACCTCACTATCATTCCAGTTCCTGGTGGCTGTCTCTCAAGGCCTGACAGAACTGGAGATGAATGGAAGACATCAGAGATAAGAAGACTTAGAGGTATAATATGAACCGGAGCTCACGATGGGCAAAAGTCAAAATGCCACCTTAGATTTCAAAAAGTCACAGAATCACAGAATGATATGGGGTTGGAAGGGACCAATCCCCCTGCCAAAGCAGGTCCACCCAGAGCAGGTTGTGCAGGAACTTGTTCAGGTGGGTTTTGAATGTCTCCAGAGATGGAGACTCCACCACCTCTCTGGGCAGCCTGTTCCAGTGCTCTGTCACCCTAAAGTAAAGAAGTTTCTCCTCATGTTTAGATGGAACTTCTTATATTCAAGTTTGTGCTCATTTCCTCTTGTCCTATCCCTGGGCACCCCTGAAGAAAGTCCAGCCCCTATCAGTCAGTATATATTTGTTGCCTCATACAGACTAAGATAACTATATATCAGCAGTGGATAGATTTATTTACTTCATATAGGTCAGTATAGTCTAGTAATAAAACTTATCCAATCACCTTGTATAGATACACCTGTAAAATAACTTTAGACTATTGTTAAAGGGAGAAAAGAAAGGTGTTTTTCCAAGGGCAATACTCCTCTAGTCCTAAGCTTGTGTTCACATCTACTGGTATTGCATACCTTCTCTGAGACTTAGGTGTGCTTGGAAGGGAATATTTTCTTCCCTTATGGGTTATCTTTCTGTTGGTGCTTGAAGTAAAATATTAATTTTTCATTTAAACGTGTTTCTTTTACTTTTTTTTCTTTCTTTGTTATGCACAGTTGTACATGTCCCACACTCCATATTACTGTAACGCTTGAACTTTTCTGTACAGTCTTCTTCTTTGTTTACTGATTGTGAAAAGGCAACTTTTAGGGGCTTTCATTTTTATAATACAGACAAGAGCACAGTACTGGCTATTTCTTCTGAAAATTGGACACCCTTTTACAATTCCTGCACAAAAGCGCATTACAGCTTTACAAACTGAATAATAAAGGTATCGATTAAAACTTCTCCCATTTCTCTGCGGTTTGTTCAGGTTTCACTTTGTCTATTTTGCAACGCTTAGAAGCACAGGCCAATACTGAAAGTAGTCACAGTCTTTGCAGGATGTTATTTTCCAATATTCCATATCAGTTTTAAATGCTATTGTATTTCTCTTTAAGGAAAAGAAAAAAAAAAAGTATGTATTTTGTACTCTGCGGAATAGTTTGCAGAGGTAAAATACAAGCTTGTTTGGCTTGTGACTAAGTTTACAACAAACAAGAACACCATGCACAAGCTCTTAAACCAGAAAAACAGGGCCAGCAGTGCATGAAAGACTTGTGAGAGATAAACTGTCTCAGTTTCTCTGAATGGGATGATCACAGGAGGGAAGAGAGGATTGCATGGAGAAGGGTGAGGGGGAAGTGGGTGAGCTTCTGATTTAAAAAGCTGGGTCATTACCTCAATAATCCTGCTGGTTTCACTGCTGAGACACATTGTCAAAATTGCTCTGTAATGTCTCATGCTCTTTCGGGACGTGTAGTTCAATAACACTCTGGTCTCTGAGAACGAGAGCAAGGAATCAAGGTGCACCCTAATGGTACCTTAGCTCTGCCTCCTGGAATGGGTGGTGATCACTTGGAGTTGTTTTCTGGTATCCAGCTATGTCCTCATCTTTAGGTGCTGCTGAATTGAGGGATTAAGTGATCAGCTGGAACATCGAGAGAGAGCTGTTGTTGGGGCATAAGGTGATTCACCCCATTTATATGATCAGAAGAAGGCAAGAAAGATTCCCTAAGGAATCCAGATTGGCCACAGCTGAGTTTTATACCATGTGTCAGTGTAAGGGCTGCTGATGAACCCAGAGGAGGGGATTGTGGGTGTCCATGGTGTGGACCTGTGAAAGGACAACTTTGTGTAAGCATTATGTGGCTGAGAATAAAATAAACAGTTGTAAAATTTAACAGAATTAATTCTGAGTATCAGACTAAAAGTTTGAGTTCACAGCTGTGTGGGATGCCTTGGTTTAATAGGTCTCATGTAAACATATGGTTAGATTTATCAACAAGATGGAAACGATGTCAGAGTCTCAATTCTAGAGCAGTATCTATAAACTTTGCAGGCAAAAATATATTTATGTGGATTAAACTGCAGTTGCTCAAAGAGAGCAGAACTTAGGTGTTTTTGGCGTGTGTCTTAACTCATTATTGCCTGACTTCAGAAGTTTGAGTGACACTGAATGCAGTGCATGGTTGGTATGTGATCCTAGTCTGATCCTTCCTCTCCTCGTACACCTCTCTACAGCAAAACAGGGCTATTGGTCACACTTTGAAATAGCTAAAATGTATTAGGCCAATGAGAGAAACAAAATATTTGGTGTAACTTTGCCAGATCCTGACAGTGTATTGGGAACATCCCTTTCCTGCTCACCTTTTCCCTAAATACTTCATCCTTATGCCAGGCAGTGTTCCCACTTCACCCTTTAATTCCCATTGAACTGTTGCAAGTGGCAAAGTTCTAAGTGTGTGAAACGATGCTTTCCAACTCACATTTTCTGTTGCTGGACACACCATAGGCATCAGTTTAGTTTGGGGTTCATTAGTTCTGGGTTACCTGAGGTACCTGATGTCTGCATCTAAAGAGGGCTCTTTATAATGGGGTGATTAGCTTGATTGTTTTTCTTTGGAAAGGAAAGGGTGAGACTCTCTTGTCTTCAGCCTAGTGAATTTGTACCAAGATCTGACTGAAATGGAGGATGCATTCCAGTAGTTAAATCAGTGCATTGATTGGGGTAGATCAGTGGGTTGGGTGGAAGATGAGCCCAGGCCAGTGATTTATTTACTCCTCAGTAATTTATGCACAGCACAGTTATGTTAACGAGGAGCTTGCAATCACTGTAGCCACCCAAATCAAGTATGACCATATGGGTATAAAGTGCTCCAGGAAAATAAGAAATAAGAACTCAAGATTTTCTGGCAGCAGCTTCTGGAAGAAGCAGAACAGAGATCTGCGATGGCTTGTGAGAGCTCTGTCTGCTCTGTGGTGAAGAGGAGGCTTATTTAAATCTCATGGAACTGGAATGTGCTATAGTTCTGTTCTTCCCAGTCTGAGGGTTAAATCTGCATTTCCTTCGATGTCTCTCCAGCTAACATGAAAATAACTTCCATGTGTCACTTCTTTTCTCTATAAAAATAGCTGGAGTTCCTTCTAAATTGCATTCAATATTCAGAATATACCCCCAAAATACAAATATCCCCAAGTACTTGAATATAGTTGTAATTTCTTCATTTCAATATGTTCTTGAGGGTTAGAAGACCTATTCTGTTTTTTCTTCAGTGCTAAAGAAGAGCAGTCTTCCAATATTCAACCAGTGTCTTAAACTCCCAACACCTTTCTGAACATCAGTTCTGATAAGTTTTGTGTTTGTGTTACATTGATGAAGAAATGAGGAGTGAGGTGAAGTCCCTTCGTGGGGAGCACAGGGAAAGCTGGTCCTCAGTCTGGGTTAGGTCCGCAGGGCTCTCATCTCACAGGCCTGCTTTCTGACCATGACGACACATTACTGGACCAGGATGTCTTTTTGCCGCCTTGCTGGTATTCTAATAGGGAATTTTTGGCAGAAGGACATAGAAGTTACATTTCCATACTTTTCGGGAAGAGCTGTAGGAGAGAGAGAGTCAAACTGAGGGAAATGCAGAAGAATTGAGTCACTGCCTGCTCCGAGAGACAACCAAGACTTGGCCAGTCCTCCAGTGCTATCTGGAGAGGGTGCTGTCAAACCAGCAGGAGCTATGGAGAGGAGACACCAAGGGTGTGAACTAAGTAGCCTGAGGTAGGCCTGCAAGGGAGGACTGAAGGGATTGCGGAGTCCTCTGTTGGTAAGGAGGAGTTGGAAGAGTTGGACTGAGGAACAAAATCGTAGAATCATAGAATTGTCTAGGTGGAAGGGACCTTTAAGATCATCTAGTCCAACCATCAATCTAATGCTGATAAAAAAAAATCACTAAACCATGTCATTCAGCTCTGTGTCAACCCATCTTTTAAATACCTCCAGGGATGGTGCCTCAACCACTTCTCTGGGCAGCCCACTCCAATGCTTGATAACCATTTCAGTGTAAACATTTTTCCTAATATCCAATCTGAACATCCCCTGGCACAACTTGAGGCCATTTCCTCTTGTCCTGTTGCCTGTGACTTGAGAGAAAAGACCGACCCCCACCTCTCTACAGCCTCCTTTCAGGGAGTTGTAGAGAGCAATAAGGTCTCCCCTCAGCCTCCTTTTCTCCAGGCTGTGTAACCCCAGCTCCCTCAGCCTCTCCTCATAAGACTTGTGCACCAGACCCCTCACCAGCTTTGTTGCCCTTCTCTGGACCTGCTCCAGCACCTCCATGGCTTTTTTGTGGTAAGGGGCCCAAAACTGGACACAGCACTCGAGGTGGGGCCTCACCAGTGCCAAGTACAGACTCCTCTCGGGTCCTACTCACCACACTGTTCCTGATACAGGCCAGGAGGATGCAGGAGAGAGGACGGGGGTGCTATGATGCTGCTGCTGGGGAGATGTAGGGTGTTGTGCAGGGCCAATTACTTGTGTTGCCCATGGAGCAATTTAGGAGCTGTGATTACCATTCAGAGAAAGATATGAGCAGAAAATGAGGGTGGCGGAGAATAATGTTATTTCCTTTTGTGATGAAGCAGGACTTCAATGAAGGGCACAAGATCGCTTTTAGGGCAAATATAGCTTTGCCGGCTCTTTCAACCAAGAATGTTTTTGTTTCTTTGAAGATGAGATTACGAGATTCTGACAGAGCTGTCTGTCTCCATGGCAGCAGAGCAGGCTATGGAGGGGACAAATGCAAGCCCAAGTTTTCATTTCGGCTAATGCTGTTTTCTTAGGACTTGCCAGCACTGGGACACTCAGGAATGTTAAACTGAAATAAACTAATGCACGTACGCTAAGTTGCTAAGTATGCTAAGAGGACTAAACCTCTATGTGGATGCTCTTATTCATTGCCACTTAGATCACCATATCTTAGCCTACTGTGAGATAAAACCACCTCTCTTCTGAATGAAAATGTAATAAAGCCTCATTTACATACATTGACTAGTTAATTTGTCTTGACTAGACATTTTCCTTAGCATCGCCGTGTAAATGAAGCCTGAAGTGAAGGGGCCACATTGTTGGGCAATGAAGATCCCAAGCTTAGCTGAGAGTGGTGTTAGGGTATGACAGGACCAGACACTTCTCCTTAGGAAGCTCTTGTTAACACTAATCTAAAAATATCTGCTTCTTGATGCAGACAGTCACATCTATTATAGGACGTTTCAATCTGCCTTTTTGAAAAAGTTTATAGTGAGGCAATTCCAGAAATATTTGGAGGCTTCATATTTCCTTGATCCCAGCCAAATTGGTTTCAGGCCTCATTATGGTAGGCAAACTATAAGACTGTCTGTCTTATTAGCTTACTGGTAATAGCCGAAGACTGAGTTTACATATCAATTATCTACAAAAAATAGGGTCAGGAAGTTTGGGGACATCCATGGCAGACAGATATACTTCATTGGCAAATCTGTTTCACAAATACATAGGCACTTCTTTCAGTGTAGAAGGTCATAGTAAAAAGGACAACTGATCTGGTGTTACAGGGTTTATTGCATGATGTTTGACAAGGTAGAATGACTATGGAGACTTACCAAAACAAAATATGGTAGAAAGGTCAGAAGCGGAGCTCAGAACTCTCTATTTTGTGATAGTGGGTAGATACATGACTTTGAGTATTTTTTAGATGCTTGCATTTAATTCATTCTGGTCTTCGGAAATACAAAAAGTGCCCATCTGTTGTGTCAGTGATCCCAGCTATAGGTAGTCTTGCTTATCCAGAAGCTATGACACATTTCCCACAGGAACAAGAAATAGGATAATTAACATTGTCAATCAGTTAAGAATGCATTTCACAATTTTCATATCAAAAGAACCTCGCTCTCTTTATCTGAAAGGGTATTCCCACAGGATGATGATTGTAGGTAACACCTACAATCACCCTTGTACATAAGTGGGAGCTGACTTATCCCAAAAGTTAGTTGAGTTCTGAAGATGGAGATGTCGGAGAACCACAAGAGTTAGCAATAGCTCTTTGAAAGATCCAGAGCTGATGACTCCAAGGGATCTAGTGTGTTTGTCAGCCCATATGAGTATATCGGTCTGGACCTGGATAATATGCCACATTCTCTAAAGAAAATGATTCTCTAAGCCCCGAGGAATGTAAAATGACAGGTAAAGGGAGAATCAAGAAGTATATGGGTGATAAAACTAAACCAGAGTGGAACTCTATGGATTTTGTTTGTTCTTTTTCCAAATCATTAGCAGCACTCTAGAAATTGAATGATTTTTTTTTCACCAACAGAGTACTATTTAAAATAATTAGTACTTAACAAATAGCTGATGCTGAAATACTGAAAATAAGTGATCGAAAGCATGAGATTCTAACTCAAATAAAATTGTTGCACTGAAAAAAGCAAGGCAGAATTACTAAAAAAAGAGTGAAGAAATACATTATACACTGAGGCCACCTACTGGGTATTGTTGAATTAGCAGACCAAATGGTAGAAAAACTGGAAAGAGTTAGTTGGCAGTAGTCCAAAACAAAGTAAGAGAGCTATCATGCTCTTTAAAAAACCCTCAAAAACCAACAAGAAACAAACCCAAAGAAAAAAACTACACACCTCCCCCTCCAAAAAAACCCCACCAAAACCAAAAACCAAATCAAAACAACAAAAAAAAAACCAACAGGTGAAAAGAGATCTAAAATCTTTGTTCTGGAAACTGATTTTTTTTTTTACTCTTTAAGAAGTTTCAGAAGAAGAAACTGAACCTTTTCATAAGGCTTCATTTTTTTTATTTTTTTTTTTTTGTGGCTGTCAGCCCTCCGAAGGGATATTATCATTTTTTCCAATGATAACATGGTCCCTTGTGCTCTAATAAATGTGACATGACTGAGCTGATGCTCAGAGTAGTGCAACTCTTTGGATCTGGATTCTGCTGCCCTAGCTGGAGAGCTTATCTTCATCTTTCTCCTTTGTAAAATCAAAGTAGGTTGTCCTAAAAGAGTCTGGAAGCTAATTTGTAAAACATTTAATTTTGGTGCTTTAAACTACTCTCATTCAAACTAAACAGTAGAGTTCATCCATGGTGGTATGGCAGGAAAAGGGCATTTTTATCTCTTGAATTGTGGTCAAAATATCAGAAATGATGACTAATAATTATATAACTGAGTGATTCCTTTTAACTTAATCATGAAAATAAAATCAGTATCTGGGTTTGCTAATGGCAAGTTAAGTCAAAGTTGCTCCGAGAAGAACGTAGCAGTAAAATCAGTGTAATGGGCATTGGTCTTACTTAGATCTGTTAAAATTTAGGTTTTTTTTTTCAAGCTGTCAAGTTTAGTGTATATTCCTCAGTTTTAAAATACAACCATTCCTGAGCAAATTCATCAGTCCAGGAAAGTCTTCAGACCTTATAAATGTTGGTGGGGAGTCAGGGGAGGATGACTGAGTGTAACACACTTTCAGCACTGTCTGAAGGAGAATTTCATATGAGTGGAGCCAGGCTGTAAAACTGAAAGATTTACAAGAGCTGAATGGTTTTGATGTCTGACCTTTTCTACCACTTGACCTGTGAGAACCTGTCTAAGAAGCAGAGTATTTTGGGAAGATGGAATGCCATCACCATTCCACCTGCCTTTTGGGCTCTTCTCCATTCCTTTTCCTCTCCACAGACCTTTTCCTCTGTTGATAAGGAAAAGTGTGAATGACTAAAGAACGTGCAGAATTTTGGTGGCTGATTTCAGTGCAAAATCCACAGTGAAACATAGTCTAAACAGAACACTCTTATTTTATCTCCAATCAATTTTATTTTCAATCCAATCCATAGCAATGAATTATTGTAAATATCTTATGGTAACACCAGATTTTAAAGGAATCAGGAGGAAAATATCAAGGATTTGGCAGAGGAAGATTCTCCTTCATTTTAGTGTGGAAGGTGGCATTAAGCTAATTTAGACACTAATGTGTCTAGGCTGCAGGTGGAAGCAGGGTCCACATGATGTCCTGCTAATGGTCCCCTACTGGTGGGAAGATCAGTGCTGCCGCCCCAGTCCTGCTCTACGAGGACTTTGTGTGCTCTGGGACATCATGTTGGACAAGGACTTTGCATGCCGGGGAAATGATGGCATAGGAAAGATGCTATGGTGCTCTGCTGTAAATGCATGAGAGATGGGCTTTGGTGTGTCAGAGGGTGAAGTAGGAGCAGGCGATGCTGTATGGGGTTTGGCTCATCCAAGAGAAATGTTTGTGAGTGTGATGAAAAGAAGGTTAGCTTCCAGGCTGGCCCTAATAGGAAATGTAGGAAGAGCTCTGTTTTAGTCATTGCTGGATGCATCAAAACAAACGGGGCTATGAAATTTAGAGAAGAAATCAAACTGAACTGAGGGGGAAAGGAGAAGTTTCAACATTCCTGACAGGGATGGTTGAAGCCTACTGGTGTGATTGCCCAAGGCAATGGTGTTGGAGTGAGCACGATGCATCCCCTCCTCTCCGCCTGTGTGCGCAGCTCTGTCAGACTCCAAAAAACTTCAGATCACCAGGAAGTCTTTCCATCCAGTAGGACGGGGCAAGAGACCACCTGGTTATCCAGCAGAAACTTGGGAGAGTTTTGGCCTCAGCTGTCATGATTTCTTCTTCAGGTTGTTTTGTAACTAAACAGAAGTGGAGAATGCAGAGCTCAAGAGCTTATTTCACACTTAAAAAAGGACAACATGGGCATGATAGACACGGACATGTAGACATGGCTATGGCGATGGGGTGAGGTCCAAGGGAAACACATACTGCCTGGACAAATGGTAGGGAAGAGGCACTGTTTTTCACTCACAGCATCTGAGCTGTGCCCCGTGCTTCCTAATGCTAAAATATCAGAAGTGGGGAAAAGTACTGTCGAGGCAGAAAGTCTGCTCTGTGGTTTTCCAGGCATTTCACTGCAGATTTATTGTCGGTAAACTTGGCTTCTGAATTATAGGGATGTATTCAATTTTTGTGCTGGCTTCGGTATGTTGCTGATCTTGTGTGCACAATTTTTTTTTCTTCAGAAAAGTTTCCACTTCCTAGGGAATGGATTGTAGATTTAAGTTCTTCTGTTTTCTTCCCTGCTGAAAATAATATGCTGGTCTTCAGCTGATCTGCAAGAGAAAATCTGGCATTCAACATGTGTGCTAATTGGCATTCACTGACGCCAGCTATCAAAGTGATTATGTAGTGACAGCCTCATACAGTATAAACAAATATACTCACAAGATCAACAAGAGGTTTTTATCATGCGGAATCAGGTACAGAACAGATTCTAAGGGCAGTGAACAACTATCTGAGACCTTGTCATGAGACTGGCAATTTCTGCAGTGCTTGGGCACTGGAGAGTGCCCCACTTCACACATCCTATGGGGTAAATGCATTCTCTGTTTAAAAAGATGGTAGTACAGCTGGATGAATATGTTCAACTTGTTAGGAACCTTATTGTCAGAAAGCCACAGGTGTTTTGTTTTTTTTTTTACACAGGACATGTTAAGAGAGCAGAATTACTTTTCTTATTCTGAGCCATTTTCTGTGCAGTCATCACTTGAAAGCAAGGACGGATGAGGTCTATAATAAATCACTATTATTATTATCACAATCTATTGAAATGAAATCATAATTGCTGACCTCTTGGTTAATTCACATTCCTTTCATCTGAACTTGGTCGTTAACTGTGTTGCAAAAGAGCTGAATCTCATTAAGTGTTTGAATATGTGGTGGAAAATGCAACCTGTCAGTTTCTGTGGACACAAAGATGTGCTTCTCTGTCAGCAGAGGGACACTTACCCACAGCACTGCTGGAAAAGACCTGGGTGTTACAGGGGACAATTAGGAGCCCCATTTGAGCCAAGACGGTGCTGGCAGACACTAAGTGGGCTACACTGAGAGGATCATGGCCAGCAGGTTGCAGAAAGTTCTTGTCCACATCTAATCATCTAATAAAAAAGTGCAATAACCACAGGCTCTGGTCTGGGATGTTCAGGATGGACATTAGGTAAAACTTCTTTATTAGACTGATAGCGCAGCACTAGAGAGTGAGTCCAGGGAGATGGAGGAATCTCCTTCCAATTTTCAAGGCTCAGATAGCCAAAGCCCTGGCTGACCATGTTGTGATGAGTGGGATGTTGGGTTAGAAGCCTCTGCAGATACCTTCCAGTCAACGTGTCTATTATTCTGTGATAAGTCCTGTGAAAAAGAAAAGGTAATTCTGCCTGCCTGAAATCAAAGCTGGCAACGCTCAGCTGCGCTTACTACAGCCCGTGAGTATTTTTCATGTGATTTAGAAATTATTCCAAACACAGTGACATCATTCACACAGCTCTGGGCTGTACAATGGTTACAAGGAATCACTGCTATCATTCTTTGGCTGTTGATAGATGTCTATATGGCACAAATTTAAAACAGAAATATCTCTGAAGCCCCTACAGTCCTCATCTCAGGGTACTTGCTGATATGTGCTCCATAAACAAGAATAGAAAACACCTCCACACTGTGAGTTTGTTAAATGGTTCTACAACAAGGAGCCCATGAATCACAAGAAGGAAGTGATCAGTCACCATAGCCACCCCTGGCTCCCCTGGGACTGTGCAGAGATACATCATACCCTTGGTGTTCCTCTTCATCTCTCAGTGTCTGCATCTGTACTAGTAAAGGAAGCAGCATCAGAGCCTGAGCACTCTCCAGTGGTCATCTCTATTGTGGCATTATTAGTGTCCTGCCTGATGGGGGTTTTGTCCTCACCAGTCAGCACTCTCCCTAACAATGCATGACCACGGTTTCAAGGATGGTACAGGGCAGAGACTGTTCCATGAGGCCACCCCATTTTTGAGAAGAAGAGAATTTAAGTCTGTTGACCTCAGCGACGTGACATCCTACTTGTTGCAACACAAAAATGTCCAAAGTTGTGTGTTTCTGCAAGGAGTCAAGAGAACATGATGCCTCAGGTATCTCAGCAGACGGAAAGAAGATTCAGTCAGTGGCAAACATTGAAGTGTTGCTGGTAGATTCAGGTACCATAAACACTGCTTATCTATTG
>JAOTQQ010000012.1:114196772-114207553 GCA_026546715.1 Gallinago undulata
GAAAGAAGATTCAGTCAGTGGCAAACATTGAAGTGTTGCTGGTAGATTCAGGTACCATAAACACTGCTTATCTATTGTTGAAGACTATTTAAGAGCTTGCAGCTGCCCTTCTGGTGAAAAAGAAGCTGTAATGATATACACCTTTGTATCTGCGGTGCATTTTGTTACTAGTAGCATTTGATATCTCCCAGATATTTTAAAACAAATTCTCTATTCACCTTCTTCACGCCGCCCCTGATTTCTACATCTCTTATCATATTCCCAGGTGTCTCTTCAGCGGGTTTATTAATCCTAATCTATTCTACCTCTTCTTTATAGGAATGCCACTCTGTGGTTCAAAATTATCCTTGCTAGGTTTGTCTCTACCTTCTCTTTTCTGCTACACCGCTTCACTCATGCTCTTGGTATTCATAATATACATAACTGATTTTACCCAGTGGCATAATGGCATTTTTTGTCTTGTTCACTATTAACTTCCTAATAGTTCATAGCATTTCCCTTATTTTTTTAAAAAAATCATTATTTACACTCATATTTGATGTTTGTGTTGATATTTTTATGTAACTCCCCGTTATATCTTTAAAATCTCACTCCCTAGTAGTAATAGCTGATTTGCGGCCATCATTAGATTTGTATGCAAAGTTAGGATTGTGTTTTCATGTATCGTTTTACATTTGTTTACATAAATGTAATTGCCTCTACCGTTTTCATACTTAGTCACTCAAATCTCCTGTGGCTCCTCCACAGTTCATTTTCAGCCCTCACGATGCTGTATAACTGCATCAGCAGCACGCCATGTCTCCTGAGTCACACCTTTCTGTGGTCATTTTGGATATGATGAACACTTTGAATCTGACCACAGGTCCTGGAGATGCTCCATATAGCCTGTGATAGTTGGCATTTACTGCTGGGTCTCCTATTTTTTTGAACAATTGTAATGACACAAGGGTTTTTCCCACAAGCCCTTGTTGGTCTATTTTTTTTTAATCGTCAAATGTCTTTTTTGAATCTGTATAGACTATGGTAATTTTCCCACTCTTTATGTCCTTTGTAGGCTTCTTGATTCCTGCAAAGAAGAACAATAGATCTGTGAGGCAAGGTAGTAGCTTTCATAAAGTATATGAAATTATGTCTATATTCTGTATTGCTGGTATCAGTCATTTGCAGGAATCAGATATTGCCTCTGCACAATATAAGTAGAGATATATTGAATGATACCAGTGGAAATGGACACCCGAAATCATGCATAAAAAATATTTCTGGAATATAGAATGTGTTTGTTTTGTTTACACTGCTTTAATAATCTCCTGACAGAATTACAGCAGTGTATACACTGCATATCTACCATTCACAGTTTCCTCAGTCAAGAAATATTGCTGATGCAAGTTATATTTTCCCATCAGAAATTCCTGAGTAGTTATGCAGAGGCAATTACCCACTAGTAAACAGATATTATTACTTTTTCCTGTTCCATTGCAATGAAGATGTATAAAATATAAAGCAGTGCTATAGAATATCTGTTTTGACCAAACACTATTTTTTCCTGTGCTGTGAATAAGAAAGTAAAGGACTCTTATGGCTGAAAAAGAACTGGGAAAAAAAGAATCCTGACAGGTTCATTGTATTTAACTGTTCTAGTCAATAAATCTTCGGTCTTCATTACGATCAGTTAATTGAAGAAAATGAAATGGCAGATATTACAGAGCTCGGGTGTGGACAACATGTCAGCCCTCTGCGGGTTCCAACAAGCAAGCACCATCTCTGCAGAAGAAATAGAATTACTTCTATTTCAGGGCTGGCCCTTGACCTACAGAGCCGTTGAGCCTGAGTGGTAAAAAGTCACTAAAGTTAATAGAAATGACTACTTATAGAGAACTAGCACGTTCACATGCTCCCATATCCTCCCACAGCATTTGAGGTTGTCAGCCATGAAAATAAGCTGTTTCCTCTGAAAAGGAAGGATGCTGGAGAATGAACTGAGTTGCTTTGAGACCTTTCTGCAGGCTTTCAGTGAGGAATAATTGCTAGATGCTATCGGACTGCTGACATGTGGAGTTCAAGGACAATCTCTCTTGGATCTCTTTTATCATCAGGCTAAATTGATCAGGTGGCATAAACTCAAGCGCTAGAAAAAGGTAGATGTTAGTTACTCCGTACAGCCATGCTGCTGTTTCTGTCTTGTTGGCTCTGCTCTTGGACAAAGTCAGCCCAGGGATGAAAAACAGCTGTGTGAAACAGAACCCATGCAAGGGCCATGATGTGAGGAAAGCCTTTCTGAGGAGTGCAAAACGCAGTCTACTTTGGAGTTAGTCGATCCACATCTGTAATTGATCAACCGAATCTATAATTTAGAAGTCCTTTTGCATTCCTTGATTGTGCTAAGTTCGGACATAGCATTGCCCATGAGTAATGCTTTCTTTGAGCTTTGATTGGCTAGACCACCCCATCCCGTGCTGGCAGACAATGACGCGTTACTCAGTTATTCATGCTTCACTTGCTTCCTGGCTGGACTACAAGAGTCTGATGTATTTGGTCACCAGGCTTTTCAGCACTTAGAAGCATTCACCTAGAATAAAAGGCCCTCAGCCACGCTGTTTATTTTGACTGTATCATCAGACCTGTCCTCAGCTGTCTACAATCTCTTCCCACAATGAAGTCAAGAGCAAGATTTGGTCCTTCTCATCGCAGCGGGGTTTCCCACAATGGCCAAAAAGTTTAGTGTTGACAACTACACTCGTCTGTCCCTGCAGACCATTCCCGTTGCTCCCTATCTCCACCTCGGTATGGGTAAATGCTGTCATAAAAAGGAGACAAAATGTTCTTGGAGACCACTCTGGGATTGTGAAATAAATATCCTGGGAGATAAGGACAGTCACAAACCTGACCTTCCATTCAAAGCACGAGAGATGTTTATTTGACCTTCTCTAGCAAAAACACTGCGGCACCATACACGTTTATAATAAAACGAGCTCTACCAAAAGAGGACACTTCACTGCCCAAGTATCTTCCCTTGGGGAGAAGATGAGAGAACAAACAGCACACATCGAGCAAGCAGTCATGCATTCACAGTTGAAACCCTTTAAAACACACACTTACACGTTCACAGTTTAACCGATAGCTTCACAACTTAATTTGTGGTTACCTAACTCATAAGGAGATTTACTAAATACTAAAAGCCAGGCTGGAGATTACACTCCTGGTACCTTGGATAATAACGAAGGTATCAAGTCTGTCCACTGTTAATTTGATCTTATTTTCTATTAGACTCTAAGTGAATTCCAAAGTCACCACACAATCTTTCCTGGCACTTTTCTTTTTCTTTGTATGTTCTTACCCTTTCCCAGTGGGTCCCAGTATGAAGCCTCCAGGAGCTGCTATCCCATACCGACCCACTCCACCACTTTTGTCTTGATTTCCCAGCTCCTTCAGGTGTAGGACTGAGTTTGGGATGGTGGAGCCAAGAGGTGTGTTGGCAGAAGGCAGGTCCAGCTGGTCAGATGTCCACTGTCCTTCCCAGAAGCGAGATCTCACTTTTGCAAGCAGCTTTTTCTCTAGGCACACTGAGGTGGAATTTGCAGCTGAATCTGCAGCCATAACTCGGGGAATTCTTTTTCTGATTTCTTTCTATCAATCACACTCTAGTTTGAGAAATTACAAGCAATTATAAAAGCAAAGAAATTTAGAATACTCATTAAAAAAAAAAGATAAATGTGGTTAAAGAGAGGAAATTTCAAGGCAATAATTTATTTTTGAGGATGCGGGCTTTTATTTGTTTAATACTTAAATCAGTTCAGCAAACTGGTTTCTTGAGAGGAAAGAAATTACACCCACTCCATGGTAGCATATTTTGTCTTTCTTATTGTATTCTCTATTTAATTATATGCTTATTTGCATTCAAATATTTGTTTGAAGGCAGTAATCTAACAACCTCCACAGCCCTATACATCATGAAACAGAAGACATTACAAGCAGCAGAAATTGTCAACTATTTCCTGACAAATCGAGTACACGCTTTACAGAGTTTACACAGAGATTAGTTAAAAATAACCTTGTGTGAAAGTGTTTCTTTTACTGTTTTACATGCAGTGTATAAATATGTACTAAAATAACTTAATTACTTTTATAGTTTAATAAGAAAGAGCTAAGAGTCCAGCTAGATTTAGTGTGAGACTCAATGTGAGTTGTGTGCTTTTTTAAAAAAATAAATAGAACTGTATTTGTGAAAGAATAAAGAGCAATTTTCACGGCATCATTTTGTTTGACCGACATTAAGAATAACATCCTGAAAAATCTTCAGTATCATACAGAAGATATTACCTAAACAAGGGCTGAATCTAAATAACTCATTAATTCTCCTAATGACTAGAGAAGAAGTTTAAATTATTAGTACTAATGTTTTAAAGCTGTCTAGTTTCAGTCCTTCCCTTTCTGAACAATGATGTTTTCCAGGTGATTGAAAATCCCAAAGTAATTAAAAACAAGCATTATTGTTTTCCTTGGTGCAGAACTGAGGTGGCAAATAAAACCAGAATTTCTGTTAGCCCATAAAACTGTAGAGGTCACCATCTCCTTCCTCATCCTCAGTAATTCAATCTAACATCGAAATGGTTAAGTTACACTTTACGGTTTGTCTTTACATCTCAGTTTCGATCTCATTTTGTGTTTGCGATGTTGTACAGGAGGCAACAGGAGCAGATGAATCCGCATGACCAAGAATACAGGCTACATGCAATTATAGAAATTGCTAAATTGCTGGTATTTAAGATCTTCAGAGCCGTTTTGCTTTCAGTCTTTTCTCCTTCATTGACTGAATCTGCAGCAAACGGAGTAATTTCACTCAGTGGATGATTGCAAGGTAAATGAAAGAGTTTAGCATCACTTTTGGAGGTGCTAAATCGAGGAGATATTTTTAGTTAGCCCTAAAAACATTGGATGTTGCCCTCACTAATGATATCTAAAAACTCCTTGGTTGTATCTAAACCCCCTTGTTAAATTCACAAGATCTACATTAACATATAGTTATTGTAATATGCCATTATACTATCTTCTTTAGTAATATTTAACGATCTTGCATTTACATTTCCGACACCGTTCTTCATGGTGTATCTGACCTTCTTGGGCTGGAGATGAAGCGGGACCCTCCCTCGGTCGAGCCCTGGAGCTGAGAGAACAGTCAGGAACAGAGGCTTCAGAAACTCAGAATTGTTGATTCCCTCTCTCCGAGGGCATTTTGCCAGAGAATTCTGCTCGAGACTCGTGGAAATTCTTGGACTGAATATATGCATGCATGGGACTGGAAAAATATATATGAAGCATGTGTTTCTATAGGAATCCTATTCACCTTAAACATAACAAGACTGGAAAACACTTTTTCTTTGTGAACCAGAATGAAAATGACCGTGAGGTTGACAGTCTATCTTATTGCACGTTTTTACCAGGTTTGTGATAATCAATAGTTGCTAATCGATATTTGGCAGAAAAATAAAAAAAAGAGACCGTGAAGAAGAAAAACACATTCTTAAGTGCTTAAGTAATAATATGCCTGCGTTTTTCCACTTGAACTTCAAGCGTGATCTCTCTGATGGCGTACTCTACGTCTAAAGTAGCAAATGAAAATGTGCACCTGATAAAATAAGAAATGTGGATTTCAAAAAAAAGTGTAAAGTTTCACGTTCAAGTTTCCGTACTTTAAAACACGTTATTCCAGTATCGATTCTCCAGCCTCACAGAGTTCCCTGACAATAAAATCTGTAGGAACAGCTGCAGACACTGTGAGATTTTAACAATGAATAAATAACACTTCTGCAGCCTCCCTTCCAGAGCCTGATGAGATTTATAGGACTTTTTCCCACAGTAACTGACTTGTTCAAATATTTACTAACTTGTGCTATGTATAAATATTCAGGCTTCCACTTCCCTAAATGCATGCCTAATCTGGGCCAGCTGAAGGCGACTCTCCGTGTTCAGTTTTTTACAGTGATACGGACACTTTTTTGGGGGAAGGCAGACTTAATTCATGCACAAAGAGGGCTCAGAGTCTCAGACTAGTTACCGTCCTTCCGTCTCCTTTTCTCTGGTCTTTCCGCTGGCTGCATGGGGAATACTTGCCTGCATGTAAGAACTAAGACTTCTCCTTTGGAGAAGAGGAGGCTGAGGGGAGACCTCATTGCCCTCTACAGCTACCTGAAAGGAGGTTGTAGAGAGGTGGGGGTTGGCATCTTCTCCCAAGGCAATAATGACAGGACTAGGGGAAATGGTCTGAAGTTGCAGCAGGGGAGGTTTAGATTAGAGGAAGAACTACTTTAGTGAGAGAGTGGTCAGGCACTGGAACAGCCTGTCCAGGGAGGTGGTGGAGTCACCATCCCTGGAGGTATTTAAGAAACTTGTACTTGTGGCACTTCAGGGCATGCTCTAGTGCCTGGGATTGTTGGGTTGTGTCTGTTTGTGGGATGTTTGGGTTTTTTTTGTGGGTTTTTGTTTGTTTGGTTGTTTTGTTTGGTTGATTGGTTGTGTTTTTTTGTGGTTGGACTGGATGATCTCAAAGGTCCCTTCCGGCCATGAAGATTCTGTGATTACGATGGAGAGTTCTGAGCATATTCATAACATACAATATGTTAAAAGCTGAAGCTCATGGCTGATGAGCAGCACCGCTGGGACAGCCCAATGGCACCTGGACCAATCAGCATCACCTGGGGTATCATCTGCCTCTGTAACTGAAAAGGATGCCAGAGCTCCTGGGAAAGCCCTTTTTCTTTCTTGTGCTAGGTTCCATGCCAGGAGCTGCAGCACGCTGTGAAATACTCGTGCCTTCCAGTGGAAACTGAAGCAGAAGCACGAAGAACTGCAACGCCACTCGGCAGGGTGTTCAAACTGAATCTAAACTTGATGGGGAGAAAACACTTAGGCTTCAAAACTGAAGCACATAGAGAATGTGCAAAGATTGTATTACAAACGTCTGTAGCCGCACAGTGGGTGTCTCTGCCCCAGAGACACATTAGTTCCAGGCTGTCTCTATGGCTGCTCCAGTTTGGATGTCCCAGTAAACTATATCCACACAGTGTGAGGGCTTTGCAGAGCCAGGGAGTGACCCACAGATGACTGTGTCTGTCTCACAGTGCATCTGTCTCACAGACCCCCTCAGGAGGTGCACCAAAGCACCTGTGGTTTTCATACCGCGTGTCTGCACACCTTTTTTTTTTTTTTTTTCCCATTTGATTCTGAGGATATTTTGCTGAGGAGCCATTCTCCACAGGGAACCTCATCTGCTTCATGAGAAGGAAGAACTAAGCCTTCCTGAGCACAAGACCTGTACCACAGGGACATCACCATTTTTTGATACTGCCGTACATCCTGGACGTCCTCATGTTTACAGCAGGTGAAAAACCTCCATTCAGGACATCTCATCTGTGTAAAGCTAAAGGAAACCCACACTGTCATGAGAATAATAGGAACTCTCTCCTGCAGTAGACTCTAAGTACATGAGCATGACTTTTCGATGTAACTTAGACCAGTGATTGCCTATTGATCATGCCCTGCAGGACATTATTTCTGTTATATGTTCATGACTGTGTCTTCATCACTGGTAGCACAGCCAATGCTGAGGAGCTGTGGCTCTCCATCCCCAGCTCTTCTGCATTTTCCTGTGTTCATCCTTCTCTTTACTCCTTGGACACTGGGCAACTTCATCGGCTCCCATTATTTCATGTTACCCAGGGCTTCTAGATCTGGCTTCGTCCCATGTCTAAGCTAGTGGACCTAGCAGTCTTCTGGGCATCTCTTTTTAAATATCTGTCTGTGACTTTTGTAACAATTTGCCCTCCCAATTCCATTTTTGTGCCTAGTCTTTTCTTATTGCCAGGCTTGCCATTAATTAAAGTATTCAGCAACATGCCTGATTACTCACCTCTAAATTGGTTTCAAAGTTGTTATGAGTCACTGAGTCGCTCTTTTCTCTTACTTTGTGGCCATGGTGGTGTCTACACCACCCTCGGGGAGTCACGCCTTCAGAGAACTGACTTGAAAACTTCACTGGTTTTCATCTGGGGAAAATAAAACCCCAAATCCAGTTGGTTTGCCTTAGTTACTGGTAGCTAACTAGTGCTTCTGTTACTAGGAGTTACTAGTAGTAGGTACTAGGAGGTAAGGTAGTAGGTTAGATAGTAGGAGGTACTAGGAGGTAACCTAGTAGGTTACTAGGAGTAGGTAGGTAACTAGTACTTACTGTGGATGTCTGGAACATGAAAGTGCCAAGCAAAGGAGGGAGTGAAATAATTTATTAAATTATCCCTAATATCATCAGATGATTTTGTTACTTCACTCTTTTTCTTCTATTCCAGATCAGTAACAAGTTCATGAAATGAGCACAGCCCCCAGCACAGATCTCTCTGGGGTTCCCTGAGCAGCCCACCTCCGCTCTGGAAACCAACTCTTGACTCTTACTTCTTGTCCCTACCTTAGAGGCAGTTATTTACATTTACAAGGACCTTCATTTTCTGTTCTACATCATCTTAGTTTTTGTAAGCGAAAAATCAGCATTTCTAGTTAACAGAATCTTTTAAGGTACCCTACCAAAATACCAAGGTACCACACTCGCTGGTGGTACCACACAAAGCTGAGTTAGAAGTAGGAACTACTCATTCCTAAGCTCAAGAGTGTTTCTGAGGATAATATCTTGTAAAGCACAAAAATCTTTCACTGAGCACTGATCTCCGAACAGAATGAGTGATGTGAGGCAGATTTTACCAGAGGAGGGTTGTTTATCTAAAATACTAATTTGAACACCTGTAGCTAATTCAATAATGATCAGAAAGACATCTGGTGTTTTACTGCTTACATAGCCTGCTGCATTCAACTCAGAATCTATTGTTTCCAGCTTGCCCAAATAGTTCAAATTTTAAAGTTATAAATAATTGCTAATCTATGAAGTGAAGAAAGAAGGAATGATCCAACATATCAACAGCACTGTGATGTTTTGGCATTATATATAGTTATAGTACATACATAACTTTTAATAACAATTTAAACTTGGATATAAATTAGTCATATCCTTCCTGCCTGTTTTGTGATGAATATTAACAGTCTAAATGTTTGAACTCATATCAGGAAGAACATAGAATGGAATTCCTTTATCCCATTTTAGCCGATTAAACGGACAAACCAGGATAGGAAATCCATCCAAACTTCCTCAGCTGCTGGTAGAAATAAATTGCTGCAAAGCAATTCATGCTGTCAGAAACCAATCAGGCAATGAAATGAGGGGCTTGGATCTGCCTCCTCACCTCCAGATAACCAAAATTAAGTGAGACAGATCACATACTTACTGCTGTGGGATCATTCAGGTGAGCAAACACATTTTAATATAGATAAGCAAGTGCTGCATAGTTAGATCTTCAATTTAATGTGTGCTTCGATTCTATGTAATGTACTTTGAATTTAAATGAGCGTCATCAGGAATCGTCCTTCTGCTATTTAAGCTCAGGAGAGCACTTCTGTGATAGTCTGTGATGAAAAGAAAGATGTTCACGTGCAAGCAAAGCAAACAACGTGATATTAAGAAGTGAAAATCAGGAAAGACTATAACTGGTGTAATTAATATCCTTCATTCTGTGTTTTTGGGAGGAAAAATAGCACATCTGGGAATAAATGCCATATGCACATTTAAACTTTTATTTGTTAAATCACTTTCATCTTGACTGGTTTAAAAAAAAAAAAAAAAGTTTATGCAAAGCACCAGAAAACCCCCTGTATTTTGCCTACTTTTGGTCCAGGCAGAGAATTTCACTGACAGGGAAGAACAGCTTTGCTGCCTTTCTCAGTGCAGTGAAGCAGCATTTTTTAAGAGGAGTCGTCCTTGCTTCCAAACACAAGTAACTCTTTTCCCTGTCCTGTTTGTGCTAAGAATGGTGGCAACCAACTTCAGACAGGCTTTTCCTTTTTCTGAGTCACCTTCTCCTTCCTTGGTTCCTTCTCCTCAGGATGGGAACAGTAAACTGTGGACCAGTGGTAGGTTGGGGTTTTATCAGACACGTGGTAGCACTTTTAGCTTACATGGAAATGTGTATAACTGCAGGATATTTCTGTCGAGCATTCCATAGTTTGGGGATAAAGTGTCATCCAAGACCTTTCTGGTGAGATAAGACTACATATTTGATGGTTGGACTAGATGGTCTTAAAGGTCCCTTCCAACCTGAACCTATGATTCTATTTCTCAAAATGACTTCAAGATCCTGATTTTTTCCCCCACATTTTGGGGGAGCCAGGAGCTCACTGGTATCACAGACATGGTCTCCAGCATGTTCCAGAGCTGGGAGCTGCTGCATTAAACCAGATTTTCCAGGTGGTTGACATTGGCTAAGGCTGGTCCAGTTCAAAGTGACTGGGTCAAGTTGATGACTATTTGAATAGAATTTGAATGATGCTAAAGAAGGTTTTGGTTTTGTGTGTGTGTGTTTTTTTGGTGTTTGGTGGGGTTTTTTTGGGTGTGTGTGGGAGGGTTGTTTGGGTTTTTTTTCCAGTAGAATGCATTTAAAAATAAATCTTAAAACCAAGGGGACTGCTAAGAATCTTTTGCTTTTAGGGCCAGAGTCACCTGTGGGAGACTGGTACTGTGGCAGGCCAAAGCCCCAGATATTCTGGGAAGAAGAAGAAGCCACAACGTGGGCATCAGCCTTTGCCTGGCCTCTCTGCAGCTGCAGGAGGTCCCGGGTGTGGGGAGCAATGATGCCTCACACGTACCTGGTAGACCCAGCTCCAGCGAGTTGGGAAAACTGGGAGGCAGCCCT
>JAOTQQ010000012.1:114207653-114229097 GCA_026546715.1 Gallinago undulata
GTGTGGGGAGCAATGATGCCTCACACGTACCTGGTAGACCCAGCTCCAGCGAGTTGGGAAAACTGGGAGGCAGCCCTCAGTTATTTGATGTGACATACAATATAGGAATTCTGGGGAATTCTGAGCAATTTCACATGGTCTAACGTAATAGGAGTAGTTGTGGCTGTGTGCCCTCATTTGTCTGTGAACGGTGGCAGAAGATACTCCCACTGGTGTGGGGCAGGAGGAGTTACCTGGCCAACCTCGAGCTCTCCAGCAGCCCCTGCTGCGCTCAGGATCTTGGCATCCTTCAGGAGGTGTCCAAATCCCCTGAACCTATGCAGGCTTTTTGGAGGGGGAAAGAGGTATAAACTGTTAGTTGTTGTTCTGTGCCTTTCCTTCCTTAGATACCTGTCTGTAATCTGGAGCCGGTAATTTATTCTGCCAACATCCACTCAGGATAAATCCCCTTTCTGCCAAATCGTTAGCACTTTCTAGCAAAATTGCGGCTTGTGACAGTAATGCCTTGCTGCCCTTTGCTTAAAAGCATCTCTCAGGGAAGGAAATGAAAATGTTCTTCCATACCTGAGAGTTTGCACACCTGGTTTGGCACAGGTGATAAAAAGATTTTTCTCAGTAGCTTTCTATTTTGTGGCTTTTCATTGCACTTGTTGTGGCTTACAGTTTTAGGAAAACTGGTTAGCCCTTTCTATGACAGGCTCAAAATAACTATATCTGGAAACAAGTATTCCTTATAAGAAAGAGACTTTGAAGTCTTTGCCTTTAGTAAACGGGCTTCATTTAATAGCCAGGAGAGTCTGAAAATGGATCTTCTCACGTTCGCAGTTGGCGGAATATTATTTCATTAGTATGTTTTAGCAATATTTAGGTCCCAGGCAGCAAAGCTGAGGAGAAAGTGCAGGTTGAAGGGGGGGCAGAGGGTGCCGTGCCCTCGTGCTGGAGCCGTGGTGAGGACCACAAGCAGAGTTTTACCCCCCCTTGTGCCACCCAGGCAGCGGCTGGGCTGAGAAACCCTCCTGGTTTCTAGTCCCATCCCCGGAACCAGGCGCTGCTCCTGATCTGCCTTTGGCTAAACGCAAATGGCAAAAGCAGAAGCAAGTCCCCCCCCCCCGCCTTTTATTCTTTCTTATTCTTTGAAAATCTTGCCTCTCAGCCAGAAAAGGTGGAAAATTTATTTTTTTTTACACCTAATTCTGATTTTTGACCAAAACAGCTAATCTGTTTTTATGGGAAAGCGTAAGGGGAAGCAGTTTCCAAGGTACGTTAGACTATTTATTACAGACACGGCTTAAGTGTTGTTTACAGCTTCCTTGTTGAATTAGAAAAAAAATCCCAGTCCTGTTTGTCACAATTTAATAAAACATAACCTTGGAAGGTTTACCCTTCTAGGGAATAGCAACACATAAACAAGAACTCCTACCCTACCTGTGTGGCCCTCCTCCCTACTCCTGCAGCCATGCCCACAGGCAAACATTCCTTATGCTTCATTTTCTCCAGTTAACGTAAATCCCAGTTTTCACTGTCTTTCTTTGTCAATGACCAAAAGCACCAGGGTCACTCCAACCGTATTGCAGTTGAAGGCAAACCACCTTTCCACCCCATCTGAAGCAGGAGCTTTTTCTGTCTGGAGGAAATAGGGATGATGCAAAAGCCTCCAAGACGACTCCCAGGGGTTGGAATATCTCTGAGATAATTTTTAAGTTGCACTAGAGAAACGCAAAGGATAAGTCTCTAATAAGAAACTCTCTAAATAAACCAGAAGCAAAAACATTTCATTGGAACGTACAAATATTTGGACAAGAAAAGGGCTGGTGCACTTCAGAGCTAAATATGTCCCACCTCTCTGTTTTCCGTGAAATACTAGTTAATGCTAAATGCTTCCTCCTCATCTTTTCCCAGAAGGATGACATTGCCTATTAATAGTACAAGAGAAACACAGTGCTGCAAGTGTAGTATTCTCAAATTCTCCTAACATCCACCTGCACATCCCACTTAGATGTTTTCACAGGTTATATTAATAAGTGTCTGAGTGCATCTATGTTACAATAATAATAACGAAGCTATTGTAAAGGTGTTTTGCATTTGCTGGAATCCAAATCACTAAAACTAATCAATCAATCAGCATTAAAATCATTAGATACAATGCCATCTCCAAGCTGGAAACATACCTTTCATTTACCAAGCGCGTGATGAGAATTTATCCCAGGAATGCAGCAGTTGCCATTCTGTGTGGTTGAAGTCACCTGGGTTTTCCATTGTGAGAAAGCTGCCATGATTGACAAATCACGTGGATTGTCCCTTAGGTAGGACTTCCATCTATTGCTTCTGCTGATATATAACAAAGTGTTTCTTATATAAAAGAAATGGTACTTCCCTTCCTGATTCTGACTTCATTTATTGGTGTGGCTTCTGTCTCTCATGTAAAAGTATGTGCCTTTTTGGAAAGGAAATTGTAAGAAATGAAAATAGAATGAAGCCATTCCTCAGAAAGCCACCGTAAAGTCTTTGCATAGCAAGCAGTCAGCTGTCATGAAATTATATATATATTGAAGAATTATATAGATTAAAGAAACACCACCTGTTTACCAGGTGGTAAAGGTATATGTATAAGGAAAGCACAGTCCTAGCTAACATGGCTTAAACATTGGAAGGAAACAATTTTCTTCCCATTTCCACTCCCGCACGGGCCCACAGTGTGGGCGCTCACCTCCTGCGTTCAAAGGCATGGTTAGAACCGTGGTTCTTCTCTTAATTGACAGCTGTTAATTTACGTGGGGACTCTCAGATCTACCAGTTTAGCGGTTGAGGCACTGCTGTTCCTTCAACTTGCAGGGAGGAGTAAGCTATAGATAAGGAAGGACTTCAGATAACAGAGTAGACATCAGGTCTAGCCTGATTTCCCACTGTAAGTTTATTTGCTGTCAGACTCTAAGTAGCTTTCAAAGACCTTTTCAGGACTGTCACACTCTCTGGCTTCTTTCAAACTCTTTTCCTATTCTGGAGGAGTATCTATCTTATTCCTTATTTCCTGTTACCTCCTGGCATATCACCCCGGGCAGACAGGCAACACTTAGCTCTACTTAGCCCACTCTCTTGCAGAAAAGAAAGTATCTTTGTGTGTGTAAGTGTAAAAGAGGAATGTATATGCTTGCATCTGCGTGAAATATTTCTCTTAACTATGGGAAACCAAAAAAAAAGTGAGAAAGAAAGCATTAACTAATGTTTTGAAGAGGATGATTTTAGCATACTTCTTAAAATTCAGCATGTGTGGCTCAGAGGAATGTCAAGAAATTTAAATCTTTTGGGGAAACTACTTTCTGATACACATAGGCTCGTAGCTACAACTATATCATCCATATTTATCCCTTCTTTCATATTTATGTACTTTGCTTTAATTATACATGTTCTCTCCTTCAACATTAGGCTAAAATCCCTTGTATCATTCTTTATAGGACAGTTGAATTTTGTGCACATTTCATAAGGTCAAAAGCTCGAGAAGCACATTTAAGCATATTATGATTGAGCTGAAAATTGTATTAGGTGTTTCCTGCTCAAATGAAAAACGAAGGGATTTAGAACCAAATTCATAACATCTATTTTAGATACGTTCATCTGGTGATAAAGTGCCCTGAAAGCTTAGCCTTAGTGAGGCACTTGCAACTTGGCTGACTGTGCAGTCAAAAGGAAGCGTGATTGAAAAATAAATAAATTGCAACATAGGGAGGTTCCTAGAACTAACCCACAGGCAACACTGACAGCATCCAAAGAGCTACCAAGTCCTTAGCATCTTAGAAGATTAAATTATTTCACAAGTCTTGCGTGGTTCTTAATTACTGGCTAAGATGGGTTAGATAACAGAAGATATTTAAATTCCATTCCTGGAATCTGTGTCAGTTTGTGTGTCAACATCTCTGTTGTTTGTATTGGGCTTGTCATTGCTGCTACTTTACAAATGCTCCATATGGAAGGAGCTGAATTTGGTAAAAAATAAATAATTTAGCAGTGTGAGTTAATTATTGAGTAATTCCTTCATATGGAACTGATGATCTGCCTACACTTCATAAATTGTATTTGTAAGGCCATAAGTATGTAATTAAAAATGCTAATGATCTGAAACTGTATTGTAGAAATGTAATGATCTAAAACTATAATTTTCAATAATAACTTTTTAAGATTTGTGGGCCTTTTGACTAAAGAATTGAGAACTGGAAGAAAGCAAGCAGTGATTTCTGTCCTTACATCATCTTTTTGTCTCTCACGAGTGAAAAATAGAAACAATCCATTTACATGTATGTTATGTCACTTGCACTATTATTTTGTGCTTCTCAGATTACAGATGTGGATATTGGAGCAGCCAACATGTTTTTCCTGCATGTCTGAGCTACTACTACTGGTGAGGTGGGACAATTTTATTTAGGCTTTAATCATCAGCTTGATGGGATGAGAAGCAATGCTTCAAGTGAAGAACTGCAACCACGGAGTAGTAAAAAAGATAGCATTTGAGATTTCCCAGTCTTCCCTCCATTAGACAGGAGGGCAGCCCTGCTATCTGGGGAATTCAGTTGACCCAAAGTAGACATCTCCATTGTGCACGCCCATAGGCACAAGCTTTCTAGGCTCCCTTTAAGGACAATGCAACAGAGAAGGCATTCCTGGGTATGATTCATCTAAACCAGACAGCAAGAAGAAATCAGGTGAATGGTGACTTTAAATGGCACCAGAAATGCATATTGGAAATACAAACGTGTTCATTTGCTCACCGCGTTTCTGAGGAAGAAACAATGAAGTGAGGGACAGAGCGACCATGAGAATGCCACCTCCACCGACACGACACGTCTGGTCAACGGGCACCGGGGAAGCGGGGAGTTCATGAGAGCCCCGAGCAGCACCCCATGGCTGTTTAAATCACTGCTGCCAGCTGATGTTAGTTAATGAAGTGGCTGGCCACCCGCTCGTTTATTTGGCTGCAGCAAGAGTTCTGCACGACGTTAAATGGCAATTAGATCTGTATTCATTATTTTTTAAATTAAAACAGTCATTCCTTATTAGCAGTCTGTGGCATCCTAAAGCATCTGAAGTATTGAACAGAGGCACTGTATTGACTGAAGGAAGAAACTAGAAAAATCCATAAGAGTAATTTAGAATTTTGATCTGTTAATAACTGAGTTCTTTGGATTGATTTGGGCCTTTCTACCTTGTGAAGTTCTATGCAGTATTGAAATTCATGAGATAATATAGATAGCAATAACATTTTTCTAGGCCTAAAAGTAAAGACATGAAGATTCTGTTTCTGGCTAGCCTGAAAAATTGTATAAGCATGAAACCTCCTTTTCCACTACTTGTAACAGTGAAAAACAGGGACAGTACCTTCATACATATTTTATGCCACTTTCACTATTTTTTTATGATTCCCAGGGTACAAATAAGGATACTGAAACAGCAGTATTAAACCGTTTGGTCAAAGACAAAAAGACAAAGAACCTGACGGAAACAAGTCCTTATCTGGAATCCCAAGACCTTTGGCTGGGTTTCCTACAAGCACCGTTGTCTTGATGATGTTTGCTCTTCTCTTTGACTGTACTATTAATTTAGTTTTTCAGATCGGTTTCACTCATCAAAACTGGGATCCAAACAAACTCATGAGATAATTTAAAATAGTTTTCCAGGCTGACGTTTATGGAGGGTGATTGGTCCTTCGGAAAACCTCGAGTTTGTTGGGGGAATATTTTGTAATTTAATGGGATAACACCAATTCAGGTGGTCAAACAGAGCAAGCTGTCAGAATTTCTGGGAAAGTCCAGTTGTTTCTGTGTTATGCTGTAAATTACACCTCGGTGTCTCTAAGCTGCTGTTGCATGGTTAAGTATACAAATGAAACATTTGAGCATATATGAGAAACTGCAATGGTGACTTATAGGAAATATAAAATGAATTTGATTGGGTGGAAACGTCTACCTCTCAAGCAAAAGATGAACTAAAAAATGGAGGAGAATGTATGTAATACATCTCTATCTCGAGCTGTGTATTTCAGAGGGTTATCCTGATTTAGCTATGACAGTGCATTATGCACCCAGAAAAAACTGCAGATATTTTGGATCTGACCCTATAAAGCTACTGCATAGTGGTGTCTATGTTATAGTGTATTGTATATTTGTATTATACATAGAATCATAGAATAGTTCACGTTAGAAGGGACCTTAAAGATCTCCAAGTCCCAACCCCCCTGCCATGGGCAGGGACACCTCCCACCAGACCAGGTTGCTCAAAGCCCCATCCAGCCTGGCCTTGAACACCTCCAGGGATGAGGCATCTATGACTTCCTTGGGAAGCCTGTTCCAGTGTTTCACCACCCCCACAGTAAAAATTTTCTTCCTAATATCTCATCTAAATCTCCCCTCTTCCAGTTTAATACAATATTCTCTGCTTTCTGTCTCCTCTTCATCAGCTTTAAAGAGAAGCAAGATTACTCCCAAAGGAGAAAAAATGAAGATAAACTGCCTTCCAGTCCCATTTGCAGCTTGAGAAACAACGGAATTTCCCCTGCAACGTTGTTTTTATGTGGAGGAATTATGAATAAGATGAAAGCCTCAAAGAAGGAAAGCATACGTTTCTCATGAGTTGTAAGTAACTCTCAGATACTCAAGTGGCACACTATGTTTCAAAACACAAAAGATAAATTTATATTAAAAGATAATTTTATACTAAATAAAACAGGAACAGCATCCAATTGCTCCTTCTGAACTTTAATAGGAAGTTCTAGAATTGTGTTACAGGATCCATCACACTTTTCTGTACAAATAAAAAAATGAGATCATTTTTCTAGTATTTTCATAGAAAAGAATGAGTCCCTGATTTCTAGGGCTGATAAGAAGATCTAACAGCTCACTGTGAGACTTAAAAAGCATAAGCTTTATAAATTCCTTCTTGAAACAAGCAGATTAGCCAGAAGAAATGGAGCCAAAGAGTGCCCTTGGCTGGGACTGCAGCAATATAGAATAAGGCTCTGCAGGGTGGCTGTGCAGAGTAGGTGAAATATGGCTTAGAAAATAAAGCATTGTTTCCTTTATATTATTCTTAGTCTTCTCATGTCCTGTGTATATAGATGTTTAACTTACAACTGCCAATGTCTGTGGTAAGATTGGCGTATTTTAGTTAAAGAAGCCAAAAAATAAGTGTACTGAAAGGAGAGCCCTTACAATGTGCTCTTTGGCTGCAAATATTCATCCTGACACACCAGATTTTTAACAATGGCTGGTCCATCAAATCTTAGTGCCACTGACGGGTAACTGCTTCAAATGGGAGCCTCATCTCACAAAGCATTTTAAAAAGTATGCGTGTCACCTCGTAAGCCCTGTTCATGAGCTCTGCAACACAAGCAATGAAGTTATGTATTAAGCATATTCAGGCCTCCAGTACACTCCAAATACAGTGTCATGCCAGTTGGTATGGTCTCCTGTAACCGTACTTAAAAACAATCCTAGATCTGGAACCGAATTGCAAAAGTCACGCGGAATAAAGGAATCCTACTATTCAAAATATTTGCAGTTAAGAGAAGAGGATTGTTATTTGCAGGGAGCAATTTAGACTTTGTTCCTGTCTCATTAGTAAGAAGAAGAGCATATTTCAACTATTGATTGCCTACGGAGTTTTTAAAAATGTAAATCAATGAACGTTGTTTTCCAAAGAGGCAAACTTCAGATAGCTTCCTCCGTCTCTCAGCTAAAAAATTCCTGGCAATATCTACAAGGTACTTTAATGAATTTACTGAATGTATGTGTACTTTGAAAACACTAAGATATAAAAAAATAGTTCTTTAAGTGTAGCGCGCACTCTTATAGGCATGTGTAGCTGCATGGGAGCTCTTAAGGATGGGGTTAGCTCAGTGCAATACAAATGTGGTGACACCTGTGGGCAACAGATGAACAGTCAAGGTTCTCTTTAATTCCTCCGTGTGGAGTTTTATAAAATATGCCTTTTAGATTCCCTACTTTGGTCTGCAAATTTATTTATTTTTTTAAATGAAACTTATTATGAATGTCTTACATTAACATTTTCTGAAAATTTGCCAAGGATTGATTTTTATCACTTAAGTACCAGCATGTACTTTTGCATAACAAATTTTAGAGCTTCTGGTCTTGGTGATTTTTTTTTTTACCTTTAGATTCTAATTTCATTTAGAGATAGCTGACGGAGATGGATGTAATTGTTTTTCAAATATAAAACGAAATTTTGCCCAAGATCCAGACATAATTGCCCAGGAATAGATGAAGTATTCCTCCTGTCTGTGTTCCTTTTCCCATGATTTACAGCAAAGTTATGTTTCACAATAACATACAGTCATTGAAGTTTCAGTCTCAGAAAGCAGTAAGGTCCATGCAAAGTTACTGCTTGGTCACTTAACATAATACCTATGTAATTGTAAATTTTAATGGTTTTCCAAAAATTCCTCAGAAAACTGGCAAAAAAAAAAAGATTTCTTGCGCAGGTTTCTCACAATACTTTTAAGTCCGTAATTTTCTAAGTAATTTTAATGAGCTCAGTGAAACCAAAGCGAATAAATTCTTAAATACCTTGAAGGTCTTTGAGAAACATGTAGACGTGGCACTTCAGGGCATGCTCGATTGCCCGAGATTGTTGGGGTGAGTGTTTTAGTTTGTGTTCATTGTTGTGTGTGGGTTTTTTGGTTTTGTTTTGGGGGTTTTTGTTTGTTTGTTTGGGGTTTGTTTGTTTGTTTTGTTTGGGTTTTTGTGTTTGTGTGTGTGTGCGTGTATGGTTGGACTCGATTTCAAAGGTCCCTTCCAACCATGAAGATTCTGTGATCCTCAGAACTGTGTGGACCAGTTTGCAGCTGCTGAGTTTGGGGACCTAACCTGGGACACAGCACCTTGAAGCCAACTATCTGGCCTCAGCATGGTGCCTGAAAGCCACAGGGGTGCCTGTAGGGTCGGAGAAGGGAGTCAGGTGCCTATGGACTTCACCAGTGTTCAACACACAGCTGCCTACAGGAGGTGCTCACCGCAGAGCCCACATTTGTAAACTGTGACTCTACTGCTGTAGGAGCATAAAAACGAAATTTAGGGAGGCAATTAATTACCACATAGGTCATTCCTAGAACGGATTTCTTTTCCTGCATTCACTGCAGTTCTCTCCCCTTCAGGATACAGGCTCCCTGCGTGGCTCCCGAGCCGAAACACATCATCCCACTGCATCCTTCTCCGTGGCATCTTTGTATGAACTACAGTGCTATTTTGGCCCTGAAAGGGAAATACATTAAATGCTTTGTGGTTTGTTTGGTTTTTTTTTTCTTTTTTTTTTTTTCTTTCTGCATGAACAGTAGCGCATTTTTCAAATGTTTTGAAATTTCGCTCAAAACCTGAGAATTCAGAGTGTGAAATGAAGTCAGCCATCCCTGCTTGGTGTTACTGACTTTTATTGAGAGCTCGGATCAAAGTAGAAACGATAGAGCAGATTGTGGCTAAAAATCAGCGATTAAAAGACAGTTATGAAGAATTAAATTGCATGCTGACGGATGTCAAATATCACCGAAGAAGCAAATTTTCTGTCAAAGAAAAAACATGATTCAAAATTAACTTTTACTGAAAATTTTCAGTTAGATGGCACTCGAGGTCTTCAAAATATTTCGGTTTCAGTCCTTTTTCTTCTGACCGAAGGCTTTATCCAAACTGTTAGGGATCTTAAACCAAGACTCCAAGAGCAGTACCATTTTTCTAGGAAAGAGGCTGATAAGACAAACACTGAGTTAGCCTTATGTTTTTTTTAGAAAAATGCACTCTAGAGATAGAGAAATGATAAATTTGTTACGTGTGCTCAACACTTCTCACATCTGGCAATAACACGTTTGGCCTTCCCATGTTATAAACGGGGGAAAAGAATGTCAGACCAAGACACTTTGTGAAAGCCCTGCCAGTGGTGGGGACACTTACTGGAGGCAGACAGTTATAGCCCAAGCACTGCCCCCAGTCTACCATCCCAGGAAAATTTTTGAAATTTCTATACCCAATTATAGCTTAAGATGTGTATTAGAGATAGAAGTGGCCAGAGGAATGCTATTCCACCACATTATTAAAAATTAAACCCGCTATTGCTTCATAATTGGGTACACGTAACTGGATTGACTGCAGGAATACTAACTGAAGGACTGGTTTTACTAAGCTTTCCTGCTGATTTCATGTGGCAAAGGGAAGAAGGCAATGCTGGAAGATGAGTCACATTCTTACGTTTTGAAAGCAAGAAAGTGTGAAGTTGGAGGCATGATCAGATAGAACTTTTCCTTCTGAATTGCATCCATGATCTTGCTGGCTACATACTCAGCATCATAAACAGGAAGAAATAGTGGGTTTCTGGTAAAACAAGAAACAAGGCATTATGAAATTATAAAGCTTTACTTTTAAGATGGATTCTAACACAGAAATAGTTTCATTAAATCATTTAAGAATTTTTCCCCACCCCCTCAAGTAGTCTTGAAGAGGAGTATCCAATCCTTTTTGTTCCGTCACCAAAATAAATTGAAAACGCTTTGGTGATATTGTGCATTTTAATGACTAATGAGCAACTTTTTGTGAAAGCCCTGCCCAGACCCTAATGAGGCTAATGCCCGCCGTGACTGTGGCATTGAAAACTCCCCACCTAACCCAGAGTATCTGCTGTTCAATGCACGAGAGCTCTGCCCTCCGCACACCTCCTCCTTTTCTGCTGTAGATGTTGAGGTGACAGCTAAACAGACGAGGACCATGCTTGTTTCCAGCCAGGAGAAAAGCTGTGCTTTGCACTGAAAACCCAAGATCACTGGTACTGCCTTACTGCCATGGCTAATTCAATGTCTGTGGCCTCTCCCATCACTACAACCCACCACAGAATCACAGAATCACCTAGGTTGAAATAGACCTTTTAAGATCATCTAGTCCAACCACTGAAAAAAAAACCAAAAAAAACCCCAAACAATAAAAAACCCCAACCAAACACAAATGAACAAAAAAACCCACACAAACCCCACACCACACCCAAAACACCACCAACCCAACACTAATCCATATCCCCGAGCACCACGTCAACTCGTCTCTTGAATACAGTGCCAAAATTACCTGGGGGCAGAGGACCTCAACAGTGCCCATTCCACCAACAAATAAAGTTGCCTTAAATACTGCCACACATCCCTAACCATTCCTTGACTGCGAGGTTATTACCCAGTCCCTGTTGCACGTCAGTTATTAATTGTATCCAACAAGACTTGGATTTCTTATGTCAAGAGACAAAGTCGCATCTGCCAACAGGGCAAAAATACAGAATTGAAAAGCAAATCAACCTTACAATAGCTAGAGAATATGGAACATCTAGTGAGTAATGATTATTTTTTTACGTATTAAATAGTACATGATCTAAGTTTTACTTACTGGCTTTCTAAACCTTTAATTAACTCAGTATTGACAAAATAAGGGCAAATGACTGTGGTTTTAATGCCGTGTTTTCCTGCATGATACAGTTCCGAATGTAAGGCTTCCATCATTCCAATGGTTGCATACTTACTTCCAGCATAATCTGAAAAGTGAAGAAAGAAGAACTATCCAAATATGTCAAAAACACCACAGTAAGTGTTATATACAGATTTTAATGCTTTGTAATACTATTTAGGCCCTGATATTACTTAGTTATATAATTAGCAGTCTTGTAATTAGTATTTTAAGGATGCTGTGCATATTGGTGATACTAACTCTGAAGGTTAATGGCTCTTCCCATGATCAATACACAGTTGTCTAAGGATAAGATTAATCCTTTCCAGAGGACCTCTTTTTTTTTCAGTGCACTATAGACACATATAGGAAGATGAGTTTATTCAAAATTCTGTGTACATTTCCAGATATTCATAGACAAGCCAGGCATTCTTTCAGTTTAGAATGTCTTCACCCTTTAATATCACAGATTACGTTTCAGTAAGTACTATTTCTAGAGGCAAAATCTAAGTACCCTACTTATAAATGCTGCTTTAACCTATTAATTCTTCTTGTGATTTGCCCTGCAACTACAATATCATTTTGTTTGCCCAGGAAGAATCAGCTTTGTCTGAGTTTTATTGTTTGATGGATTTATGGAACTCCACCCTGGGAGGTAATTGAAATTTGCCCTCTCAAGGTCCTGTGAAACCTGATGTAAGTTGGGCCTGCTTTTATTTGGGAGTATGGATCAAAAGACCTTCAGAGATTCCTTCCAACCCAAATTATTCTACAATTCTGCAACTGTAAGGACCTTATTTCAATATAGGATTTTACATGTGGTTACCTAAGGCTTTTTCAAATGTGTGTGAAAATACTTGTTAGATGCAACAAAATCCAATTTTGCTGGAAGAATAACTTCAAAAACTGGCATTGGAGACAGTTTGCTGTTCTTCAGGGATTCATTCACCCATAGTGGATGATGGAACCATATAACCTAAAAATGCATAGGTGCTAGGGTGTAGAAAGTTATAATGCATGGATAGGCAGGTCCACTCTCAGAAGCCTTACAGGTAAATGATGAAAGCCAGACATGACCTATCATCAGTACTGAATGTGACCCAACGGTAACAGGTAGCAAGTAAACACTATAGTAGCATCATCAATCAGCAGAAGAAACAAGAGGTACTTATTACACTGAATTTCACATTCTCGTTGGGCGACCTAAGGTGTCAGAGAGGCTTGAGGAGAGACTGGGCAGCAGACCCAGGCTGATGAAATAGTCAGGTCTCCTGTCTCCTGCAGACAGGTCTCCTGAGGGAAACAGCTGAGAACACAGAGCTGTTAAATAGCCTAAAACACAGATAATTCAAATTAATTTTAATGAAAATTCTGCCCAAATTCCTTTTGGACCCGCAAACCATTTTCGAACCAATGTATAGTTCCAGGTGTAACCCACATGTGTCTCAGGACTCTGAACAGAAAACCTGGCACGAGAAAGCGTTGGGCAACCTGTGTGCAGGGCTCCCTCCCAGTGCACACGTGTGAGCTGTAATGTCCTCCTTCTGTGGAGAGAAGACAGGCTGCAGCCAGACACTAAAATCTGCAGTGAGGTCTTTGTGCCAGTCAGGCACCATGCCACCAACATCTTCTTCAATACGCCCCCACCTTTCGTACCTGCTGGATCTTCCTGAGTGTTCAATCTACCAGTATGAACTGCTTAAGCCAAGCATTTATGAGATCCAGGAAAAGTTATTAGCGGGCAGATCTGATTTGGGATGGCACTTGCTGACACTAACCTGACATTCTGTAGACTCCCAGCAGTCCTGCTAAACTGACCGTGCTAACCAGGTGTCCACGGTTCCAGGTCATCATGGCTGGAAGAAAGGCCTTGCAAGTCTAAAAGACATATTAAAAAAACCTCTTTATAACTAGGCATGCTAAAAATGTTGCATTCCAAATTAGGCTTTACAACCCGATTTGCTTTCTGGGCCTTCAATACACCAGAAGCCCGGCAGTAAGGATCTCTGTAAGAATTTATAACGGAGGGACAGAATTTCCTTGAATGGCTGCCCTCTATCTAAAGACCTGTCAGCGTTAAAATCGTGTGATTAAAAGTGGCAAAGTTTGTATTTTCTCTGCCCCCTGGTTCCTCACGGTTTGAGCATATTTGAGCCTATTTCCAAAGATTTGGTACACAAGAGGGAGCTAGAAGGCAACGCATCAAGGGGAGCTCAGCTGCCTACGGGCCCTCTTACAAAACGGCAGCTCCAGCACCCAAGACCATCACTGGGGGTGATATTAACTATAGGAGGAGGCTGCTAGTGATTTTTTTACGTGGGGAAAGACAGGAAAACAGAGAAAAGGATTTTAAAAGTCTTTTTCAATAGCTGAGCTATGCTGCAATGTCTGCTCGACTCCAGGTGTGTGTGCCTACTGCACGTGTTTTTTGGTTGAGGGCACACAGTTACTGCCCTCCTGCCCTTGGTGTCTTCAAACCTATCAAGAGGAACACCTCTCCCAGTCCCTTTGCCTCAAGTATTTGGAAAAATGAGGCACTGTGGGCTGGGAAATTATCAGAGGACTTCCATCTGTAATGATGTTCCATTGAGAAATGCTATTTAAGGAGGGAGTTGCAAGGCTGTATTTTTCCCTGATGCAGGTTGCTCACTCAGGTGTATAAACAAGAAATGCAAAAGAGGGGCAAGAGTAACACTCCCTCACAGCAAAACCTCCTAAAGGTCAAGTGAGACCCCAAATAATAGCAAATTCCTTCAGAGGTATGAAAACAAAGCAAGGGTAATAAATAATACCCAGATTAGCTTTCTATGTACATTAAGCAGATGATGACTAGGAGCGAAAGCACAACCTGAAGACTGGCACCAACATGTGCACCATGGAATCATAGAATCATTTAGGTTGGAAAAGACCTTTAAGATTGTCGAGTCCAACCGTAAACCTAACACCGCCAAGCCCACCACTAACCCATGGTTGTGCCTCACTGAATGCTACAGGTCTATTAGACAAAGCCTTCTGAAACTAGCAAACAGCATGAGCAGGAAAGTCACCTGCCATCATGTCAGCATGTCATGCCGACAGCTTCAGCCACAGCTGTTACAGGCAGGCCGTGTTTCATGACATGGTTGCACAAGTTCTTGATTTACCAGAGTGCCCAGGCAGGTTTGTGTTAACATTGGGGAGACCGTCAATTTGGTGTGTCTCCAATTACAGAATGACTAAAAGGACTTATCTTCCCCTTATGTATCTTCCCCCCATCGCTATTCCAAATTGGGTTCCCCAGGCAGGTCATCACCATGGTGATCTTCACACTCAAATACTTGCCTGTACCTTTCTGTCACCCAGGAGAGAAAAAAAAAAACATTACCCAGACTTGAGAGAGGAAGTTGACTCTTAAGGTCTTTTCAAAGTCTTCGTCTGGAATGTCACAGAACTTTTTCCCAAACAGAATGCCGGCATTATTGATCAGAACAGTAACATCCCCAACTTCATTTCTAACCTAAATAAAGAAAGGATAAACATAAAGCTTCAGAAGCTATCCCTGCCTCTTGTGCTTCATTTATGAAAGTGTTTAGTGATATTTGCAATTATATATATCTCTACTGGAAACATAATTATGTAAGAGCTCTTGTACTGTATCAGATCAAAGGTCCATCTAGACCCATAACCCTTGTCTGAATAAGGACCAGGATTCTAAGGTATCCTCCAGTGTACTCCTCAACTTTTCAGCAGCAGCTTAGATTCTTCCTAAGAGAGATAAGGTATCTGTATCTTTGTATTTAATATATCCCCATGGATTAGTCTTCCCCCTACCCCCCAAGAAGTTGTCTAATTGCTTTTTGAACTCCAGAATACTTTTGGTTTTCACAGGAACCTAAGGTAATGAGTTATAAAGCTTTAGTGTGCCCTGTGAGCATGCTTTAATTGTAACCTGGACATTTCTTGTCCTCTCTTTCTGGTATTGTGAGAATCCGTATTCCTCAGCAAAGCCTCTTCAACCCCTTTTCCAGATCATTTCTATTGAACAGGAAAGAATTCAGTGCAGATACCTGGGGGATACCAGTCCATTGAGTACAGAAGCATGTACCATGAAATCGACACCACCACTCAGAGAAAAGGCCAAAATATATAAAATATTTTGTCCCATGATTTGGATTTATGTCAAAGCAGATGGCCAAGATTTACGTATGGTATTAAGAATCAGGCTCACTGCAGAGATTTCTGTGCTAGAGGCAAGTGGTTATGTGGTGTCTCAAAAATTATGGAATGACTGCAAAAACATAAAAATCCCCAGATATACTGCTCTCTAGCAATCCAGAAATAGGTGCGTGGATCTGATGCCCCAACATTTGACCTTCCTTTGCCTCTCTCAGGGCACCTTAGTGTTCAGTGAAGACTTGTTTGATAATGCTCCAGCTGTGTCAGGTTTTCTCCTTGCCATAGACAAGCAGGGCTTGGATACGATCACCTTTCCATCTGCACAAATGAATGCAAATCTAGATGCTGCTGAGTGTAGCAGGAACACCCCACTCTCCCTTTGTGGGGTATATCTGTCCTTTCTCTCCAGTCATAACTTTTAACTGCTGTGTCAGTCCAGATGATGATCCTCTTTTTTCTTTACATGAGAACATAGCTTCCCCAGTGGTGGCATTTTATTTAATCTGGCTTTGATCCATTTACTCACTACCCTAAAAAATATGGGAAACTTGACTTCCATTTAGAAAATGTCAAACTGATTATTCTTCATTATGTGTTTGTTTAGGTATCTATTAGGGGTGATCTTTAAGGTCCCTTCCAACCCAACCCATTCTATGATTCTTTGATTCTATTGATTCTTCTCTTTATTGTTGTTTCTACCAATGTCCTGTAGTTTCTTTGTCCCCTCTCAAGTGCTCTTTCACACTGGCATATTTCCCACTCTTTGTTCTTTGGTCACCTGTAACAGCGAAACACCCTCCACGCACTTCTAGCTCGTCAGATCCATATCTGATGTCCTTCAGAACTGCCAGGTGGACACTGCCTGATCCTAAAAATGACTTGCTGTTACCTACCTTCACCAGTTTATACTAAACCCTCTTCTTTAGGGACTCTGATGATCTGATCTGCTTCCTAGAAAGACAGCTTCTGTTATGGGAAAATACCTAGGTTTTTCTGCAGTGAATATACCAAATAAAAGCAATTAATTTAACTTTTCTGCTACTGATTTATTGTCAGCGTCCAAGCTCAAGACTTTTCATACCACCGATCAAAAAATTGCAGGTATTTCCAAGAGTAGAGGAGGCCCCTAGCTGAAAAACTCTAAAAAAATCTAAAAATCTAAAAAAAAACCCTGGCTCCATCATGACTGTTCAACTCACGCAAACACCTACAAAGATGTTGGTATTGTTAACAATAATTTAACACCTTAACAGCAATTCCTGATTTTTAAACAGCTCTTTGATCTCCTGCCTGTAGGTCAGCCTGTGCGCTCCAGAATACCCTTTGCTGCTATGGGCACAGCAAACTCTGCGGGCGGGAGCCCTGCGGCTGATCCGGTTAATGTGTTTGGAGACTGAGAATTACTTGGGTGCACAAAACAAACATTTTGAGACTCTGCTAAGCCAAGAGCAAACAAATCCTTTCAAAGTGTTCAGCATCGACAGGAAAATCCGACATTTACTTACATAAGCTTAACCTAATCATTTTGGTGCATGTCTTTGCAAGAAGCCGGTATCCTGTATGGGAATAGGGATTTAATGCCAATTTAAAATATTATTTTTTAAAGATATTTGATCTCGGTAAATTCTAAAGTGGCGTTTTTTTCCTTGCAAAAATGCGATTCTGAAAGAATTGCTGTTTAATGTATAGTATCGTTCCAAATAAAGATCCAGTGTCACATTTGAAGTACCGACCACAAGTTGTTCGGACGGATTTTTTTCATCTTGCTGGGAAATGATAACGGATGTTGAGATTGCTGAAATTACTGGGATTCTTCCTGCAAAATTGCAGGAGTCGTAATCAACGTCTCACAGAGTGAGGATCAAATTATCTGCGCTGCCTGAGTAATTGGGATGGGTCGTCCTCCCTCACCCCCGTGTGCTGGGTCAGTACTGAAGACACAACAACCTGCTCCTCTCCGTGGACACGCTATTATAATATGGTATCTCCTTGCCTGTGCTGCACAATTAACACTGTGATACCACTTGTTCTTAACATCTACAGCCAAGGGCCCCAAATGTTGGGGTTTTTTTCTGTGCCTTGTCAGTTGGCTGTACCCCAAATGGTGCCAGAAAGTACGAGTGAAACAACACATTGCTGACCGCAAGCGTGAGAACTGCAGTTCCGGATGCTTACTGCTTTTCATCAGGAACATTTCTTGAGGAAAAATGTTTATTTCAAGCTTTGATAGCCGTGCTCAGAAAGAATTAATCTGTTTTGCTTAAAATGAAAAGCAACAACCACAAAGCAAAGCGCCCCTCTGACAACTCATAGAAAATTAATGTTACATTTCAAGGTCATTCCAAAACAATATATCAACATTCACACGTCATGAAATATTTTAGATAATTTCTCTGATGTATGCCTTTGGACACAGAACGTCAACGACGTGACTTGAGAGTCATGTGTATAATATCATATACTAAGAATTTAACAAAAGAAGAATCTATCTTTGTATGAAATGACAGGGTGGGTAACTGGATCATAAATGAGTTTATGCTGGGCAATGTTTTCAGGCAGTATGCAGTTGGACAAGTAAAAATTAATAAAGTTAATTTAATGTCCAATTTCTGGACTCTGATAATAAAAAAAATATAGTTTACAAAGCGTAGGTCAGCACAGCAGAGCAGTTTCATTTAAAATGGAGTTTTCTCTATTTTACTCTCCAGGTGAATTGACCAAAAGGTAAACTGAAGCTGAATCAATTTGACTGGAGAGCAGCCACGTTCTGGTGATGTTTTGGAAACCATTACACCCCATATCACCCTTACACAGCTACAGATTTCTAAACAAAAGGACAAAGAAGAGGACCCCTCTTTACAATTTCCACTGTTGTTTTATTTTTTTAAAATGTATTTTACTTCATGGTATCTTAAACAAATTTTAAAGCCTAAACAAGCTAATACATGGAGCTAACCTCTGCTGTATGTCTTTCTTAGTCTTAGTCTTAGTCTTGAAAGAATTTACTATCTCACAACAAAGACTGGAAATTGATAAATCTCCACAGAACAGATTAAACCCAGTTACTTTATTGTCGATGTATTTTAAGTTCCATCTAAAAGTTACTTATAAAAAAGAGAAAGTCATTGCCCTATATGATTACTTCCATTTAGTAAATACTGCAGTTTCTAAAAAAGAATTTCAATAGCATATACTATTAAAAAGAAGCAAAAAAAAAAAAACCAGAGAAGCAAGAAGCCAAATCAGAAGCCAGATGCTGTATCTTACCTTGCCTGCCTGTTCATAGACCTCCTCCCTGTTGCTGCAGTCGCAGTGGTAGGTGAACACTCGTGTAGCTCCACTTTTTTTGGCTAATCTGCTTGTTTCTTTGTTACCTTCCTCATCAATGTCCCAAAGAACCAAGGTTGCTCCCAAAGGAGCAAAATTTAAGGCAATCTGCCTTCCAATCCCGTTTGCGGAGCCAGTAATAAGCACTATTTCCCCAGCAAAATTTTTTTTGCGTGGAGGAAGTATTAGTAAGAAGAAATTCTCAAAAACTGAAAGAATTAGTAATTTCAGGAACTGTAGTATCTTCAGGATGCTTCTGAAGTTGAACATGATTTTTCAGGCAGAAGCACTGCTCTCCTGTAATAAAAACCCAGAAATACAGGATATTGAAAAAACTCGGAGGTACTGAGTAAGACACTGAGATATTGACTGAAGAAAAAAAAAAAAAGAGAGATTGGCTTTGAACCAGCTATTTCTTTCACATTGTTCTTTTATGCAGACACAAAATATGTTACTAAAGACTTGTTCTGTGAAAGCTGCTGGATTCTTACTAGTACAATTGAAGCAAATATGTTCTGCTAGATCCTACAGGCCGGAGGTTTTGTTCCCGAGCCCTCAGCTTCCTAGGTTTTTAAAAAGGTTTAGTGACATATGTTTTTATAACGTGTATGCTGTGGTGAAGGAGCACTTTGTTTTCATAGCAAGGTGATGTTAGCTGAACAAAATAAGTGCTGAGAAAACCGGCATGATACCAAGGTGTCCTCCTTAGGAGAAAACGTGGTCTGCTGTTGAAGAACGTGGGCAATTAATCCACCACAACGGATATATATTTTCCAATGCTGTGTGTCACAAAATCACCTAGGTTGGAAGGGACCTTTAAGATCATCTAGTCCAACCATAAAAGAAAACCCCAAAAAATCCCACACCAACAACAAACCAACACTAAACCATATTCCCGAGTACCATGTCTACTCGTCTTCTGAATACCTCCAGGGATGGTGCCTCAACCACTTCCCTGGACAGCCCATTCCAATGTTTAATAACCATTTCAGTGAAGAAATTTTTCTTAATATCCAACCTGAACCTCCCCTGGCACACCTTGAGGCCATTTCCTCTTGTCTGTTGCCTGTGACTTGGGAGAAGAGACCAACCCCCACCTCTCTACAGCTTCATTTCAGGTAGTTGTAGAGAGCAATAAGGTCTCACCTCAGCCTCCTCTTCCCCAGACTGAACAACCCCAGCTCCCTCAGCCTCTTCTCATAAGACTTGTGCACCAGACCCCTCACCAGCTTTGTTGCCCTTCTCTGGACCTGCTCCAGCACCTCCATGGCTTTTTTGTGGTAAGGGGCCCAAAACTGGACACAGAACTCAAGGTGGGGTTGCACCAGTGCCGAGTACAGGGGGACGATGACCTCTCAGGTCCTACTCACCAGACTGTTCCTGATCCAGGCCAGGATGCTGTTGGCCTTCTTGGCCACCTGGGCACACTGCTGGCTCGTGTTCAGTCGACAGTCGACCAACATCCCAAAATCACGCAACATCTTTTCATTTGTGAGCAAATTGCCAACCCCGCAGTCATAAGCAACGCCCTGTGAGTTACGAACCTTGAGTTTGACCCTGCCTTTAGGCCATCCCGTTTCCGTGACAGCGTTTCGGGCAAGGTCCGGGAGAAGGCGCTCCCACCCCCGACCCGACGCCCCCTCGCCCGCTGCCTCCCGCCCCTCCGCCGCCCCGCACGGGGTCTGCCGTGCCCCCGGGGTGTGTGTGTGTGGGGGTGTGTGTGTGTGTGTGTGTGTGCGGGGTGACTCCCCTCTCCCCGCCGCTGTGGTGCCCTCCCCAACCCTCTCCGCGCAGCCATCCCCTCTGGAGATCGGCGGGGTGACCCCGTCCCCGTCCCGCAGCCCCGATGGTCCCGGCTGCCCCGCACCTGCCTGCCCGCCGCCGCCCTCAGCGGGTGAGGGGGGTGGCCCGGCCCAGCCCCCGAGAGGGTTTGTCTCTGGCTCGAAGGAGGAGGGTGTCAGCCCCCGGTGGCTTCCCCAAGCCGTCTGTCCGGCAACACCGGCTGCTCCCGGGGTGAGGGAACCGTGCTGCTGCCGCCTCACCCACCGGCCCGAACCAGGAGGGTGGTGGCGTGGCAGGTGGGCATCTCCCTGAGGGCTTGAGGAACCATCTGGCCAAGGAGGTGGAAAGGGAGCGCTCTTTCCTTCCTCTGCTGCTACTTTGTTGTAGTTAGGAAGTCGAACACTCCTCACTTTATATAATAAATCACTGCTCGCCCGCTGGCCCGCTTGCTGGAGTGGGAGTGGAAAGGGAGATGTCGGTCATAAATCGGGGGGGTTGTTCAGCCTGGAGAAGAGAAAGCTCTGGGTGGACCTTACAGCAGCCTCCCAATATCCGAAGGGAGCCTACAGGAGAGCTGGGGAGGGACTCTTTGTCAGGAAGTTCAGTGACAGGACAAGGGGTAATGGTTTTAAACTGAAAGAGGGGAGATTTAGATTAGACACCAGAAAGAAATTATTTCCTGTGAGGGTGGTGAGACACTGGAACAGGTTGC
>JAOTQQ010000012.1:114246680-114264321 GCA_026546715.1 Gallinago undulata
CCCCGGGGGGAGGAACTCGCAGCCTGCGGTTTGCTGACAGCTCCAGCGAGGGTGGTTTTTGGGAGGGGGTTGTGAGGGGGGTGTGTACGTCGAGCCGAGGCGAACCCCCCCCACCCCGACCGCTGCCGGGGCCGGTCGCGCCGCTGTGGAGCGGCGCGGGTGCGGGCGGCGGCACTTTATAATTAGCGACCGGGGGGAGAGCGCGGCCTCCCCCAATCGCCGTCGGGCTCCCGCTGACGCAGCACCTACGACATCCCCCCCCCTCCACCTCCATCCCCGCCTCGGACCCCCTTCCCGGCGATGCTGCCCCACCGTCAGTGATTCCGAGGGGGCTTGGGATGAAAAGCGGGGGGGGGGGCGGTGTGCCCCTGCCGTCGGGGGGAGCGGGAGACCGCCACCGGGAAAGTTACCGGGCGAAGTTAGTTTTCACCGGGGGGCGAAGTTAGTTTTCACCGGGGGCGGGCGGGGATGAGACATCGGCGTGAGTCAAGCGGAATGGGGGGGGAGGGGGGAAAAAGGGGGGGGGGGGAATGAAGCGCCCCGGGGCTAGCAGTAGCCCCTCGACGGCAGCCCCGCTCCCCGGGGCGGCGGGCGCAGTTTCCCCGCAGAGCGTTGCGCGGCGCCGCGGAGCGGGGCTGAGTTCGGAGGTTTTTAGGGGTGGGATGGGGTTTGGGTTTTTTTTGGTTGCCTTCTGTGTCTGTCGCCTGCCGAAACCCCAGGTGCCGGGGCTGTGCATGCCTTCGCCTCCCTCCCTCCTTCCCTCCCTCCCTCCCCGGGCCTCGGGTGTGAAAGGCTGGGTTTAGGGGAAGCAGGTTTTACCAGAGGGAGTGGGAAGACAAGATTTTTCGTTTGAAAATACTGGATTTTCACAAGCATGGATAGATTTGCCTTATTTTCACAGTTTGGGTGAGCAAAAAAAGCACAAATAGGAAGGAACCGGACAGAGGTGAAACCCCAAGCACCTCTGCAAGGTTCTCAACCCCAGCAGCTGGGGCAGCTCACTGGGTCTGTTCTGCTTGACATCCTGGGCAACTGGTGTAGAGCAATGACGCTGATCCCTGACACCTCTTGTTTGTAAATGGCTCTGCCCCGGCCATGCTAAACCACGTTTCTTTCACTGTCAGAAGCCATCTTCTATTTCCAGCCCCAAATTATTTCTAGCTGGTTTATATTTATCCACTTTCAGCATCATCTTTCAGTTTAAAGAGCATTTTCCCCCTTCCTGGTGTGTTTCTGGGGTGGGATTATTCTCCGTAGTCCTCATTTTGCTGAAGTGCTGTGCTTTTCAGCTTTCTGTCTTGAGATGGGGCGTTTCATGTAAATGTTCTGCTGTGCATTTGCTATACTTGGATGTTTCTGGGCACAAGTAATGGAGACAGTACATGGTATGTCGATTGAAATTTCGTTAGGACATTAATGCATAATTACCAACCCTGGAGGAGGAAGACACCTCAATTGATACCTCCTCAGATCTCATTTGCCTTTCCTAATGCTGCAGCACATCCGTGTCACACACTCGTCTGGTAACAGAGATACAGCCAGGTCTTTATCCTTCAGATCTACCACAAAATCTGGTACTGTTATTGTATGGAAATTGCGCTTTCTGCCACCTGTTAGTCTTTGCATCAGCTATCTGACTCAGATTAACGATGCTCCAATGAATGTCTGGATTGTCAGAAATGCATCCCTTCAAGCCAAAGACATAGCTCTTGTGTATAATCAGTGTATGGGAGAAGAGAACCAGGCTCTCTGTTTACGTAGTAATATCAGCCAATGTTGTAAGTGAACCCTCAAGAGAAGAGGTAGACATTTTAAAACTCATCCCAGTGTGGTTGTATTTATGGAAGCATGTGAGGGATCTGCATTTAGAGCAGCAAGCGAATTGCCACGCCACTGAATCGGCAGGAATGCTATAAAGTTTGCTCCTACGATGGTTAGGGAAGCACTGACTAACTCCAGAGCTGACACATTCGGTACCTCTTTTGCTGTAAGGATGATCCCTACAAGGAGAGCGATGGACATCGTGAGGTTAGTCCTCTGGGTGAATTACTGCCCCTCGGCTCTGCCGTCATTTATTGGCTTGCACTGCCATAGTCAGCGTGACGTGGTGGGGCAGGCAGCCCAGTAGCCTCCCGGTCATTCCTCCTGCAGCGTGCATCCCCCATCCCACATCCCTGGGCTGGCTGCCTCCTGCTTTCATCGTTGTGCGCACACACCTCCCTGCTCAGGCTGCCCTCCCTTACTCTGCTGAATGTCACTTACTGTGTTTCATCTGGTTATGATGAAAACCCAGCCAGTGTCAGAACCTCACCGTGGAGAGGTGCAGCTGTAGATGAAATACAGACTTAACAGGAGAAGGGAAAGGATGCAGGAAGAGTAAAGCGCGCAGAAGGACGGGATAAAAGGTTCTGTGTAGAAGAGGAGTAATGGGGAGGCTTATCGAGAAGTCTTATGGCTGGTAGTGGGGACCAGGGGGAAGGAAAAGATGGAAAGAATCACAGAATCTTCGTGGTAGGAAGGGACCTTGGAGATCATCCAGTGTAACCACAAAAAAAAAATAAATCCCCCAAACCAAAATCAAACCAACAAACAAATAAAAACAAAACCCCCAAACAAAACAAATCAACCAAACAAAAAAGCCCCAAAAAGCAAAAAACACCCAACCCAAACGAAACCAAAAACCACCAAAACCACCTCCTCCCCCCAAAACAGACACAACCCAACAATCTCGGGCACTAGAGCATGCCCTGAAGTGCCACATCTACACATTTCTTAAATACCTCCAGGGATGGTGACTCCACCACCTCCCTGGGCAGGCTGTTCCAGTGCCTGACCACTCTCTCAGGAAAGTAATTCTTCCTAATATCTAATCTAAACCTCCCCTGCCGCAACTTCAGACCATTTCCCCTGGTCCTGTCTTAGAGATTGGGTGTGAAATATACAGGTACCAGGACACTGTAAGAGAGAGAGGAGAGGTATCTGTGCACGTCCATCACAGGGCAGAAGAAATTCAGTCGTGGCTGTTGGAAATGCTACAGATATCCCTGACTCTTTGGTTCATCTCCTTCTCCATATCCTCTGTTTTGTGAGTCTTTGGCTGGTTCCTCTCTATCGCTGGGCCTCAACCTGCATCCTTGCGGAGGTTGTTTGACCCCAGGGTCCCACAGGGTGGGAAGTGGGAATAAGGTCCCAGCCAGACTCTTGTTTTACCCTTTTCCCACTAGGTGTAGCAGTGTCTGCTACACAGAGCCCTCTCCTTCCTCCTGAAAGATGCTAATATTCACAGAGAATGAGTAGTAATACAAGGAAGAAGTAATTAAGAAAGTATTTCTTGAGGAGCAACCTTTTCCCAGATGAAAGCTCCATAATTTCCAGTCTGAGTTCAGGGGTATTTTTTATAGGGGAAGTGTTCTTTCCAGAGAGATGATGAAAACAGGAGAGAATTTCAAAAATTGTGACAAAATACTACAAAGCAAAAACTACATAAGGAAAATTACTCACTGTAGGAGTGGAGGATAATATTTCCTCAGCAACAGAGGACTGAGAAACAAAGAAATAGGGAGGCATAAAAAGAAAGAGAACACTTTTCACAGTAGTAAACATGATAACTTGTTGCTCCCTGCTAACTTTATAATAAAAATGTCCTGGTGTTGATAAAAACTTTGGCATTTATATAACCCAGAATTACCACAGACACCAACTGCTTTTTATCTGTCATCATAATATACCAGCCGAGAGAAACCTGTTTGTATTACAGTCGTGCTTACAGCCCCAAGGGCCCTGTTGTCCTACAGCTTGTCTGGACTCCCAGACTTAAGATAGAACAAGGTAAAGAGAAGATGAAATTCTCTTAATTTTGCTGATCGAGAACACAATTTGAATGACTTTACAAAGTCTTGCCAAGAGTGAACAGTCAAGTTTGAAACTAAACTCTCTCTCTCTCGGATTTCATATCACTGGCTTTACTGCAGGACTAGCTTTCCTTTCCAAACTGTGCTCATCACGCTAATCGAGCTGCTACAAAATCATTAAATGGAGATGGATTTATGGAAATATAAAATAAACATGCTGTTAGCACCCCAAGCAACCCTTCTGATAACACAGAGCCTTTTTGAAAGAATCAAAATGAGGAACAGGGAATGTAAAACAGTATGCTATGTTGATTATTTTCTTCAGCTCAGTGCAAAAGGCGACAGATTTCTTAAGACCAAACAGTCAGGTTCTATTTAGCTCAGTCTAAGTGGACTTAATTTTTAAGGGGAACATATATAATTGATATCAGGGCTGAGAAAGGCATTGCGGGTCATCTCTTCTATACCAAACATCATCAAAGTAGTTGAGACGTGTGTTGTTAATCTATTGATACAAAATATGCATTGCTACTTTTTAAATATCTATTTAAATTATGTCTAAAGTAAGCAGAGAGGAACTGTAATGCAGAGAGATGCTCTATGTACGGTTGGTATGGCATTGCCCAAAATATACCTTAGAATCTTAGGATCATAGAATTGTCCAGGTTGGAAGGGGCCTTTAAGACCATCTAGTCCAACCATCAAACTAACCCTGATAAAAAAACATAACTAAACTATGTTTCTAAGCACTATGTCAAGCCATCTTTTGAATATCTCCAGGGATGGTGCCTCAACCACTTCCCTGGGCATCCCATTCCAAGGATTAATAACCCTTTCCATGTAAAGTACAGATGTTGCTGTCCCATGGCTGATGCCATGCCACTTTCTAAGCAGGGAGGAGGTTTCACGCTACTTTCTCTGAGTGAAATAGTGTGACATGCATTCGGTATAAACATACAACAGATACAATTTTTGGTGTGTTTGTTTGCCTGCGGTTGTATCAGATATGGTAAGAACCAAGCAGAGTTTATACTATTCAGTGGAAACGCATGGAGATGCACTTTATTACCTGCTTCTCTGTTTCTCCCAGGCCCACGGATATGTGCCATCAAAGATTTCGGAGATCAGGCCTGAGGTGCAGTAAGTAGAATGTGCTGCAGAGTAAGTAGAACAAGCCGTACAAAATCTGTATTCGTTATAAAAGCATTATGTTGCTCATTTCCACAGAGACCATGGGAGGGGTATTTCCAATAAAACAAGAAGAAAACAGGGTGCTCAGTAGCAAAATACATTGTGATGGAATCCAGGCACAGTGATTATTGTTTAAGACAATGACTACTCCACGAGTGGGGTGATTTATCCTCATTTTTTTAATTAAGAAAACTCATCCCTGAATTACAAAGGAAGTATTATATTCCATCTATGAAAAGGATTGCAGTGTCTAATGCATATGTGGAAGGATTAGCTGAAAATTGTAAATGAGAGATTTTGATCACTTCAGTCATATCAAGAGAAACAAACAAGCAGAGTATAAATAATGTATCTGGAGTGCAAGCTTCAACTATTTTCCCATTGTTCACATTCATCCTACGGCAGAATTTTGGAGCTCCCCCCCCCCGCCCAGTTCCAGCCTCACATTTTCATTGCTAGTATTTTATTGCCCAGTTGGGGAGTGCTGTGTTCACACTTTAGCACAACGTTCCAAACAAGTTGTTGTCGCATCCTGGAGCTGTAAGGAGAGCCTGACACATTACACGCAGGCAGGGTGAAGGCTGGCTGGGTCCCTCCCTGCGCTCCTCAGAGGGGGAGAGGGAGCACAGCTTCATGCTGCCGGGCAGGCAGAGGTGACTTCAAACTCCCATTATTTTGGGTAGTTCAGAAACGCAATTTCCAAAGGTGTGGGTGGTTGCTGTCATTTCCAGCAGCCCAGCAGGGAGTGTTTTTCGGTCGAGAGCCGAGCTCCCTCCTTTCTGCTCCCGCCATGTCCTGAGCACAACCTCTCTTGTGCCGTCTCCGGGCCATAAAGGGAGCAGTGAAAGGCCTTGTGTGCTCTCCATCTCCTGCTCTTGCCCTGGAGGGGTTCCCCAGAGGTGATCCTGGTAGGAGCGGTGGTGATATTTCGTTTCATTATACATCTGTGTCGTGGTTTTGATGGGATTGACTAGTCAGAACGATGGATAGCCCCCTCCCTCCCCCCTCTAAGGAAAAGAGAGGAGAGTCACAGAGAGGAAGAGATAAAAGAGATTTAGGAGTTTAGAAAAAAAAACTAAACTGCTCTAATGGAGATATTAATAAATAATGAAATAACAAATATTAATAAGGAAAAAAAAAAGGAAAAAAGTATACAGTATATGCAAAACCATCTCTAGCTCCCAGGATGATGATCACATCACCAGCAGGCACAGGGGAAAGTCCCAGGCTGGACCCGGTGATGGACAGGAGCCGGATTCTGGATCTGGAGTCAGGAATGCTTGGATCGGGATCAAAGGCAGATGAACAGACTGGGTCCTCCTCTGTCGTCAGCCATTGAAGGAAGAGAGTTGACCCTTTGATCCCTCAGCTTTTATACTGAGCATGGGGAAGATGGGATGGAATACCCTGTTGGTCAGTTTTGGGACACCTGTCCTGTCCGTTCCTCCCTACAGGTGTGACCCTTCTACACTTTTCCATTTCCAACCCTCCAACGGGGCAAATAACAAATGTACCTGACCTTGGTTGTTACAGCAATAAGTATAAGCAAGGGCCTCTCTGCGTATCAGTCCTTGGTACAATCACATCTTACCACGGTGAGGGTGAGCAGTTTCTGAACAATATGCTGTTAATTTCAGAGTTTAGTTAGTTAGAAGAGGCCCAGCTAAAAAGGTAAAATTACTGAACAGAAAATTAATTCTGTTTTACCTCAAACCAGGACACTCTGCTAGAAATTCCCTCGTGCTGGGACTCTTGTCTCCTGTGGGCAGGCAGCATGGAGTCTCTTGTGCTCTTACAACATACCTTGGGCTAAAGGTGGGCTAAATTCCTCAGCTGCAAAAGCAACTTTATGCTTGTTTATGGTGGAGTTCACTCTAGATTAGCTACAGCCACAGTTGTAATCCCCGTGGAACTGCAAATGCTAAACAGATGATGTTCATGCAGAAGACAGAGTGGGAAAGGTGCATAAATAGCACAAGGTTCTCACAAGCAGCATGTGAAAGTTCCACCATTTTGCTTTCAATGTAAATGATTTTCAGTTGCTTTATGAGAATTGGGACTTCAGTTATGTTACAGAAAGTGTTTTCCATAGCAAGGAAAGCTGGAAGTTTAATTAATCAAGGTACCTAGCTAGGACAGAAAAGAAGATGCTGACATAAGAAAACATCCTGAGAGCATTTGAAAATTAAATAGAAAACATTATCATCATGGGTTTTTTTTTTTTCATTTTACATGTATTTGACCTGTTCCACTGGCCGTTGTTGTACCTCTTTGTGCTTTGCATTTCTATTAAAAAAACCTGGAAACTGAACCCTGACCTTTCCTGTCTCAGTTTACCGGTCTACGTTCCTTTTCTTTAAAGCTGCTTGTTTTACACTTGAAAGTAATTATTTCATTTCTCCTGCTGCATAATTGAACACTCCAGAAACTAAAAAGCGACCTCAGCCAGCTGAGCCCTTATTGCTTTTCCCGTGCAGAACTGGTGAAAATATCTTGTGAAGGTTGGAGCTGTGAATTTGACTGGGGTCCGGGTTCAACCTGGAGACTGAATTTATGCAGAAGCTGAGAAGAACCTGAGTGATTCTGGAAACCGAAGAGTTACCATGTTGAATGAAAATATAGATAGAGTGACAATGCATAGTAAAGGAAAACGGCCGATGAGGCCTTCCAGTACCTGAGGGGGCCTACAGGAAGGCTGGGGAGAGACTGTTTACGAAGTCCTGCAGTGACAGAACAAGGGGCAATGGGTTTAAACTGAAGAAAAGCAGATTTAGATTGGATATTAGGAATAAATTCTTTCCAATGAGGGTGGTGGAGCACTGGAACAGGTTGCCCAGGGAGGTGGTTGAGGCCCCTTCCCTGGAGACATTCAAGGTGAGGCTTGACGAGGCCCTGGGCAACCTGGTCTAGTTGGGGGTGTCCCTGTGACTGCAGGGGGGTCGGACTAGATGGCCTTTGGACATCCCTTCTGGCCCAGATGATTCTATGATTCTATGATTTTGGGGTGACATGTAGGTATTGGAGGAGATTGCCTTGTGGTTTGACTCCTTTTCCAGCTTCTAAAGATACATGTCAGTTTTGGTTGCTATATGGCCTTGCTGTCATGATACCGAGCTTTTCCTTTGTCACTTGGAAAGCTTATTAAATCTGGGTGGCAACCGGTGCTAAAGTGGAGGTTTAATAATACAGGGTTTGTTTTTAACATGCGAGTGGTCAGGATGGCACTGTCACACAGCTAACCAGCGCTGTTGTGGCTTTTCTAGTTCTGCCTAAAGCTTTCTGTGTCACCTCAAAGCGGCGAATTCACCACTTTCCTCTGGTGTCATGTAAATGCTATCAGTTGTGACCTGGTCATACTTGGCTTGGCAGCATTTTGCTAGACAGAGCAATTGATGCTATTTCGTAGCCTTTGAGTTAATTCCCAGTATCAGGTACAGTGTTTAAATCTCTAGGCCAGGACTAAAATATCAGATATTTTAGACTTTTAGCTTACTGATTTGCACTACCTTTGGAGTGTCCCTTGTCTACATTGTTACCCTGGGATTTAATCAGCTGATGTGTTCAGACACATCAAAGAGGTGTGCTAAGATCTCCGAGAAAAAGACATACAATATAAAATAATGCAAATCTCACAATGCTAAAATACAGATGTATTTTAAGCAGAAATAAGTTGTACTTCAACTTATTCAAGTCCATCAGCACTTTGATCATAGAGAATGAGTGCTGTAAGCAAATAATTCACAGAGAAGAAAAATTGAGTTGAGGATGAGGTAGAATGGGGAAAGTCACAGTTGTGAGGCTTTTATGAGATAAGGCTAGTTTGTGTCATAAAGCATTCCTCAAGCTGATTGTCTTCCTCTGACTTTCCTGCTGCTGCCTGCTGTGTATTCTCCACTTCCCTGGAGGCTGCAGTGCTAGTCAGAGACGGAGGCAGACTCTCCACCTGCTTCTGAGAGCATCCCGGTGACTGCCTTGTCCCCCCACCCAGATCCTTGGGATAAGGTGGAGTTTTATCATGGGGCACGATGACTAGAGAGAAATCATTTACTGAAATGAGGACTACTCTCCAAAAATGCGTTAGCAAAGTTTCTGTGCTACGAAGTTGACTAAAATGCTCTATTTTCTTGTGGCAATAAATAAAATGACTCATTTGTCTAATCATCTTGTTTTCTTTTTTTTTTTTTTTAATGATTAAGCTAGGCTGCAGTTTCCAGAATATTTAGGATTGCTTTGGTGTGTACTTTGTGCTAAAACTGGGTGTGATGTACGTGCCAACAGAGTGATGCCAGAATTCAGAGGAGCTTTCTTTACTGGTGTTTTCCTGCTGGTTCTTTGAACATCAGTTCAGTTTTGAAAAGTGGTAAGCTTGTTATTCGAAAGACTGCAGAAATGCATATTAATGGCTATCATTAAAATGATAACAAACTAAATGACGTGACAAAAATAATTGGCATCTGCATTGCCTGATCAAAATACCACCGCAAACCAACAGAAGGAAGTGGCTTTTGAGGAGGTCAGGGTGCTTCTGGGCTTGGGCACAGAGCTGTGTGTTGTCACACAGCTGCTTTCCTTCCCTTTGAAGATGGGCTCTATAAAGTAATTCCTATACATAAGAGCTGACTGCCATTTTGAGCCTTAGCCCATTCTGTTTACCCCTGTTTAGGCAGTGCAGGAAAGTACAGGATTACCTGCAGGTGGTGGTAGGATCCCCAGGGCACCTGCGTCATGTTTCATCACTGGCAGAATATGCAGGTTGGTTGCCTTCTAAACATGTCTGAGATCCTAGAATCATAGAATCGTTTTGGTTGGAAGAGACCTTTAAGATCATGAAGTCCAACTGTTAACCTAGCACTACTAAGGCCACCACTAAGCCATGTCCTCAGCACATCTACGTGCCTTTTAAATACCTCCAGGGATAGGGAATCCACCACTTCCCTGGGCAGCCTCTTCTAATGCTTGAGATGTAAAGGTTTTTTTTTCCATGGTACATTTCTGTGTTTGTTAGGACAATGATGGAACATCTGTTGGTGATCAGCAGTTGAGCTTCTGGTTCTTCTTCTGGTAAGACATGTATTAAACTCATGAACAGAGTTGCAGGTGGGATGCCCAACAAGACTTGCATGCATGTAACCTCCTGAAAGGATGTGTGAAGTAAACGAATGATAAATCAGTAAACTAATGATACATCAGTAAACTATAACTATGAATCAATAAACTGTAACTGTATATATAAAGCTCAAAGTTAGAGCTCATAAAGAAAGATGTCAGACAAAATGCTTCATTTTCCAGGCCTTTAAAAATGAAGTGTTTATGGAGGTGTGCTAGACAAATATAGTTCCAGTGAATTCTGCTTTATCTTCTCTGCAGACTTGTCGTCTAGAGGTTTGATGGCCTCCAGGTTCTCTATGTCCAACCTGGAACTCCATGTCTTTGCGTGTGGTGGGCCGTGGCCAAATTAGCATCTCTGATTAGCTCTTATGAAGAATGGAACTGCAGCAACAGAAGACAGAGGCAGTAGAAGATAAAAAGCACATCATGTTTTTCAATCTTGCAAGTAATTTATATTATGGTGAAAATCTTTCACTTATCATCAAGTTTAGTCTGTGTTATCCTTTGTCATGGACTGTTGAAAGGTGCTTTGGAGGGGAGAAGTGGTTGCTCTCTTTTTGTGCATAGTCTGAATGTGCACGAGTCCAAGAAAATAATTACCAATTCATTTTAATAAAAATGTGCTCCGCGTGGAAACGTGCTCCAATGTTTGAAATCTGAGGTTGGTGCTTTGGGCCTGACTTGGCTGCTTAACTGCAATGAACCTCACCAATTGCTTCTGAATCTCTGTCCTTCAAAATTTCATCTTTCTTTCTCCTGCCTTCTCTGCTAATGTTCACAGGAGTGCATGTTTTCTATTTTACACCGCCAGTTTTCCATCAAAAAGTTTGACTTTTCGACTGTCCATCAAAAAGCTGAATGTTAATTGAAAATCAATGACTAGGAGACTCTTTATGGATTATTTTAGTCTGTAAGCTAATAAGGAGAAAAATGAAAACAAAAGCCAGGGCAATTCAGTGTTAATTTATTTGATGTCTGTGGTTTAGGTATTATTCATGAGAATATTTTGCACTTCAATACGGTAATTGTATTAATGGATATCTGTTCAAAAAAGGTAACTGTAATGTGAGGCATTGCAAATACTCAGCAAAATGGGCTGAGAATCAAGGAGAGAGATTTAAGTTTTAATTTTTTTTAAGGATAAGTACATTTTTAATTTATCAGATATGGATTAATTAGTTTTATTTTATCAAATATTGCAATAAAAATACTAAATTAAATATAAGTCATATTGAGCAATATGAAGTTCAAAGAAAGGTAATGACTTTACCTCTTAATAATATCTTCAGTTAGAAGTTTAATTAAATTATGACTTGGAGCTTTGTCACAAAGTTACCACTATGAATGTGTAGAATCCAGTAATGTCCAGTAATGCACACAATGAATAGTGACTATATTTTTACATTTTTCTGTAAGCTAGAAATGAAACTATGATCAAACTAAATCTGGTATTTTCAAATGCATTTTACAAATACAGAATTAATGCAATTCTGTAAAATTTATGGTCAAGTTAGGTGTGGCTGTATGATTTTCAGTTCCAGGAGGCTGATTTAACACAGAGGTTCAGTTTTAATCACGTACTCCCTCCTTGGTCTTGTGAAAAGAAACTCTTCCCTTTGTTTGAGTTGTGATTAGTATCTATTGTGCATTTAAATGAGTTATAACTTAGAACATATGAAAGTTGTGGGGGCATAGTATCTGAAGTGCAGTGATCTAAGTATTAAATAATTGCTACTTTTATGGATCATTGCTTCTTGAACATCAACTTAAAATAGAAAGCAATTACAGTATGTTACAGAAAAGAAACTTGTGGCATTAGCACCCATGCTAATATTTACACGCTGGGTTACTCTTCCTTTTTGTTCCACCTTTTCTGAGTGGGAGGAAAAGGGTTGCGGGTGATTTACTGTGCTGGGTAATCTGGGCTTCTTGAGTGGCCCCCAAATACCAGCATTTAACTCTTCAATAAAATAACCCATGAAATCATGACAGATTTTCAGTGCTCCACCTTTCCCTGACTGTTCAAAGCAACCTCCTTGCCTAATCTTACTTAATCTCTACCTAAGAATTAAGATTCCGTGTCTCAGTCCCATGAGGAATTATTTTGTGGCCAAGGAGTACAAAGCGTCCCCCTTTAGAAATTTAGTGTCAATATCTTGGCTTGTCCAAATTCATGTAGCTACAGTGATAACCATATTTTGTATTCTAGATGAAGTTCAAAACTACTTTTCCTTGTCTGCATTTCATGTACTCATGTTAATATTTTTCCAGTCTGCCAGTTTTTATGGCACTGATCTTTTTAGTTGCTATGCATCATTTGATTTAATTCCGTTACAGACAATGATTTATAACAGCTTTATTATAAAGAAAAACAGTCAGCAAAGAAGAAGATAGAAGCATGGCTGTGAGCAGTGACATTAAACTGAACTAACATCTGATGTGCTTTTCAGAAAAACCTTTTAACATATGAAGTGCTTAGGCTGCTCCCCAAAATTAAGCTGCATATGAGGTAAGTGGTGGCACCCCTATTGCTTAATTTAGTTTCAGCCAGTTGATTTAATTATGCTGTGGGGAACAGTAGATCAGTGCAGTGAGGATGTTTGGGAAATATCACTCCACCTCTTATTTTGATGCTTTGCTGCATGGTATATTTCAGTGAGAATGTACCTATAAGCCTATAAATATCTATGTACTGAAGATAAGCCTTTCAGACATTGTTAATTCTGTTACTATTGGCAAAGACAAACTTATCTTAAAAGAATCAAGAAAAACATTTATTTATTTTGAAATTTAGTACAATTTTGTTCAGGTTTTTTTTTGTATCCATACACTTTCATCCTAGCACCTCAAAACACCTGCATTGAACAAGCAAGTCAGGCTCATTTCTGCAAGGGCAGTACTCTTTGCGTGGTTTAGGAATGGATGCATTCATCTATGTCACTTCCCACTGGTGCCTTATTATCTGGATGGCGTCTTTCTTAATCAACCTATTTATATTTTTTTTCCGTATACCAGAATTCCATCTTTCTTAATCAACCTATATAATATTTTTTCCATATACCATTCACTTCTTCTGTGTGTTCCCATATGCTTTGAACTTTCCTGATTTTACTTTGTCAGTTTTATCTAATCTCCTCTACAAGTGCGGGGTAGGTGATCCTCAGCTGAAGACCTGCTTCAGATTACTGAACCTCTCAAAAGTGAACTTTGCAAATATTTGACATTTCTTTGTTATCTCAGGTTTGTACCATAACCTGATCTCATAAGGATTATCCATCACTTTAAGCCAAGGCTGTGGATGAATAGTGAGAAGATCAGAACCTTGTGCTTCCTGTTTACTTGTCCTCTTGAAAGACATTTCCCATTTAACATTTACATTGCTGTGTCTCAGGCAGCATTATAGAATAGACCATTTGCTGTCAAAACACAGTTTATGTGACCCTGTTTTCAAGTGTTGATGTATATAGATTTCAGGACTTCTATTTTCTTGTACACAAAATTAATGTGCTGTAGATTCTACACATAATTTAAATTCAGCTAAATTGCAGTTGCATATTTATCATATAAATATAAATAAATAAATGAAACAATTCTTAATTTTTAAATAAGTATTTAAATCTATTTGAAAGCTAACTACAGTCTTCTGTTGCTTGAGTTTTACTCTGTCATGTGGCAGCTTTACTGGTTCTATTACAGATGCTTCATGTTGATAAAGAAATAAACATCAATTTCTTGAAGTTTCCAAATCAATTCTGTAAACAAGTTTTAAAAATGTAGGTAATGACAGATAATGATCAGAAAATTTCAACTTACTGTCACAGGAATAGTTTATGAAAACAAGAGAGCTATGTCTAAGAAGCCATTGGTAGCATCATGGGTATGAAATTTTATTTCCATTGATTAGACAATGATGTCTTTTACTATTCAAGGACAGGAGACAGAAAATATCAACTTTTCATAACACAATTTTTTAACTTTTTCATTTTAGCAGAAGCAGCAGAGAGGCAGCAGGATGCAAAACAGATGAAGTAAAGAATAAATGTATGTGATTATAGATTTCAGTTAAAGCAATCAGAGCTTTGCCTAAGACGTGTCTACATTTGTCAAATCCAAGACAAACTCTGTAAACTATGATAAATAATTTGGAGCTGCAGTTTGCAAGCCTTACTCAGACTAAGGTTATCTTAGCAGTAAATTATTTCTCATCCATCACTCCCTCCATCTTGGTTTATTGCAAGACAGATTTGATAAGAGAGGATTACTTGTGCAAAGGATAGCTTTCCTCCATTTGAGACTGCACATCATGGTCTGTTATATGTACTCCTTAAACCGAAAAGCAATTTTCTCTATAGTAAATCGGCCCATATGGAACCAGCCTTTGGAAAGGAACCTAGATTTTCAAACTCAGTCACGAGCAAGCTAGGCAGCACATTAGCATGGTAAGCCTTGCCTAGTAATAAAAATCTCAGTGGCAGAAAAATGTTTATTATTCTTATTTCAAAGGTGACTTTCAAGGAATAAGGATCTGTATTTATTCACCACGTGTAGGTCTTTAAACAAAATGCAGTCCTGGAAGACTGCAACATAATTCTGCCTGTCTCGTCTAAAAACACATGGAGGAAAGCAGGTCTTCATCCCTGCTGGGACTTGGAAGTGCTGGAGTAAATGGGGTAAATGGGCCACTGACAAAGGTACAAAAGCCACAACTCAGGCTGCTGAGTGAAACAAGCCCATGATGACGAGCCAACACCAAGGAACCTTTGGGCTAAGCTGGAGTGCTGAAATGGCAGAGGATACTCGAAAACTCGAACAAACTTAGTAGGAAGCTCAGAAGGAAATGGCAGCCAGGCAATGTTGATGTGCAGAGCAGCTTGCAGGAAGAAAAGAAGTACAGAAACACCAACAGATTAATGCATTTTAAATGGCAATCATTACTCCTTTGAGGAGTTCCATGGCTCGGGAGCATCTCCGCCATCTCTAATTCATGAAGACTTTAGGTTACAGCCAGCCTTTGTTCAGTTTTCCCAGATTTATGTATTTATATGCCAAATATGCCAGAAATACCACTCTAACTCTGTATTGTCTAATGTGGTACATGGGTGAGGTGGCGCGGCTCTGCACAGATTTAATCTGTTGCTATCGTATACTACTGCTCCCTGAAGAAATGGTGCACATGTCCCCATGTGCAGCTAATGCTTTTTACCATCATTATCTTTATTCAATATACATAAAGATATTAACATTACTTTTGTATATATGAGAGAGCAGATAAAACAAGTAATACGTACTTACGCTTTTATTTGAATCCCTTGTACCCAAGAACAAGTTCATACTAGCTGGCTTTTAAAGTGACAGAGCCTTTGCAGCTGATAAATAAATGGGGCTAAAGCCATATTTAATAAGTCCTTTTCATTGCAAGACATTAAATAGAAATGTTAGTTTCTTTTCCAGATCCATCCCTCCCTCTGCTGCTCTGAAAAGCAAAGGCATCCTTTTTTTTGTTGTTGTCATATGATGAAGAGTGAAAATGAGATTTCTTTAGTGAGGAATATATCAATAAATGATGAAGAAATCACCTAATATCCTTTTACCACTGATACCAGGATGGATTAATTTTAAGAATAATAAAAAGGTCACATTTATGATATTTAAAACTACCACAAGCATAGAAAATACTCTTTTCAGATAATCAACATATAAGTCAATGCTAAGATCTAATAAGTATCTTCTTGAGCCTCTCCCCTTTAGTAAATTCCATGAAAATAGTACGTATACAGTGTGTTGTTAAAATGAAGCTGAACACAACTTCATTGAATTTTACATAAGGAGAGGAGTCTTGTTAAAATTCAGCAGCCTTTTTAGCTCTCTTTCCATTTTGCCTTAATGAGCCACATTAGCACCCTGAAAAAGAACTATGCTAGTTAACGTAAAACCCAAAAGCATTTAAATTGTAGGACTTTTGTTTTGCTGATACATATGTAAAGACGAAAACTGGTTAAGTTTGATTAAATTTTTTTGCCTAATGGTTGACTTTTCACCAACAAAGCTGCTGAGAACTGCTCATTTAAATTGAAAGTGTTAGTTTCCGTATTACAGAATTTAAGACGATGAGTTTAAATGAGGGAAGCAGAATACGATGGAGAATACCTGTCATTAATTGTCAAGTGACATAAATATCAGCCTACATTTCCAGCATTTCATTTGCCATTTCCCACCACTCTTTATAAACTTGAAATGTTAAATCTCGGGTTTGTCAAATGACTTGCCACAGTGCATCTTGTCATATGTGGGCAAAACTATCTATTTAAATTCCCTTGTTCGATTCCCGGGGTTTTAGAAAGACTCAGATTCCATTTAAAGTACTTTTTCATTCCTGTGTGCATCATTCCATCAAGATCCATCAGCCCAGATGCATCAATCCATTGGAAGGACTTCAAGACGCAAGTTACTTTTTATTTATTTATTTATTTGTTTTTCTGGAGGTGAGCACTGCACAATATTTGGGAACTTGTTAACCTTTTCTTCAAGCACCAAGATAACCAAAGCACTTTTTCTCGCTTTTTTCTGAGTTGTATTACTGCAGCAGATTGCCCTTCAGGCTATGACTTTGCTCCTAAGTACTGTGGTACTCCAACAGCAGCCCTTGCGTTAAGGGAGAGTAGATTCCATCAAGTCTGCAGAGTAGTTCTTTATCACATTTTTCATCTTTCTAAATTTTCATTCATGGTATTTCCTGCTGATTTTAAGGCCAGAATTGACTATTAGGCTAGTCTTATCCTCTTGTTACTATAAGTCATTCGGCTTCATCTGGTTACCCTGCTATGAGGCCAACATCTTGTTGTTCTAGCAGCATGTTGTTCTAAGGATATCCAGAGATGGAGAATGCTCAGATTCTTTTCATAGCCTTTTCTAGTAATTAACCTCTTTCCCCATAATTAAGCATTGATGCCGAATTTTTAATTTAAATTAGTTTTGCTTAGGATTCAGATCTTGATCCTTATAATCCTTCTTCTGCAGGATTACACAGCCTTTCCTATCTGCCCTATGTTTTCTTTCCAGGGCAGTATTCATGCACTGTAATCAGATCTTTTCTAAATGTACTTTTTCAAATGAGCTATTAAGATCTGTCTTGTCTGGTCCCTCACAGTAAAGGATTTTCTCCAAATTTCAAATAGTTCTTGTAGTCACTCTATTTTCCTAAAGCCATTAGAGAACATTGAACCCAAAAGTGGCCACATCATTCCACCACTGATCTCTGTCAATGTTGTTATCTTAAAGAAGGAAATCAGACCTTTTGGACATAACTCTTTTGCTGCATTGGCAAGTCTTAACTACCTTTTACTATTGATAAATGCTACATGATTTCCTATTGAATCTGTAATGACTTCAGCTCACGCCTGGAGAAATAGTCTCCCTGCCTCTAGCATAAACAGGAACTCAAACAAAACTTTATGCTAAATCAAATAATCAGGATTTCCTGCCTCCTCCCC
>JAOTQQ010000012.1:114265928-114282092 GCA_026546715.1 Gallinago undulata
TTGGCAGGGGAGTTGGACTAGATGATCTCTATGGTCCCTTCCAACTCCAAAAATTCAGTGAAATTCAGTGAAATATTTCCCTCTATTTTCTTAGCCTTTCATTATTTCAGCACAGGCTCCTTCTGAACTGAATTGTTTTCTGTGTGTCCCGCAACAGAGGGCTTCTTTCACATGAGTAGATCCCTTGGAAACCTTTCAATGTTTAGCATTCACAGGGTCATCCCTTGAAGAGCTCTGCAGATCCATTACTCCATGGGGGACCACCACATGGGGACCACCACTTCCTCATAATCCTTTCTTTAAAGCTGACTCCTGTAGCTTGACTTGTAGTTCTGGTATGAGAAGAGGTGGTGAACTCTTGAATGCTATCCACCTTTTCCACATCACTAATAATTTTGCAGCTCTATGTTGTATTCATAGATCATAGAATCATGGAATCATAGAATTGCCTAGGGACCTTTGTGACCATCTAGTCCAACCATCAACCTAACACTGACAAAAACCATCACTAAACCATGTACCTAAGCACTATATTTACCTGCCCTTTAAATACCTCCAGGGATGATGATTCCACCCCTCCCCTGGACAGCCTGTTCCAATGCTTGACAACCCTTTCAGTGAAGAAAATTTTCCTCATATCTAATCTAAACCTCCGCTGGTACAACTTGAAGCCATCTTCTCATGTTCTGTCATTTGTTACTTGGGAGAAGAGACCGACCTCCACCTCTCTACACCCTCCTTTCAGGTAGCTGTAGAGAACAATAGGCTCTTCCCTCATCCTCCTTTTCTCCAGGCTGAACAACCCCAGCTCCCTCAGCCTCTCCTCATAAGACTTATTCTCCAGACCCCTCACCAGCTTTGTTGCCCTTCTCTGGACCCGCTCCAGCCCCTCAATGTCTTTCTTGTAGTGAGGGGCCCAAAACTGGACACAGTATTCTGGTGGGGCCACCCAAATACCAACAAGTACTCAGAAGTACCTCCCGAGTCCTACTCATCGCACTGTTCCTGGTAGAGGCCAAGATACTGTTGGCCTCCTGGGCACACTGATGGCTCATGTTCAGCCGAGACTTGACCAACACCCCAGGTCCTTTTCTGCCAGGCACCTTTCCAGCCACTCTTCCCCAAGCCAGTGGTGCTGCCTGGGGTTGTTGTGACCCAAGTGCAGGACCCGGCACATGGCCTTGTTAAACTTCATCCCATTGGCCTTGGCCCATCCATCCAGCCTGTCCAGATCCCTCTGCAAAACCTTTCTACCCTCAGGCAGGTCAACACTCCCACCTAGTTTGGTGTCATCTGCAAACTTACTGAGGGTGCACTTGATATCCTCATCCAGATCATGAGTCTTTTGTTTCCCAAACTGAAGCACGTAGAGTTATGAAGCAGTTCCTCACACAGAAACTGGTCTATGACTTCATTCCTCTTCCTGCCCCTCTCTGAAAGTTTTCCAGTCCTGCTCTGTACATTTCTTAAAGACGAGGAGATCAGAACTGTGTCTAATGTTCATGATGTGGATGAAACATGGATTTATACAATGAAGTTTTCCTTTCGTAACATTTTAAATGGCATTTTCATTAGTTTTGGCTTTTCTATTTGCCTTTAGAAAGAATGAGAGTGAATACTGGTAGGAAATACAGTAACAGTTTTTGGAGCTCAGGGGAAAAGGTTCTGCAGGTACCTAACAGTTGTGCAACTGTTTATGCAATTTCTGAAATACTTGTATATATGCTTAGGGGTTGAAGAGATCCTTCCCTTGCTTTGGGCTGAGATATTTTTAGAGACTACCGAGCACATTTTATGTGTACAAGAAAACACCATTCAGCCTCACCACCCTTCCCTCTGCTCTGTGGTACTGTCACCATTGTCCCCCTCGCTGCCAGCCACGCTAAGAAATGTTGGCTCTAGTTCTTTGGAACATAGCGATCAGATACAAATCAATGCAAACTTGTTTTTCATGTCAGCTCAGGGGTATGCTTGTTTTACAAAGACGTTTTAGGTAAAAGTGAAATGCATTAAAAAAAAAAAGGGCAGATTATCCTTTTTGCTATATTAGTAAACTGTAGAGAGTAGACAGATTGTTTTTCTTTGCATGGTCGTGGCTGTATTTGATAGAAGATGTAGCACTGTAGTGGTGCAGTGCACATGATGTAGTTACGTGATTTAGTTTTACACTAGATGGTAGTTCTGCACAAACTTTATGCTAATAAGCTTTTACCTTATTGTTCTCTGGTAGGCAAAATGAATAATTGGAAATATAATTCCAAGCTTCACTGGCAGCAAGAACAGTGCTTGCTTCCTAAGCAGGATACTGTAGAGGCATGTCAAAGCATTACTGATTCTTCAATATCTGTTGTTGTAGGATACTCTGAACATATTTCTCAAGAGGAAAATGAACAGCAGGCAGTTCACATCAACTTTTCTTTTTTTTTTTTTTTTTATGTTTGCTGTATTCTTCACAACATAATTTCTTTGTTTTATGTTGTTGCTGCTGAAGCAGCTGTTCTGCTTTATTTTGGTGCCCCATCCCACTTGATGGGTTCTGAAAGGCACGGTGGTTGCCTACTTATTTTCCTTGTTATAGAAAGATACAAACTCAAATACAGATTCAATTCTATTCTACAGTTCCACTTTGAGGACATGGGAACTCTCTTTCTCTTGCTCTGATTTCCAAAGAATTTGGTGTCAATGGAAAAAGTCCCCCAAAGAACACAACTACTACACTTTCTAGAAGGCGAATGAGGTTATGTTTAGCCTGCTTTGTATTTTCCATGAACTAACTCTGTGAAGCTGTTCCAGTGAAATAAATGCCAGGGCATTTTCTTACAAGTGTTACTTCCAAGAGATGTTGGGATGAAGCAACTTATGACTAGAGAGGGTCTGTTTTATCTCCTTATCTGCAAGACTGAGATTTTGTTGGAATTCATTCAGTACATAAATTCATGGAGTTAAACACATGACAAGCTATATGTATCTCTGCTGATTTGTAGCAGTGTTCCCAAAAGACTCTATCTCCTGCTTTTATCCACATTGTTCAGTATTACAAGAGGGACTATTTGTCTACAGCCATGTAGAATTAAGCTGAATTTCAGAACAGTCACACAGTTAAAAAAAATCAAATATAATTTAGCAAAATATCTGTGATGAATGCATAAAAACCAGCATGCGGACACACCCCCCCCCCAAAAAAAAAAAAAAAAGAAAAAAAAAAAAAGAAAAAAGAGGGTAGTGATTTTTTTAGGTTAATTTCAATAAAACCCTGCTGAAGTTCTTTAGAACCTGATTGATTTAATCCCTATGAGGGACATTAACAGTCTGGGTTTTCCACAAAGGAAAAGTTGTTTTCAGTGGCGCTGGGCAATGACTGTTTAGTTTACCAATTTCTATCCAACGTTTCCTCCTAGCTAATGTCTGATCTGAAAAGTCATAAAAGGTCTCCTGGAGACCTCAACTAGATATAACAAAAAATCAGTTCACAACATATCTTCATATCTTTCATGTTTTGCCTAAAACCAATGAAGAAATATTAGTTAGAATGCTGATGTCATTCCATACTGAATTATTCTTTTGATGAAAAACATCAGCACTATAGTTCTGCTTATTATATCATTTTGTATGCCCTATGCACATAAAATCAGAGATACTATTGCAGGAGCTGTTGGGGTTAATTTAGTATAAAACCAGGATTTTTTATACTTTCCTTCTACCAGGATTAAAATATATTTAAACAATTTTGTGAGTCTCATTCAAGAATGGCATGTTCATGTACAAACCAATAGAACCACATAACTTTGTTACTTTCTGAGGGTAAAATTACATTATTTTCAGGCATTAGTTAAAAGGAGGCTATTCACAGTAGTGTTAGAAGCTGTAAAGCTGCCAGCTGAACGAAACCACACATAGGAAAATTGCTGATACTTATTCAAAGAAGATGTGAGCTACTCATCTCTGAACAGTCAAACATTACGGAATAAGATGAGGATAGAGGAGAAGATGAGGATGAGGTTTTCTTTTTGCTTGGGGTGGTAAGATTCTGAGCGAAACGTGAAACATCTGTGCTTTTGGATGCAAGCTATCAGATGGGCTTTGGGGCTTGTGATGAAGAGGAGCGAGAGTGCATTTTGGTGAAGGTTTGATGTCTGGTCTCTTGGGAGCGGTGTAAAACAGAGCTATTGAGATGCAGGTCAGCAGCTCTAAAAATAGACAACTTTCACAGGAGAAGAGCATTGCTGTTCCTTCCAGGAAATCATTTTGGTGCACAACCAGTCCTCTCCCTCCATCTTGCTGGGTACCACAGAAACTAGCAAGACTGTTCAGAACAATGTTGTGCCCTCCCCACGTCCATGAGTAAAAGAGGATATCACTCATCAGGCCTATAAAGCCAAAACTATCTCAGTTAATCAAATTTCCTGTTTGTTCTGAGGGAAATGAACAACAAAATGAACTGATATGCCTCACAAGTAAGTTCCACCTTATTAATTAAAAAAAAAATATCAAATTGAGGCTTTTCATCTTTATGCTTATATTTCTAAACAGAAGTTTCTGAAGCGATGCCAACATGATCAGGGTAGAAAGCCACGTGTCACCTTTGCTTATGCTCCAGAATCACAGAATCTTCATGGTTAGAAGGGACCTTTGAGATCATCAAGTCCAACCATACACATTAAAAAAAAACCCTCAAAAAATGAAAGCCCAACCCAACAATCTTGGGCATGCCCTGAAAGTGCCACCTTAAAGATCATCTAGTTCCAACCCCCCTGCCATGGGCAGGGACACCTCCCACCAGAGCAGGTTGCTCAAAGCCCCATCCAGCCCGGCCTTGAACACCTCCAGGGATCTATGACTTCCCTGGGAAGCCTGTTCCAATGTTTGACCACCCCCACAGTAAAAAAATTATTCCTAATATCTCATCTAAATCTCCCCTCTTTCAGTTAAAAAACCCTTACCCCTTGTCCTATTGCTATACTCCCTCATAAAGAGTCCCTCTCCATCTCTCCTGTAGGTTCCCTTTAGATATTGGAAGGCTGCTATAAGGTCTCCCCGGAGCCATCTAAGTCTTGTAGGAATTTACCAGCTGAGAGCTTTCCACCCTTCTATTAAAGGGGGTTGAAACTGAGTAAGTTCAAAACTTGTTATAGGCAGTCTGACATAAGCACATGTACACACAGTAGGATTGCAGAGGTGTTATTTCCTTCAGAAATCTAGGTATAAAAAACAGGATATGAAAGTAAAACATACCTTTAGAGCAAAGGTGGGAAATCTCAACGCCTTTGTCCTGGGAAAAGAAAGCATTACATAGAAACAAAAAGCACAAGCAACCACACTTCTGCTCAGAAGTAATGCTGAGTGTGCCACAATAGCCTGGTGAAAGAGAGATAACTTCACCCATTGGAAGCTGGATGTGCCTCAAATTACACTTTGTCTTGGAGCCTCATGAACAAATTGGGGAGAAGGCAAGGGGGAATTTAGCATACTCTTTGGAGCTTCCATTACCCGGAATGATGTCATTGCATCCCATTTATTTTTGCTAAGTTTTGTAGCAATAAAATAACTTGAAGGCTACTGAGACATTCAGACATCAAAGTATTTAATGTATTTCATGTGTACTGTTGCTGTATATTTCATAGTAATAAAGATGGTGATAGCAAAAGGTATCTCTTACCTTATCTCTCAGGCGTTCATGAAATGCAGAAAAAAAGGGCAGCACGTTATCGGTAATGACAAATACACAAATGTGCTGTGTCCCACTATGACACAGAGGGTAAGGGATTGACAGAGATCACAAAAGTTCGTGATGATTTTGTCAATTTAGTGGTAGCTGGTAAAGAAAATACAGAAAATAGTTTTGGGTGGGGTAATAAATACATATATATACAAAAGTATATCTAGCATGTCACATCAAAATATAGCATTATATCTCTATTTTACTCTCCACAGTAAACTAATTTTTCACTTTCTGAAGCAAAATCATGTCTTTTCACAGAAAAAAAAAGTGGTTTTGAGCGGCAGACACAAAAAGATGCTTATCTGATAAAATATAATTTTACAGAACGTGAATCAGGGCAATAATTCATCTTTCTTGCCATTGCTTTTACACATTAGTCACTGACACAAGGTTTTCAAATTACATCCTCCCAAATCACTACACTGAATCACAGATCTTTCTGATTAGTTGCTTTTATTTAGCTGCCCCATAATCATTTTATTCTCTCCATGCAAGTAAAAAACATAACTGTGATCCATCTGTTAAGTTATAGACCATAAGTTCCCATCTGTCATCCATGGACCAGTGGTAGTCCCCGGAGCACTCTCTGCCCCTCTGCAGAGAGTTGGCTGCTCTCCTGGTGCTGCCTTCTCCTTGTCTCCAGCTGTTAAATCCCATTAAAAGATGGGTAAAAAGAACACAGAAGGAAAAAAAAAATGTGAGTAACATTAATTTCCCATGTAAACAATTGCTTTAGCTGCAAGAAGGATGTTATACAATTGTGAGTGTGTGGGGAGGAACGTCGGGGCCACGTGCCTTTCTCAGCAGCAGCTTTGGGAACGGCGGGTCCCTGCCAGTGGCTGCAGCAAGGGCTCGCAGTGGGGTCAGCCGTGGGGTGCTCCTCCCGAAACCCAGGGCCCTCGTTCAAGTGTCAGCACCATTAAGGGGTTCACTGCTGATGGCTTCAACAGAAATATCTACCACCTTAGGGAAGAAAGAGCCGATTTCCCTGGACTGGGCTGGATCAGCTGCCCACCCCCACCAGCTGTTCATCTGGTCCTACACCCGAAGCACCAGCTTGAACCATGGCTGAGCAGCCTTGTGACAGCTCTCCCACCCCTGCAGTTTACAGCCCGGGGCAGGAAACATAATTTTTGTTTACTTCAAGTCTGCTAAAATGCCACAGTTCAGCAGTTGCTACAGATCCCACTCCTGGAGATGGAGATGTAGTGGGGTGTTTCAGCCTTCCTAGTTTACTCTGACCCCATGCACAAGGCAACACCGCCTGGTCCCTATCCCTCATTACATCTGACAGCCCATGGTGGCACAGCAGAGGTGTCTGTCTCCTCCGTCCTTCCACCCCATCAATCCAAGGCAGCCAACCCCACCAACACCACAGCTGAGCACCTCACCCACAGCCCAGCACGTGAGTGAAAGGGCCACAAGTTCTGGTTTATTTTAAAATAGCTCAGGCCTCTGCATCCCTGATTCCTGACAGGTGACCTGCTGGGGGAAACTCTTCAGCTCTCACATCTCAATCGGACTGAGCTTATGAAACCTATAATACAATCCCAAACTGTTTCACAGATACCTCAACCCATCAAACTGTCCTTCAGCCAGGACCCTCCAGACATTACACACCATATCGCCATGATAGATCAGACTAAAAAACCAAAGATGCAGGAACAGCATAACCAATCAGTGTTTAATTTATATAACAGAACCTGCAGAGAGGTTAGGTGCAGCGGTGGCTTTGTTATAAGGTTTATTCATATTTAACAAGGTTTTATTCATATTTAACTTGATAACATTTCCCATTTTAACGTGTGCCAAATACCTGACAGCGTTCCTGTATGCTGTGCCAAAGAAACACGGGCAAGAGCCACATGGCAAAGGCAAGATTAAGGTGTTTGTGGAGTTGGTACATGATGTTTACTCTCATCTGCACAGAAGAAGCTGACACACATGGGTCACCACCCCGTCGCCCTTTGCCCACCTGAATCTGTCCAGCAAAGCAAATCGATTTCTGTGACCAGCAGCACCCCAGAGAGTAGCACAGCCAACATCCATCATGAGTCCAAACGTCCCAGTACCAATCTACTGCTGGTTCTGGTGGCAGCATCCTCACACACACAGCTGGGACACAGCTTCAAGTTCACTCGTGGTGACTAACGGAGATGGTTCTGCAGCTCTGCCACCAGCCCTGAGGGCACCAACGTGGCTCAGAACAGGCTGACGTGAGAACGCTCTGACACCAAGCAAAATATCGTCCCTTACTTAACTCTTCCCGAAAGTGCTATTTCAGACCTTAGCTCCTCGTTCTGGGAGCACACATGGATGTACTTGCTGCCTCGTGAAAACAGACACACTGACTGTGTTCGAACAACTCCACGAGCAAAGATGAACACGTTTGTAAGTATCTGCAGCAGTGGCTTCTTGGGGTCAGGTGTGCCAAACTCAGGGCTCTTTGGCCTCATTAAATTAAGCGTGTGTTTAAAACACTTTATAGTGCTTAATTCTGGGTTTACTGGAGCCCAGAATACTCCACACACTAAATATGTTAAGCAGTTGAAAGATGGAGCCCTCAGTGTCTCTCAGTTATTCATTTGAAACAAAAGGCTGTGCTTTTCCTGGACTTTATGCTTTGCTAGCCTAGAATTAGCATTTTGCCAGCCCCCGAAGCCCAAACCTGAGCTCATCCAAATTTTGGGAAGGATGGATCTGGCTCCAAGCCCTGTATTTCAAGTCCATCTTTAGTGTTAGCAAAGGGATGGGGTTTTTTATGCTAATCCTCCACTTTCTCGTCAACTAATGAAACAAAAAGGAGGAAAAAATTATCTGGGTCTTAGGGATATTATCTTCCCTTTCTTTTGGAAATACATAGATGATGAACCAATCAGGCCGTGAATGATAAACAACTGCTTTAAATAGATAAGAAGCAAATAGGCAAAGAGACAATAAGGTTATTAAGAGATAATACTGGGAAACTGAGTGACAGATGATTATCTGAACTTCATTTAATTTCACATTTAGCATTTCTTTTATGTTCACTCCTATAATTTTTCTTTTCCCTTTTGTTCACATTCACTTTCTGCAGGACAAAAAAAAAAAAAAAGAGGGGGGATAGATTTAAAATACAGAATTTGTCGTCACATAAAGCAAAAATTAAATGACTCACAACTTTGCCAAAAGTCCTGCCCTGCCTGCCTACTGCTGAGACCTGAGCTGGCTCTGTTCCATGCAGCCCTGGATCTCACTGCCCTCTACAACTACCTGAAAGGAGGGTGTAGAGAGGTGGGTGTTGGCCTCTTCTCCCAAGGGAATAACAACAGGACCAGAGGAAATGGTCTGAAGTTGCACCAGGGGAGGTTTAGATTAGATATTACAGAATCACAGAATCACAGAATTGCCTAGGTTGGAAGGGACCTTTAAGATCATCTAGTCCAACCTTAAAAAAAAAACACAACCCAAAACCAAAAAACAAAACAAACCACCAAACAACCAACTCTAACCATTCTATGATAATAGACGCCCATCTAGATAGAAAGGCTGAGACATCCTTTATCAGACATCAGAATCTGCAGAGGAGAGTAAAGACAGAAACCTGAAATTTTAGTTTCATGGATTCTGCTCTTTGCCAAATTGTTTGTCTTTAGAAACTTTCCTACTGTCACCCCTTCAAAGCTTTATTAATCCTGAAACCTGTTACAGGGCTTACTTTCAGCATGAAAAATGGGAAAAACTGTGACTCCTGACAATTGCTAAATTATAATGAAACAGAACGTGTGTTTGCCCCTGTCACGTGAATACTGAGTAAATTCATCAGGATCAGGGCTGCAATACTGGGGTGAACTCCAGAGGTTACTTGTTATGATGGGTCAGAAAGGAAGCTGCACGTGAAGATGGTGACCACCACAGCTGTGTGTGACACCCACAGTTAAAAATTAACACATCTTTATGAAGGCACTTTCAGGCGAGAACGCAGTGAGAAATACCAGAGGTGCAGTGTTATAGACTCCCATAAATTACACATTTATCTTCTTCTGCTGATTTCTGTGAAGTTAACATTGCGTAAATTTATTCAACACATGTGTCATAGTTTATGGGGTGATTATTAAAAGAGGGAGGAAAGGAAGCCTCAAAGAGATCAGGGATGTGAACCTGAGGAGAAGAAACACTAGAAGAACTACTTAAAATACTTGTTTAGTTAAAAGATGGCAGAGCTTGCAGGAAGAATAACAGCTGACATTATGTTGTCATGACAGTAGACTTAACACTGTCCTATGACTGAGTGTAAAAAAAGAAAACCATAAATATGAAATAGATGTCTCTCACTTAAGCCTAACAGACCATTAATACCTTCTCCATTGCAGTTTTGGATCCTTCCTGAACAATGACGAAAACAGGTTGGCAATGACTGGCTCTGTGTTGTGAGAGAAGAGAAATTAGAAATATTTCATTTCAAATGACCTCTCTGTCTTGGAGAGATTTTTAACAAATTGCAGAAGTCATTATTCTCAGCAGTGTCAATGTTTGTTTTTTTTTTTCCTGAAACCATGGCAGGATATATTGTATTTGGGACTGGAATCAGGAGCCTCTTAGGAATTCAAGTACCTTCTCATGCTGCTCATGATATCCTCTCCTTGTACATGCCTAAGAGAGTGAAGTTGTTCTTTAATGGCTGGCCATAGGGAAAGTCCTGTTAGACCTTACTGTGGCACATTTACTCCCATGCAGGTAGTCTCCATTCAAGACACAATAATGCACATGAGAATAAAGAATCACAGCAAAATGTAGGCTGGAAGGGATTTCTGGAGGTCATCTACTTCAGAGTCCTGTTCAATGTTGGATCAGGTCCTCCAGGATCCTCAGTCAAGTTTTGAAACTCCGGGATGGAGATGTCACAACCTTTCTGGGCCACCTACTCCAGTTGTATACGCTTATGTGATGAAGGATTTTTTTTCTTTAAAAGTCTGTATTGACTCCCTGGTCTGTTCTCCATTGCTGGTCTGTGTTCTTATGGAGACAGGTTTTGCACTGGGATATTGTGCAGGAGTTTGAACAAAAGATCTCTAGAGCTAGAAGCATGAGAACAGTTGCTTGAGCTGCAGTTGCCACTTAGAAGTCAGAGCTGGGATAAGTAGCATGTTTTGTGGACTGGGCACAATCAGAGACTAGCAACAATCCCCATAATGTTTCCGTGACTCAGGACTCTGAAGAAACTTTCTTTTAGCACCATTTCCAGACACTCTAGCTTTTGTAGCTGGAGATATATAGGATGATATTGGAGCATTTTGCATGAGAATGCACAATTGGGACTTTGGAGTAGTTTTGATGAAATCTCAAAACTTTGTCAGTCTCTTGACCTGCACACCCAGGAAAGGCGGAAACAGAGCAATTCATGGTGATGGACTATCACGGAGTCTAAATAGCATGCTGTTTAGGAGGGAGGTGGGGTGATCCTCCAGTCAAAATCATGTACGCTGGGTAACTGCAGGGAAAAAGGAGTTGTGCTTCATTCAATTTAACCTGAAAATATAAGGAACAAAAAGAGGGTGGTGGTAAACCTTACCCCAGGTATTTCATGAAAAACAGGGACTAGCTTTGCAAAAGGGAGGAGCTACAGAATAAATAGAGAAAACAACACACAAAACTAGTCTGTGTCTGGACATAAATTGTCCATAAGAAGATGTAGATAATCTAGGAGAGCAGAGGACGTGGGTGCATATTGGCTTTTATAGAAAGTTTCAGATGGATGAGCCACCATGGAGGAGGTTTGGCTGTGCTAGTGCAGGCAGAGAGGAAATCTGGCGATTTGACAAGGATGTGAACAAAAGGAAGGATGGAGAGAAAGTGTGGAAAACCGAGGTTAGCTGACAAGCTTAACACTTTGTTCTGTGCTTCTGGGGTGCTTAGGTGTATTGGCTTCCTGATAATAGGAAAATTACATCATGGCTTGCATATCATGGCTTGCACTTTTAGTTGCAAAACATCTCTGTGGCTGCTCTTGTTTACTGACAAATATTATTAAGAGTGTCTCTTGTGTGTATCTTTTAATCCATTAATGCAGTTTGGCAGCTGGAGAAAAAGAAGGCCAGCCAGCTCCCCACAGAATAAGGGAAAAAATACTCCTTAGACTGCAGTGGGAAGACAATTGCATGTTTAATATAAATCTGTGTAATTGAAAGGTCTACTGGGTTTGGGGATGTGGCCACTGGCGGTCATTATCAGTGGTTCCCTGAGGCTTTGTGGTTATATGTCGTTATCTAACACTTGATTGTACATTTTACTGCGATTTGAGAAAATCTTCAGGGTGAATGGCCTATAAAACTCAACATCCAGGCCCATTGTGACCTGGTATTTTCTTGAAATTCAATATGACTATTGCCATTTTCCTGTTGGATTCATCAATTTCCCTTTCTAATAGCTCTCTGGAAAGGTCACATATGATTTGTCTTTCATATTTACATTAAATCGTTCCATTTCTTCATCATGAATTTTTGCTTTGATCTGTATTAACTCTTTGGTAAAATATATTATTACTTATTTGTCAAGAGATATATTACCTTCTTTTCCCAAGATGTATTCAGATTTTGCTGTATCTCAGCAGTTTAAGGGTTAGCAAATCTCAATATAAATGCCTTTTTCTCCCATTGCCCAAATGCATTAGTTCGTACTTTTTCTGCAGGAGAATGAAAGAAGTGGCTGACCTTACGGAAGATGCTTTAATGCATTTGAAACAAATACACAAGCATAACAAAAGTCTGTATTTCAGTTGGTTTCAAACCCTTGTTCATTCCTTTGATTATTCACACAAGAGACCTCGGAGAAACTTTCCACTGTGGGATGTTCCTTCCCAAGCCCACCTGCCTTACCGGGAGCAGCTGCTTTGCCTGTTTGAAACTGCTTCCTTCTGCTCAATCCATTGCTCAAGTCTCTTTCCTAAGGAGGTAGGGCAGCTAGCACTGATGTCATGTTGACCATACAAGGCAGAAGGGGAAGACTGGAGAGATCTACTGAGCTGGCATTTGGTTGCAGTGATGGTGAGCTCTCCTTTGCTCTCTGCTTGTCCTCGGCACATCATATCATAGAATCATAGAATGGTTTGGGTTGAAAGGGACCTTAAAGATCATTGAGTTCCAACCCCCCTGCCATGGGCAGGGACACGTCCCACCAGACCTGGTTTCTCAAAGCCCCATTCAGCCTGGCCTTGAACCCCTCCAGGGATGGGGCAGCCACAGGTTCTCTGTGCAACCTGTTCCAGTGTCTCACCACCCTCACAAAGAAAACTTTCTTCCCTCTATGTAGTTTAAATCTACCCTCTTCCAGTTTGAAGCCATTACCCCTTGTCCTATCACTACATGCCCTTGTAGAAAGTCCCTCCCCATCTTTCTTGTAGATGCCCTTCAGATACTGGAAAGCTGCTATAAGGTCTGCCCAGAACTTCTTCTTCTCCAGGCTGAACAATCCCAAATCTCTGTGTCCTCATAGAAGAGGTGCTCTAACCCTCTGAACATCTTCCTTGGCCCTCCTCTAGACTTGCTCCAGCATGTCTTTCTTATGTAGGAGGGTCCAGATCTGGACCCAGTACTCCAGGTTGTGTCTCCCCAAAGAGGAGCAGAGGAGCACAATCACCTCCCTCGACCTGCTGGCCACGCTTCTTTTGATGCAGCCCAGTGTATGGTTGGTTTTCTAGGCTGCAAGAGCCTATTGCCAGCTCATGTTGAGATTCCCATCCACCAGCCTCCCCAAGTCCTTCTCCTCAGGACTGCTCTGAATCCATTCTCTGAGATTGCCATGCACACCCCATTTCAGTTCATTGCCATGGCCATGTGCCCACACCATGTTCCCTCACAGGTGGACTGCTCCATTCACATGCTGAACAGTCAAACTGATGCCAGCTGGTAGTAACTTCACCTGTGAATGTGGGCACTTCCTAGTCTGAATGTCCTTGTTGTATGATCACCTTTATAAGGCTGATTAAAATCTGTTGTCACCAGGTTGTATTTGGGGTCCTGGTCTAGTCCAGTTCCCTCACAAGTTGGACATCACTGCAACTGGACATTTGACTCTTGACTATGCACGCAATGTAGATTCTTCTGCAGATGCACCTTTAGAAGAAGGTTGCTGCAGAATTTAGTGCTGATGCCACATAAATGTAAGACCTGCTCTTCATAGCATTGCTGAATTTCTCCAGGCATACTTTAGACGAAGTCACGATTTTTCATATTTTGCTTTAAAAACTGAAATAAGGTGCTGCTGTGCTGTCTTCCAGGCCCAAGACTGACTGGAAAGGTAATGAAGGTTTAACCTCCCACACAAGCCCTGGCTGGTACACCGTGTGCTCCCGAGCTGAGTGACTGCTCCCTCCGCTCTCCAGTGAGATCAGCACAGCCCCTTCTCTTCTCCTCATCATCTTAGGCATCCTGGTGGGTGCCCAGACTTTTGCACTGCGAGAGTAGTTAATTTCATCATGGAAATGGGAAACAAATGTCTACTTACTTAATCTTATCTCCACATTTATGTAGAATTGCCTCTGGACCTTTTTAGTAATAATTATCTAGCACAAAACTTTTTAAAATGAAGTGCAGAAAATACTCAGACAAATATGAACTGCTTGTAGGATGGATTCAGGATGAAAGAATTCCCTAAAGCTGCTCTGCTCTGTAATCATTGTTTCTAACAGTGTTTTAATCCTTATGAAGCGCATCTTGGATGAAGCAGCACCTTTGGTTCTCGTATTATTTGAAGATACACAGAGACGAGAGGCTCCGCTAATGGTAATGGCATCACGCAGCTTTTACAACGTGGCTTTTCAAGAGCTGCATAAACTGCTAGAAATCACTTTACTGAAATCTAATCCAAATCTGTGAAATGGAAGCAGAGAACTGAGAAGTGATTTGCTCACAGAGAGAGCTGCCCGTTTGCCACACACAGCAATACGACACGATGGCAGCCGCAGTGTTTCTGTCCAGGTGCACTTGAAAATATTCATCTTTGTTCAGATTTTCTTTTTTTTGTCTCAGATCTTAAAGAAATGTTAAAAAAAAAAAAAAGAAAAAAACTTCTACCAGCAAGACTGATAATTCCAGTATTTGTGAGCCAAGGAATTAAAAGGGTTGGTGTGAAGTACTGCATGAATCCAGCCTCTGTGACAATCCATTTGTTTCTACCCTTTTATTGCAACATTTTTGTTGTGTAGATCATCTTCTATTCTATATAGAAGATACAGATCTATATACATATGGGTCTAATAACCTGTACACTAAATAGGTTGCAAACAGAAAGACAGATTTGAATCGTAGTTTGTCTCTTTTAAAATGACTTAGAGGTGGTTTCAGGTTGCAGAGATGCCCCCAACTCTGCTGGGCACTTTTTGCTTTTGAGGGTGCCAACTAATGGCTTTTTCCTGATGGTTATCTCCTAGAACTTGTATTAGCAGTCGGTTGGAGAGCGAGGACTGGGAGGGCTATAAAATGGTTTCACCAGATGCAAGTAAAAATTATTTGATTCACTCCTGCACACATTTTGCCAGATTTTTCACCTAGTAGTGAAGGACCTAGCAGTAGAAGGACAGATCATAGTGTGACCTATCAAGAGAAAAGATAAGTGCAGGGTGGTATTTTCAGGAAGATTGTGGACAATCTTCCAATTGACCCTACTCCAGTTTTTGTTTTGTGAGCCCACTGTCTTTCACACATTCCCAATGCTACCCGTTGGACTAGATTATCTTAAAGGTCCCTTCCATCCTAGCCAATTCTATGATTCTGTGATTACACGAGTGATGACAAAAATCAGCGGAAGCACCAAAGGTTCCTGCACTGTTTGCACTTCTTCTTTCACCTGCAAGTGGCTGATCACTTGTGAGGGCACCTGGTATTGGGGAGTCCTGGCTGCGTTTTCAGGCTGATCCACGCACGGTGAAGGTTGCTATCTCTGTGCTCTGGTGCAGGGCTCTCATTTTTTTGGTTTGAGATGTTGCTACTGCATCTCTCCTTCCCCATTTCTGTCATATTCTGCCCCTGCTGCATAGTTTGCATTACTTTGCATGAATTCCTTGCTTTTACAACCGCTTGCATATTCGGTTTCCCCCCTAGCTCATTCCAAGCATCGTGCACTTATGTTTCATACTCTTCGCAGTTCCTAGCATCACTACAATATTGTTCCCTTATCAAAGTACTTTTCAGCAGGTGAGCTATGGGGCTGCGACACAGCAGCGCTGGCAACCTGTGCAATCCTAACGCCAGCCTCTGAGCGCTGTTTGCTGAAGCTCTGGCTTGTGGCAGACACGTAAAGGTGAGTCTTCCAGCTTATCTGATACAAAAAGGAGTCTAGTGGCAAAGAGAAAAACCTGAAAAGTAAACTTCAGGATATCATAGAATCATAGAATGGTTTGGGTTTGAAGGGACCTTAAAGATCATTGAGTTCCAACCCCCCTGCCATGGGCAGGGACACCTCCCACCAGA
>JAOTQQ010000012.1:114282192-114296855 GCA_026546715.1 Gallinago undulata
CCAGTGCCTCACCACCCTCACAGGAAAGAATTTCTTTCTGGTGTCTAATCTAAATCTCCCCTCTTTCAATTTAAAACTCTTTCCACTTGTCCTGCCACTCCACTCCCCGACACAGAGTCCCTCTCCATCTCTCCTGTAGGTTCCCTTCAGATATCGGAAGGCTGCTATTAGGTCTCCCCGGAGCCTTCTCTTCTCCAGGCTGAACAACCCCAGCTCTCTCAGCCTGTCAATGAGAGGCTATCCTCAACGAGAGGAAAACAAAAAGAATATCACTTCTACCATTTATAGCTTAGTTTGCTAAGTAATGGAAGCAGAAGTGATTGTTTATTTATCTTGTGTAAGTTTGCAGACCACGTGTACAATACGTAACCCCTCACTAGCTCTGTGCAGGCTGGTGAATGCTTAACAAACAGAGGGTGACATATTATTATTTCTTTTCTTTTTAAAAAAAGGGAAAAAAATAGGGGCAGCTGTTAAATCTGTGCTTATTATCAGCCAGCTGGCAGCCACCCCTGAGGGACTGCTGAGGTGAAGTACCAGAGCGTATGGGAGCAGAGGGAGAATTTTTGTGGCAATGTTTAGGGTACAAAGAGCCCCCGGCCAGAGGAAGCAAAGATCATTAGTTACACGAATACGCTGCTTGTGGAGCAGTGTTTTTATGATGCCCTGACTCACAGAGCTTGAGTCATGATTTTGGAAACCTTCGTGTTGGCAGTAGAGGGGCTGACAGACCCACATGTGCAGTCTCTACCTGACAGCCTTTGAAATCTTCAGCAGCCTCTTTATCTCTCACCTGTTTGGGGGGAGGAAGCATCAGCCCCAGCCTCAAGCCCCCAGGCATGCTGTGGCCGTATGTTGCGGTGTAGCATCCCTCACTGTCCATGCCAGTTTTGAAATTGTGTAAAAACCCCTGAAAACACCTTTTTTTTTTAAAAAAAACCCATTTCAATCCATTGTCAGCCAATAAAAAAGTCTTTAGGCAGAGAGAGGTGACAGGCCAAACAAATACAAGAATGTCACAATAGTTTCAATCCCTGGATTTGGGGAGCAGTGATTTTAATAATGGATATTGATTTTAGAAGTGAGAGGGGGTGTTTCAAAGCTGACAGGAGGCTGATAGTTTGTTCTTCTTCACCTTGAGACTCTTTTTGAAAAATCTTAAATATATTTATTATATATATTATATAAATAAAAATTTCTTTACATTTGCTCTCGCCTTAAGTTTGATCTTACTCTGTATTTTTCAAGCTTTCCTTTATTTCATGATTATGATTAAAGTAGGAGAATAAAATGTAATGCCCCAATGATTCTTCATCTTTCTCTGGCCTACTTTCTATGCCTCTTTTGAATCCCTTGCTTTTAATTTCATCCACATTTTATGCCTTGTACATGTAAATCTACTTGCACCTTTCCCTTAGCCTGAGTGCAAATATGAAATGGTCCCACAAGTTTGCATTTTCATTGTGACTGTCCTCTAAGTGTCTTTGTTAGGGAAGGTCCACACACTCTTCAGTCTTCCTTGAGCATTGTTAGAAATTATTGTTTATTATTATGACAATTATTAGTCAGTAGGTTTTTATCTCCTCCTGTAAGCTTCTCTGAGTAACTGAAGACACAGTCTCTTTATTCAGTGATAACTGCTATTTTACAGATGTTTGGTTATTCTTTCATTTTTTGGGTAATATCAATGTATGTAATATTCATGTACATTTGCTTGCGTAATGTCTGTATTTCGTAACCCATTGCACTTCCATTCATAATGTCACAATGGAAGAGTGGCCTGGGGTCAGCTCCCCTGAGCTTTACATAATTAATCATCGGCTGCATCCCAACTTTATTGTGTTGCAATGTGCCTGCTTTGGGCTTCTCTGATGGGGGAAAAGGCTGTGCTGACGTGTGTCTGTCACCTCTGCTTATAATGGCTTCTGTGGAGTGTGCATAGAGAAACTGCTGACACAACCAAGGGTGGAAATAATTGAGGAAGGACCTGGAGGAATGCAGCTCTGCTTTGCCGTAGCCTCGAGGTCCACCACCCATCCCACAGCTCTCTTCTTCTCCCCTCCAGATTCAACCAGTAGAGCTGGATCCAGCCTGGACGGTGTCAGGGTCAAGGACAGCATCCCGACCCAGAGGGACATCTGGGACCTTTAAACATCATTGACAGCACATCAGCACGTTAAATAGAAGAGCCGTAGGAATTTTTACTACCGTTTTGTCACTGTAAGGAAAGAAGGCTTCAAGATTGAAAAAAGCAAACTTGCTTTAGTTAGTGATTTACATATCATTTTCCTACAATGTTGAGACTATTTTTTTTCCACCGCTTTATTTCTAGATCTTTTTTTCACCTAGCCCAAAGTATTTTTCGTTCCCACCAGTGCTCAGCTGGATGCACGTGGCTGCATGATTGCTGTCCCTAGCAATTTTCCTTCCAAGAGACCTGGTTTGCTTCTCTAACTCAGCCCAAAGTTGATTAGGAGAGTCTTCTTATAGAATGTGTCTTAGTTTGCCCGTGCAATGTTATCCCAGACATGAGAAAACTCAAGACTATATTAGAACTTAATTTCATATAACGTATTCTGTCTGTGAATACATTAACGGGAGTGAAAATTCAGGCTTAAGCACGATGAGTTGTTAAAGATTCTATACTCTAACAAGATTGAACATTTAATAGTGGCAAGGCTGTATTATTGCCCCACACTGCAGCACAATTCTCTGGTTTCTAACACTCTTTTGCACCTATATATTGATGTCAAGTGTGATACAGACCTGTGCTGGTGGCAGGGGAGAGAGCTGCAGCCACACGGCCATAGTCTCATGGCATAATGCAACCACGTATATACTACCCAGGCAGATGCCAATGGGGGCCCTCAGCTCCCGGGTCTGGGGGAATCTCCCCCTGGATAGCGCTACCTACAGTTTGAGACTAATTATGGGACATTTCTGGTGGCTTATTCAATAGTGCCTGCTTTTCCAGGACACTCTTAATGAGACGGAAAGAGGTCCCTGAAGTCCGTGCAGACCGTGGCGCAGGGCAGGAGGGGTGGGTTCCCTCTCCCTGCTCGTTCTGCGGCTCCATGTCCCACACCAGAGCCTCTTGGCTCTGCACCAAAGAAGAGCCGGAGGCGAGTAAAGGAGAAGGGAAAGGACAGATCAGGATGGAGCTTGGGAAATTCTAACTTTGTTTCTTCCCTTAGATGCCCCACTTTGGTAGCAGCCTGTTTGCCACGAAGGAACACGCAGCGTGTGGTGTTGTGGGGGGCCTGTTGCTAAGGTAGATTTTAATTTACTTTTTTCAATTTATTTTTTTTAAAAGAAATTATCTTCTTCTGCTTTTGTGATTTCCCAAATATTTCCTTAATTTGATTAGCTGTTTTTGGAAAATGGCTCATACAGACTCACTTCATTTTCACTGCAGGTTTCTAAAAATTGAGACCATTAATTTTTTTTTTTTTTTTTTTTTTTTAAAGAGAAATGAAAAACAGATGTCAAGTAATTGTCCATTTTGCTTCTGGATTTCTGTGTAGTCATAATGGACATCATGTGATAAGGGAAAAGAGATGGTCAGACAGGCAGAAGACTACCTCATGAAACCCCCTTATTTGCCTGCAATTGCTCCATCCGAAAGTGCCCAACGCAGCCAGCAGCCGATGCCAGATCCTTTATACAGTCATCCCATGGTTGGGAACAAAATGATGGCAATGTATGGCTGTTTTGAAACACAAGGGTTGAAATTTTGAACTCGGAGGATAAATGGCAAAACCGTTGCTCGTTTTGTGACTTCATAATCTCAAACGGGAAACGTTATTTCCCACAGGATGGAGATGAACAGGCTGCTCAGGGAGGTGGTGGAGTCTCCTTCTCTGGAGACGTTCAAAACCCACCTGGACACATTCCTGTGCAACCTGCTCTGGGTGGACCTGCTCTGGTGGGGGTGTTGGACTAGATGATCTCCAGAGGTCCCTTCCAACCTCATATCATTCTGTGATTCTATGGAGAAAAACAGGGAACAAGCTAAAAACCAGGCCAGCCTGGGGGCCAACCTAAGCTGTGGGATGAGGCTGTGATGGGTTTGTCTTCAAGCAGGACATGCTTTGCTCTTGGGGAAAGGCAAGGAGTGAGAATAGCAATGACCGAGACTAAACCTGGCTCTACCGAAGAACATGTGATTGTGGTGGGGACGGAATATGGCTCCCCAAATCCAGTTTCATACAAATGAGGATTTAAATACACCCTATGTTACAGCTGCTCTGCAGGTAGTATGATTTCTAAGCAAGAAGTGAAGGAGGAAAATGTTTTATGTTTCTATTAAATCGACCTTTTGGGTGAAGGGCAGATGGCGGTTGATATATGTGTGTTGATAAGCATTCTTTTATTATAGTAGTTATTTACATTGCTGCTAAATTTTATGGCTTATAAAAAAATAACCCTGTTCCAGGATGTTTTAATTTAGAGATGGGCTGCAGACTAAAAGGTTTTATAACTGATAAGTTATTAAAGACATCTCACAAGACTGTTTTCTAACATTGAGCGGAGCTTTTGAAAAGTTTCTTTTTTTAATGAAATCTTGATTTCATTGAAGATTTGTTTAAAGAAAAGCGTATGGAACATTTCTGAGGATGTTAATGTCTCCAAAGTAGTAATTTTTGGAATAAAACATTTCTATTTTTCACTTTGAAATGATTACTTGAGTCAATTTAAATATAGTATACAGAAAATCAAGAAGTCGAAACAAAAAGAATATTGAAAGAAATATTTCCATTGATCAGAAGTTCACCTTTGCCTCTAATTTTTTTCCCGTGAGAAGGTTTAAGAATTTGAATTTATCTGGGGTTTGGAAATGTCAAAATTCTCAGTGAAAGGAAGTTTCTCTAAAGCACCACAGATTTTTTATCTGTATTATAAACTGGAAAGATTTAAAGAATACTTACAGATAGGGTGTAAAACAAAATAATTCAGCTTTGTGCAAAATCACAAAACCAAAATGGGCTTATTGTGGTCACTTAAGTATCAGTCTGCCACATAGTTTTAATAAAATACTGTACGTGGTATCATTCTTAAAAAATTTGAGTGACCAGCTAAGGTCTTCTTCTGCAATGTTATTAAAGTTAAATTAAGACTTTGAAAATAGAGTTTGGTCATATTCACAATGTGGAATTATAAGTTTTGAACTGATAGAGGCATTTGTCTATGATTTTAGTTCATACATTTAAATTTTTTTTTTTTTTAGTTTGAGTATCATAAATTATATACTGGACATGGTTTCTAGGTAGAATTATCTATTTATAGGAAAAAAAAAGAGGACAAATCTGAACACTACAGAATGTGCAATCACTGTATATTCTACTGGGTAGCAGGAAGAATGGTTTATTGGTACTGTACACTCACTCAAAATTCACTTGTTTGCTACTTTAGGTTTTTTTGGGGGGTAAAATATTCACACATTTTAAATGTCATCTTAGTCATTTTATACAGTGTCAGGGAAGAAATTATACCATTAACAGTCTAAAGCATGAGTCAGCTCTAGAGGACATGTTTTTATCATTTTCATGTTTGAGGTAATCCATCTGCTAAGCATGCCACAAGCACAGCAAATGCCTATATCAATTTGTGGGAATGGCATCAGTATTTTGGTGTGATTTTAGTCATGTAATGATTTCTTTGAATACATTCATGATTAATAATGCACTCCTGCACATTATATATATATATTCATATATGAAATTTATATCTGGATTGTATTTGTTGCACATTTTACGCATTTCTTTTTTCTTTTTCATCAGTGTAATTTATAATAAAGTTCCAGGAAGGATCTTCATAGTTTTGAGCCTGAGCTTGCTGCAAATATTGGGCAGGTATTTGTTGTCTCAGAAAATGAATTCCATGAATGCTCTTGCTAGTAAACTTTTTTTTTAGAATACTCAAGACTATTATAACATAGCGTTTTTAATGATGGTAATGGGATACCTTTATTAAGTGACAATTATAGGCTTATTAGTGTGTGATAAACAATTTAGATAGTGTAATTAAGGGTTTGCAGTCTAAATATGATATTGGAAATATATTTTAATCTGAAAATAAAATACATCCAAGATCCCAAAACAACACAGCACAGTGGGAACTACAGAAGAATTTTAAGGTTAATAAAATTTCCAAAAGAGTTTCTTTTATGGTAGAAAGGAAATTGATTTTTTCCCCATTTTCAAATTTACCATTAACTTGCTATTAGAGTTGAATTAATATGTGGAATCTGCATTAGATATTATTTTAACATGCTGAGTAGTGAGGAAATATAAAAGATTTAAAAATTCCTTTTCTTTTTTTTACCATAGTGCAGTGTTATAATTTTCTTTTACTATTTTGCAAAGCTCAGAGACCATGCAGAGATGGATGACTTTAATACCCATCTAGCACTGGCATTTACAAAAGGGCCATATTTGAGACAAATAATTGGACAACAGTCTTCGCACTGTTACCCTCAACTGCCCAAAAGACACACCATTGAAGAAATATATACGCTTTTCTTCTGAGGACAAAGAGGTCTGAAAGTCTGTTAATGAATCACATAAGAAAAGGGATTTTGAAGTCTTTCAACTGTAATAATGTCTTCCCTGCTGAGAAGTTAATAATCTGTTGGCTCTCTTTTCCTCTTTTGAGTGTTAGTTTGAAGAGCTTCCATTATTGTTTTTGTTCCTAGCTGGGGAGAAAGCAAATTCTTTGACCCTACTATCATAGAAAAAAAAAAAAAGTTTTTCCTCCGAAGTCAAGAAACAAATAGACAAATATTTTTAAAGACCAACCTTCCACCTCTGCCCACCTGAGTAACCACTGGGAACTTCTAGTCCATGCTCTGTACGAGACCTTGTGTTGGGCTGTACTCAATGGCCTTTCTTCCCTTGAAAAGGAGGATCTTGGAAAAGAACCAAGGTTGCAATACTGTACTAGAGCATGTGCCATTGTTCCTTCACTCACAGTTTATTCAGAAAGTTTATATGAAAATTGCTGTGAGAGTACTTGCCTCAGTCTTTATGATAATATAATATATATAATTTGATATATAGAAAAAATACTTAATTTGGTAGCAACAGTGGTATATGAAGAACTTGGATGCCTGCAATACAGAAAATTAGGAAAATGTCAGTCAACCAATAGTGGTGTGGGGTTTTTTTTCCCATAAGAAAGCTGGGATTTAGTGTACTGAAATGTTATTTTTGTTCTTCAAATGATACCTGCTCTTTTAATAAGGTATTAACAAATTTTATCTCACATTTTCCTTCTTCTGGAATTTACCTAAATCGTGTTAACATGATTATGTCTCCTGCCTAAGCGGTTCCGATATCACAGTGGGACTGACCAGCAGGAACAGGGACAGGACCATCCGTAGGAGTTCTAAACTTGCATAGACACACACACACACAAAATACTGGCCTCCTTAATGGAATTTCAGGATGCAATGGATGGATGATTACTGATAGATGATCTGATTCACAAAACCTGACCCACCTCATGAGTCTTATGATCATGTGGATGCTGGGGTTTTATGTTTTAAACTTATTCCAGGTTTATTAGAACTTTCAAGTTTAATTTAAAGCACCAACAATTATAATAAAAACCCCACACTTTACCTTTTTTTCATTAACCAAGTACCTGAGATGTGAAAAAAAAATCCACAGAATTCTTGTTTCAAAATCTGTATTTCCTCTCAAGCTCTTTATTTGGAGTGCTTGAATCTTTTCGTGATGTAGGTTCATGCCCCTGTAGCAAAAGTTTTGCTGACTAATTTACAAGAACCTTAATTGAACTGCAAGAAACTTGAAAACTAGTAACTGTGACAACTGAATATTATGCTGTCCTCTTTCTTGGGGCAATCAATGAATTCACTTCTTTTGGGAGCTTGAGAAATGATACAGTCGACATTTTTTAAAGAGTCTATTCAACATTAAAAAAAAGCATTTTAACTTGAGGAACTTTTATGGTTTGTTTTGGAATGTTGATTTCCTAACAGTTTTGAAATACCTAGAATTTTTCCATATCTTTTTTCTCTCACTCTTCCTGAGATTTTAAAAAAAGGGAGATATCTGCCCTAGGGAACTAGAGCAATTCTTACCTTCTTAGCATGTGGATTCAAGTAACTTTTGCAAAAAATCAGCTCTACGTGTTAGCCCATTTGCTAAACTCTGGGCAAAACTCAGTTCAGCCATGGCTGGGCATGAAAAATAGTGAGATATCATTGTTTCCTAATTACTTCTTTTTGTAGATGTTCAGCACTGACTGCATGCAGGAGTAAATCATGTAAAGAGCAAGATCAAATAGGTCCTGAAGACAAGGAACAGTTAAACCCAAGACCAATTAATATGAGAGAGAGGGTATGGCCATCACTGCTGCATCATTGACATTGGCGTAGTATCCTGTCTTCTGTCTTCGTCTTGTACTTAATCCTGGCAAAATGCTCAGCAAAATAAATTCTCCCCTTCATTGGTCTTAAATTAATGGTTTAAATCTCATCTTTCACAAGTGGAGTTTGAGTACCACCACTCTTCATGTAGCCTTTTTTTTGAGCCAGACTCTGAGCTGATATCTATGAGAAGATATTAGGCATTTTCAGTGGACGTAATGACGGCAAAGGAACATAACAGGGCATGGAAGATTTGGAAACCAGGAAGCTAGATGCCTGCCTTAATTGTCACACAGTGAAAGAATTTTGTCACAACAAAGCCTTTAGCATCCAGCAGAGAGTTTATGGATGGTCTAATTTCTTATTAATTAAGAAAGTGCCTGTTACATTATCGAGTGAAGTGGGGTTCCAAAAATTAACACTGCTCAATTGCCCAGCTGGAATTGTAAACAGTTATCAAATCTGACTGCTAATGTCACAAATCCATCTTTAACATGGGTTATCATGCTCCATCTTGGGCAGGGCAAACATAAAAGCTGTCTTTGACTGTAGAGACAAACAGTCATTTGAATGGCTGTGATCTCAGTGCTGTTCAGCTGGATAATAGTTCTGCAGATGTTGAAAATAAATGGGGAAAATATTAAATTAACCAGCAGTGAAAAGCTGAGGGAACTTGTTCTACAATTTTCTTGTTAGAGCAACGCTAATCCCATTGGTCCAGCTCTGCTGCACTTGGAAGTGACTAGTACTTTCCTTCTTAGGTTTCATAACTAAAAAATTTGGAGTTTATGTTCTCTTGTGTGGGCTATTCCCACACACAGGCAATGACCTTGAGTTTGTGTGTTTTTCTGAACTGGACAATGAGAGATGTGAGAACAGGGATCCCTGCTGAGCAGGTCTGCCCTTGTGTTTGGGGTCAGTCCAGAGGGTGCCCTCAGCAGGACAGCAAACTTTGCTAACCTCCTCTCAAAACCCCTTGCACATGCACGTAACTTCAGCACTGAGGAAGACAGAGTAGGAGTTGTTGCCTTCCATGTGAAGGCAGACCTAGGGCTCAAGGGTCTACTTCATATCTGATTACATGTCAATATAGAACCAATTCTAACGTGGATATGGATGAAAAGTGTGATAAATTGACAGGTGAATAGCTCTAAGGGAATTTTATTACAGATTCGGAACAATAATGTCTGGAAAAGTTAATTTTCTTACCCCTTGACTTCCTCTCCTTGCCCTACATCACTACGTTTCAATCTGCCTTGAGGAATTTTCTGAAGCACATGCCATTTGTTGTAAAGTGGAATTTCATTTAATTAATAATTTATAATGAAATTTCAGTTTTATTTCAGCATTTCACACTTCTGAAATGTTTCAAAATAACCCGATTATCCTTGTCAGATATTTTCAAAATGAGAAATTGTTTAAATTGTATTTTTGATTTTGCAATTCAGTTAGTGGTAAGACAAACCTTCAAAGGACTTAATAAATAATAATGGACAAAATAAATTATTTTAAAATTATTTAAAACAGAACTTTTTTTTCTGATATTATATGAATTTTGGGAATATTATTCTTATAAGTTTTTCTTCAAGATTTTGACTTTTCTTGCAAATAATGGATGAAAAAAAAGATGGAAATAATTATTTGACATTTAATTTCTTTACCTGTAATGCAAACAACAATATTTTTACACTTCCAGCACCAGAAACTGCCAGATTGTTTAGATTTATTATTCTGGGTGAAACATACACTATTGTGAAGCACATAATATTCCCATGTTTATGAAATTCAATAAAAAAAATCTCAGATGGCTAGAAAAATGGTGTTATTGAAAGTAATGTTTTGCACTATGAAAAAACACACCTGTTTCTTTTCAGGAGTAATCAAAGAATTGGTGACAATTTCATTGAACCTCTCTGGTAATGTGCTTTAATTTTCTCCTTTTTGATATATTAGGTAACTTGCACATTACATAACCCCGAGGGAATCTTAAATCCACCAAAGATGAGAGAAAACTTATATTGCTTTCAGAAGGCTTTATAGTGGGCAGGTCCAGAGAAAGGCAATGAAGCTGAAGAAGGGTCTGGTGCACAAGTCTTATGAGGAGAGGCTGAGGGAACTGGGATTGTTCAGCCTGTAGAAATGGAGGCTGAGGGGAGACCTTATCACGCTCTGCAACTACCTGATAGGAGGGTGTAGAGAGGTGGGGATCGGTCTCTTCTCCCAAGTAACAAGTGATAGGACCAAAAGAAACAGGCTGAAGTTGCACCAAAGGGGGTTTAATTTGTACATTAGGAAAAATTTCTTTGCTGAAAGGGTTGTCAAGGGCTGGAACAGGCTGCCCAGGGAAGTGGTTGAGTCACCATCCCTGGAGGTATTTAAAAGACATGTAGATGTGTTGCTGAGGGATGTGGTTTAGTGATGTTTTTTGTCTGTGTTAGGTTGATGGTTGGACTTGATAATCTTAAAGGCCTTTTCCGACCTAATTTTTCCAGAGAGCAATGGTCATCTGATGTTGCTTCTCATGAACAGACTCAAATTGTAACACAATTTATTTCAGTCCGGTTTTAACAGGAAAGAAGGCACAGAAGTAAGTTCTCTGAGTGAAGAGAAGGCTCATTTCCTTAGCAGTTTTCTTGTTTCAATGTCAGCTGAAAATGATAATTTTCCCCTCTACAAAAAAATATTCTGCAGTTATTCTACAGGGAGAGTTTATGTTATCTTTTGAGCCATCAGTTACTGATTATAATTTCAAAGCAGTACTAATAGCTATTGGTAGTCATTTCATAATGAGTTTGACCACAGGGATTTTGGCTAAGGATATACTAAGACAATTAATCACTGGGTATCATTGCAGATGATAATTTTACCTTAAACTTCAGCTCAGCAAGAATAGAGTTGAAGCTGTGCCTGTGCCTTGGCAATGATAAGGCAGCCTTTGATGAGTATGATATTTTTCTCTACCTTCAGAATGATTATCAATGCAATGAACATTTGAAATATGATATTGGTGAGCCCAAAGCAGTCATGTCAGTGGGCTGCATGCAGAGACCCTTAATGATTCCTGCTGGTTACGAATAGTGATTTAGTTATGCAGAATAAGAATATCTTGACAGTTTGCCAGCGATATTATCCTGTTGAGGTTATTTCTCATTGTTTAATAGAACACTTGTAATCTTAAAATCTCGGGTGCATTTCTCTCATGTTTTTCCTTTGATCACACTTGCCGATGAACTCTGGAACACGGCTATCATTTGTGGTACTCTTGAGCTGCACTTTTTCTCCCTTTCCCAGTACACATGCGGCACTTTGTAGTAGCTTTGCTACTCATGATCTGCAGAGTAAGTCTCAGTGTTCTGCCATGGCTTGTGATATTATATGAGAAAAGTAAGAAACTTCAATGATGGTAGTGTGCAGGCTACCAGGCTCCACTTGTCTCCTCAAGAGACCTCCAGGTTAAGTCTTGTCCTGACTGCTCTTTGCCCAGCCAAGGACCATGTATTAAGAGAATTTGCTGTTTTTTGTAACCATATGCTAGCAGATGAGTGTATATTCTTTTTCATCATAGAGTAAAAAGGCTTCTGTCTGTTTTTTTCAGCATTTTCTTAAATCCCCACATGGACATGCCAAACACTGAGGTATAATTCTATCATCTCTAAGGTATTTGAATCTCCTTATAATTTAATTAAAAATATTTGCTGTGGATTTATTCAGTGATAATGGAACATAGGGCTTTGCATTCATTTCACGATTTAATTGAAATCAAGTTCTGTCAAAACAAGAAATGATGTTGCCTAATAGATTCTGGGCACATATTAGCTGATCTGAGTGGGCCTGTTTCTTTAGCAGTTCTTCTGTTTTCTCTAGAAATTGCAAATCCCACTGCTAATTCTTGGGATTTTCCCTCAAAATGTTCCTGCCGTGTATATGAGCACAGACAGGCAGATTGTATGCCACTTCACAGCTTCGTTTCTTGGAACAAAACTGTCTGATTTGCATCCAGATAGCAAGTGTCCCCATACACTTCTAGTAAGCAGCTCAGAATCTACAGAAATATGCTTTTAGGTCTTACTCTTTCCCCATTTTGCTCAATCTCTTTTACAGCTGGTGTAGTGTAGTTATGGTCTATCCAGTACAGGTCTTTTAAATTACCAATATTCTTTGGCTCTTCCTCAGTCAGTGCACAACACTTCTTCAAAAACACTGGGTAAAGCCAGCATCTTCCCTTGTTAAAATATAAGTGGAGTGGGTTGCACTTAACGTCACTGAAGTTATATACACAATCTGTGGAGTAAGAGAAACCCTTATGTTAGATGACCGGACCCCCATTTGCAGGTTTCAAGGTACATCTCAAGGTCAGTAACATGTAAATGTCCTTCAAAAGCTGGTGCTTTTTCTCGCAGAGAGTAACAATAACACCTTGCTGGGTATTTCCACTTCCTTCCAGGATGAGCTTTAACTCAGTGTGATTAGCAGCTAGGCAAAATAAGGCCAAGAACTGTATAACAGACAAGCAGATACATCCAATATTTTAAATACCACCTTCATTTCATTTCAAAAACTTTCTTTGACTGTCAACTGAAGATGAATGGCTTCATCCGTATTTTCCCCTGGGCAAGCTCTCTTATCTGCTTTGAGTTCCCTAAGCATCCCATCTAGTATGGTGGGAAAAGTCACATCATCAGAACCAAGGTACTAATCCTTGACAAAGGTCTTAATCTGGAAGACCTTTCTCTTGTGGTGTTACCCGGCAATGTCGAATGAAATTGCTTCTTTTTGACATGTCACAGCAGCTAGTCTTGTGGCTCATTTAGCTCAATCATGTGGAAAGTCTTCATATACCAGGGAAAGTACCCAGTTTATCAGCCTTTTCCATGAACTGACCTCTGGTGAAATAGCCACTGAACTACAAAAGCCGATTGCGTGCTCTGCTGTATATGAAGATAAACCTTTAATTCTATGTCACAAACAGTAGGAAGGAGCCCGAAGCCATGCAATGTGTACCCAACGTTATTTTGTTAAGCTTTTTTTTCAGGGAAAAAGCACAAAACATCCTCCAGAAATAAACAGTGAATTGATCTAGAGAACTCTGGATGTTAAATCAGACATTTGCTTATGGCAGCGTGAAAAACCTGATCACCTAACCAGTTTTATTGCCTGCAGCGTGGGTGTAAGGATCAATAGGAACATTTTCCCAATATTGCCTGGTGTATTGGTACAAATCAGTCTGAGCAGGTCCTTGGCTTTGTAAATGCAGGCAGCTGTCAGTGTTCAGTGGGGGAGTTGTGCTTCATAACAATGTATGAATGTGGGAAGCAAATCTGTCACCTGTCAGTCCGTATGAAATGTGCATAAGGTTCCTCACTTAGCCAAAGATTGTTAATTGCACACAGTGACAATGTGTGGTATTGAAAAAAAAAAAAAGTTAAGCAGGTATTTATGGGAAAGTTAAGCAGAGAACGTATTCTACCCCTTGAAGAATGAGAGATATTGGTGGAACCAGTTCTATGGAATAAAGATTGCTGATTGTTTTCTTGACAAGCAAAATTACTCAGACCTTGGTGGAAAGCATTTCAACATTGCAGGGCAGCAAGCATTTTCTTTGGCAGCTCAGCGTGATATGCATTACAAATGAATATTAACAATAATTATCAGTTTTACGTTCTGTTAAGCAAAACTCCACTTTTTGTTCTCATTTTCCTTTCCACATTCATACATGCTCATTTTACAAAAGGATAGATTTTCATGGAAAATATTATATACCAGGATGAAAGTCTAGAGAATTATCTGACATTTCTGGGAAAAAAATTAAAATCAGGTAAATTATTCAATATCCAGTCATGAGATAAACGGGCGGTCACAGTCTTTTTACTGTTGAATTTTCTGCAGATAACCTGGATTCAGACCTGGTTGGATTTTTAGCTGGGTTCCATGCAGAAAAAGTGCATGGTGCATGTCATGACCCTGGCAGACTGTGTCCTACCGTGTTCCTTTTCCATCTGGCATTTGATCAGCTAAAAAAACCCCAGGGAGACCACATGTTGTGCTCTGAAGGATTCTGCCCTGCATGGTGTACTGTTTTATAACTGACACCTACCAAGGCAGCCTGGGTACTCTTTTTCCAATTTATCCAACATTTCCTCTCTATTGCCTTGCCTGTTCTTCCAGAACAGGCCATTTGCATTAATTTGTATCCATTTATATTGATTTATGAGTTGTGCATTATCCTGCCATATCCTGTTACACCAATTAAATCATTGTTCTGGCTAAAACC
>JAOTQQ010000012.1:114316471-114350206 GCA_026546715.1 Gallinago undulata
CCTGTAGTGAGGGGCCCAAAACTGAACGCAGTACTCGAGGTGAGGCCTCACCAGTGCCGAGTACAGAGGTACGATGATTTCCCTACTCCTGCTGGCCACACTGTTCCTGATACAAGCCAGGATGCTATTGGCCTTCTTGGCCAAGAAAATTCCTGCCAGACTGAGTGAGGAAATAGACTGAGGCCCCTTCCAACTGCGGGCTGGTGGGAACACATGTGTTGCTTGTTGGTACAACATCCATTAAAACGTATCTTGTAAAGAGCTCACCTTGCCTGATGCCCTTGCAGTCAGCATCCATTCAGAACATGCCCCAGGGTTTAAAAGGCCAAAACCATCAAAATCACGGGAATAGACTCCAAGCAGAGCACTGCCAGGTGTTTGTCTGCACGAGTTTCAGGGTGCCCCTGGCTTCCTTCAAGGAGTTAGCTGGGAAATTTTGCCCCCAAAAGGTGTAGTCCCACCTGTGAGATCCTCCTCCAGCAAGTCCTGCTAGCGAGGACACATAAAGGAAAATGTGGAGAAACAGCAAGGAGGAAACCATTCCCTGAGGAGACAAGGAAGAACTGATTAAATCCTTCAAAAGGAAGGACAAGGCCCTCCGAGGTCTTCCCAAAGTGTTCTTTCAGCTCCTAGCAGGGCAAGGTTTATTATGCTCAGGTGGACCTTGTTTTAGCATCAGTGCTTTCAAACAAAAAGGCAGCCCTATGTATTCAACTATTGCACTGGATTTCACTTCATTTGCAGAGTGTCTTAGACAGCCTGAGGTAGGATTCATGATTTGCATTCCTTTGTTAATGAAAGAACAACATAAACAAAAAAAAATAATAGAAAACTGTTAAAAAAGCCTTTGTTATTGATGATTTGCCATTTAACACTGTATTCACTTGTAGCTGTTTTTCCATATGATTTATTAGGATTTTCAGCCTTTTGCTTGTTATTGAATCTCCTTTAGAAAAGATGCAATTTAAAGGTTAGTGTTGCTGAAGGCATATAATGGCACAGTAATTGAGAAACCAAATGGAAAACACACTTCTATTTCAGACTGTCAATCTGATAAAATGAAAACAAAAACAAAACAAACCAAAACTAGTTAAAAATACCTAATGGTTTAAAAATTGTATGACATCAGAAGACAACCTAGAATAGCTGAGTGAGAGTGTCTGCATGATTACAATTCTCCAAACAAGCACATGGGATCCCTTCCTTACTGTGTTTAGGTATAAACACAATTAACCTATTTGCTAGAATAATCCTTGATTTAATAAAGACAAAATTTAATTTTGCAAAGAACTAAAATGATACATAGATACTATGATTTTGCTCTTCAAGATGCAGAATGGAAGAATGACTTACCCTCAAACATTTTTTTTTTATTATTTTTCCCTTTATTTCTGATACATTTTGGTATCTATTAACCTAGTGCATAGATTCCCATAGAAAAAAAATTATTCCCCATTAGTTAAGCACCTGGCTTTGGGATATTTGTTTTGTATATTGCTTTAGAGAGGAAAAGAACAGAAACGTTTTTTTTTTTTTCAATTCTGTGGGTTGCAAAATAAGAAAGATATTTATTTTTAAAAGGCCTTCCCTTGAATAATAATACCTGCTTCTCAGAGCTATTAATACTTTCCTTTTGAAACGTAAGTAATTTGAGAGCTACTGTTAATTTAGAGTCATTTTGGCAGGAAAGTCCGTCCTCAGGTTGTGCACTCAGGACATGTAAAGGAGATTAATTGCCTTGACCCCTAAGGCGTGAGGCAGATGTAACTGCCCCCAGGGTTTTGCTGGTCAGAGGAGAGGAGGGGAGCAAGGTGGCAGGACACAGATGTTTATCTGAAGATACAAGAGAAGATCAGTGAACAGAGGGTTCTTCAGTTGCTCCTGAGGAAAGCAGTGCTTTTGCCTAAAAGTGCAGTTTTACTCTGGGAACTGACAGTAAGTGTGATGTTGTTCGTGTCCTGTGAAGTGTTTTTCCAGGAGCTTCCAGACTAAATTTGCTTCAGCCATTTTCCTCTTAGGGCTCTATGCAAGGATTTGAACCTGTCTGGGGAGGAGTTGCTGTGCAAACACACATTTGATTGGCAGACGGGTCCTTTAGGACAGTAAACCGGCGTTTACTCCTTAGAAAACTCGTTTTTTAAAGAAACTTAGTAAATGAATGGGAGAATTGTTAGGAAACAGGAGTAGGATTAGGAGAGTGTAGCTTTGGAAGGAAAGATTAGAAGGAAAAAATTACAATGTGGAACTATTTCTTGTCCTCAAATACCTGTTTGCTGTTTTAGAGACTGCTTTGCCTGCAGAAGTGAGAAGGTGTAATGTTTACATTTACATCAGCTTGAAATAGAAAATGGCTGGCTGGCTGCTGGGCTACAAATGGCTCTTGAGTGAAGAAAAATATCTAAATAGTACAGTAAATGTTCCAAGAAGCCTTACATGAATAAAGGTTCTGAATGAGCAATGTGTACGCACACAGACATATATATTATTTTTTCCCCCATCCAAATAACAGGAAAGTCAATTATTTTACTTACCATTCTTTCTGAATTCTGTAATAGAAACTACTGATCTTATTGCTTACAAGGAAGAATTAATTCACTGAATAAGCAAAAAAAAATTTCTAACGCAGGAGTGTTTAAAAACGTTGCCAGTAAAATGCGTTGTTGACACTCAAAAATAAACTACTATAGACATTTGCACATCAAGGTGTAGCTGTAATCACTGCTTTCAGCCTTGTGTTACAAAATTAATTTGGAAACTGTTGTATAACTTGTTTGTGATTTATTGATAAGGCAAAATCCCTTAAGGGCCTTGGCTGAGTGTATTTATAGAAATAGTGGGAAGTAGACATGTATTCTCATCACCCAACTCAGCACAGAAAACTGTTTGTATACAATACACATTTCTTGAGAGAGAGTATTAAAAAATCAGTCCCAATACCTTTTCAAGGTAGACTTAACATTTAAGTCAATTTTATCCCTACAGGCAAGTGCAAAAGTCTGTAGAATCCTTAGAAATTGATGCAAGCTTTATTTCCCTTTTTAAGAAGGCCTCTGAGGATTAATAAAGGAGCCAACGTTCCTGCTCAGTTGAGATCAAAACCATTGAGAGTATTGCTAGGTTGAGCTTCTCCAGCTACTCTGAGACCTCAGTTCAAACACATCTATTGCTAATGCTAAGTTTTCTTTTCTTTTGTTTTCCTCCACAAATTTCCTGGGAATCCTTTTATTTATCTTCATTCTTTTAACAGTTTTCCTGGGCTGCTAAATTGAAGAGAATGGAGCTGCTTATCATTATAAGTATTGGAATAGAAATTTTTAAAAAGCCACATTTAGTGGCATTTGATTTAGAACATGGTGGAAGCACTCTGAATATGTTTTATATGGAGTCTGAGAGAGCACTTTCAGAAAAAGGGAGAGTGCTTAAAAATTCTATATTTTAGGTATTCTATTTACTAACGTGAAGATAAGAAGTGGGAGAAATACTTAGAAAATACAATTTGCCATGCTGTTGAAGTTTAACTTTGGAGCGTTTTAGAAAGATATCCTGCTATCTCTCTGCTAAGAACTGTGAAAATAATAAGGGTCCATCCATTGGGGTAATCTCACACCACGTAAACTTTATTCTGGAGGTGTGTTCAGTTTAGGGTTGTTCCCATGAATGAGTAAAACAGCGTGCCAGTGTGGAAGAAGCCTGATGAAGTACTAATGTTACTGTAAGTAAGTCCTACTGGAGAATGTATCCTGCGAATATATAACAGACATATTTATGTTGTGCAGTATTTTGCATTAAAAAGTTGTCTCCTCCAAACGTCTGCCTGCACATTTGTCTATGAGAAATAAAACTAGCTCAACACAAATCATTCTCATCTCGGCAGCGCTATGAACAAGATTTCTGTACGGGAAGACTGAGCTATATGAAAAAGTGCAGAATAAATTTCAAGTCTTAGAGCAGAAGTTTAAATTAAGGGAAAACAAAATCTATATATTTTTCTATTCTGGTGGCAATTGTATAAAATGAATTGATTTAAATTAGTTAGAAGGTCCACCTAAGCATAAATCAACAAGTAAAAAGACATGTATGTGGTCCTAAAATTTACAACAACATAATTAATAAAAAATGTATGAGACGTGACACCACAAATAATTTTCTTTTTTTTTTTTTTTTTTTTTGACAGCTGATTTGGTACAAAGATTTTGCTGAAGAAGAAGAAATTACTTGTCAGTCCCACTTGAGATTTCTTTGTAAGTCAAAATCAATAAAATCATCATCATTACTGTCTGTTTTCTGATAGCCGTCTTCTGCTCTGAATATTAAAAAGCTTTCAGACTGACTGGAAAAAAAAAGACATTAGAATGGTGAGAAAATTCTTTTATATTTTATTCAGACATGATGTCTCTATTGATTTGTCAGAAAGAGCACCTAGAAGGTTTATTGTTAGTCAGAGGATTATGTCAAATGATAAAAAGCTCTTTTCAAATTGAAGGAATTAAGACAAAGGATTAGAATACTCTAACCTTTATTGCCTGCCTCTTTAATGTTTTGGGTTGCGTTTTTCACATTTTTTTTCAAAGACACATTGAATACAACCACTTTCTGCCCTGCTTCTTATACACATAAGGCCTTTATTTGCAAAGATTGCAGAGTATTTTCCCCAGTCTGATTGGATTTCAAGGGTTTTCTGACTAAAACCAGTTGCTGAAGGACCCTTCTAGCACTCCTATACCTTATTTCCATTCTCCAGCTAAACAGCTGAACACGGTCTATATTTTAGATAATCTTGAGTATTTGTCGTGTTTTCGGCTGGGATAGATTTGATTCTCTTGGTAGCAGCTCATATAGTGCTATGTTTTGGATTTGGGGTGAGAATGGTGTTGATAGGGCACTGGTCAGCTGGATAGAAATTGCTCTGGCAGTGCACTGCAAGGAAAGAAAAGATACATCCACAGGTTAACTCTCCCTTCTGCCTGGTGGATTGTGGCTCCTTATGTGTTGAAAATTAGATTTACTATTAAATATCAACAAAGAAGTGTATTTGTTCAACCGTGAGTTGAATAATGACAAATGAGAAGAATACACACAGATGAGGCACAGTGGCACTTAGATGTTTTCGGGCTGGGATAAAGTGTTATCTGAGCTCAAGAAAAGCCTTTAATAGTGAAATCATAAATGTTTTGTAACAAGCACACCTTCTTTGTCCTTTTATTTCTGGTGCAAGAAGAAGAGATGACCAGAGCATGCCATATCATGTCTTCAGTTTTTTGACGCTAATTAGGCAATCCATGTCTTTTGGTTCTCTCTGAGATGGAGGTAATCCTATGAAGGCATGAAGAGTAGGAACTATCTCAACTGTGTTTGCTGCTGTCTTGAAACCTAACATGATATAATATATGAAAACCAGAAATGCCTGAGTTGAACTTCAGGCAGCCATCAGCATCAAATGTTGATTGCTCCTAATCAGGATGAGCAAAAGCTGAATCTATGATGAAATTCTCAGCAGTGAATTAGATAGTATTTTCTTAGCTTCCTTGGTCAAGGAGAAATGAGGGAGGGCTCTCAGGGACTTTGATTAGCTGATCAACAGGAATAAAAATTTGCCCCAAACCCACTCTTGATGACACAAAATGAAAAAGTGTGGGGATAATAAAGGAACGCTTTCTTATGGCTCAGTTGCGTCTTTGCTTGATGTCTAAGCAATCTTGCATTTCAGGGGTACCAACAGGAACATTTTTTAAAGCAAAACATTAGGTTGATTCTTCAAGTGAACAATAGTCTCTTTTGACCTGAGAGGACTGTTGGAGGAAAGATATTTTAAAGATTTCCACTCAAGGGTTCTGCAGCAGTGTAAATCAATTAATGAGAGTGTGTCACTAGAGATGTCTGGTTTTGTCTTGTCATCTCTTAGTCTATTTCTAATATGCAGCAGATACAAACTCTATTTGCATCAGTGATGAAGGGTGAATGAGAATAAAACATAATTTTAAACTTGTTCTACCACTTTGAAGTGACTCAGGTTTGCCTACCAGCATGATTTTAATCCATGAGGCAGAGCAGAAGCATTGTGAGGACCACCTTCCCATTCTGTACACTGTGGGGCAACATCTTCCACCAGTGGGTGATTTTCTGAGTTTGCTAATACTCACCGTTACATCACTAACACACATTTTTGGATTTTGGAGGGACAAGTGTAATGGCGTGACATGTTCTTGTGTTCTTTCATTTACAGTAAAATGCATTACACAGAAGCAGTCCCTTTTCCTATGTATATGAAGTATTTCTTTATTATCTTCACAACCATATATTACAAACATATATACATATAGACATATGTAGTCTTACACTATCTACAGAGGCCAAGGCTCACTTTTGGGGCATATTACTTCCAATCTGCTTAGCTGTGACCTTTAAATCGTTGATGCTATGATGTTTCAAACAGTGTATGAAATGGTTCTTACATTATCACTGCAGAAACTCAGGGCAATGATTTGCTCCTGCTGCCTGTATACATTTTGCCTAATACAACAGGGCTTTCATTTGATCTGGGCTTGTGGATTTATTTGACATCTTAGAGTGAGGTAGAAGCTGAAATGCTGCAAGAGAGTGAGAGAATGTTGCTTTTACAGCTGCATTTCCCTGACAAGCTAATCATAACCCCTCTCCCTCCAGCACTGCCTGATATGAGTAACTGGATATATCTAATGACTAGCTGGTAATTAGAATTTGAACTCTTTTGCTAGACTAATTTATTAGTTAATATCATGTGAAATTTGATGTTAATATGTCCTAAAGGCTGATCTATTCAGATTGCAATACATAGATTTTAATAGTCTAGCGTGCTTTGGTAATCAGAAGGAATTATGTGATTATGGCTTGTGGCTTGAGCAATTAAAAAAGATTGGGCTTGAGTGCTCATTTCAAGGTTGCTGGCATGTTTATGGAAAGGAATTCCTATAGCAGTTTTGTCTGTAAAATTAGTGTAATGTGGACTTGTGAAAAATCACTGTCTGTTTCAAGTAAAATACCCCATCCCACATGGTTTAGGATGGGAGAGTTGTTTAGCTCCAAATTGTCACCAGTGGACTAGAAGTGAAAGAATTACTTGTCCCTGAGATTTACCTTTTTTTTAAATTGTTGCTTCTTTATCCAACCAAAGTGCAAAGGTCAGAACTCAGAGAAAACCGAGACAGGAGAAAGTAAAGAGGAGATATAGGATGTGTTTAAATCATATCAGGTTTACAGATGTCTTTTTTAGCATCATTCAGGATCTTATATTAAATTGCTAATCACTATTCCCCTGAAGTCCCTGGTTTCCAAAACACATTTCCTACTCAATAATACTGCCCTTCATACATTGTTTCTAGACCTCATTTTGCCTTCAATGGTACAAAAATACACTTTGAATGGACTTCATTTTACAAGGAAATGTAGATTGCTCTGTACAGCTTTCAAATCTTCATTCAGACAATTTTTAGCCCCCTCCCCTTTTTATATTTTGTAAATTATAAGTGTACTTCTATGCAGAAAACAACAAATAATTTTGCGTAGCCTCAGGATTAATCTCACTCTCATGAGAAACCCATTGCAAAGAAGTTGAAGTCCCTGAAATGATTGATGATTACGTAAAAGACCTGTCTATTAGGTGACTTGTAATATATATGAAATATACTTTGCTGGTCCCACTCTAATTCACTGTTATCAGAATGTATGTGGCACCAAGGCAAATAGCCTACAATGTCTATCGCATTTACACAGTTGTCTTTATTGACCAAACTTGTAGTCTCCTGAAGGAATTAAATCAAGCATGTTTGACAAAACCTGTTTTCTGTAAGACCACACTGACTGGCACCAATTATATTTCTTTCCTTTAAATGTGTTTGTTGAGCAAGAGCAGCACAGAGCTTTCAGCTACTTTGCCGAAAGATCATTTTCCTGCAAGAGAAACTCTCCAGGCAGAAATTTCCAGACAAGCCGAGCTCTTTCTTTTTGTCCTATGTAACCCTCAACCAAAAATTGAAGTACAACAGGCTGCCGCAGTCGTGGCCAGTGTGCAAAATATCCCAGCTGATTAAACAGAAAATGTTCAAGTGCTAATTATCTTTAATCAAATGGACTAGTCTGGAGATCAGACCCAAGTGCTGAGAATCCTATTGAAATGATCACGCTGCAGAAGTGACTGATACTTCTGGCGAGCCTATTCAAAACACGCCTGGAGACTGATCAGCTCATACTTATTTAGCATGAAGGACTACTCTCACACAGAAGACTAATGCTGTTTTAAAAAGTACAACTAGATCCAGGAGGAGCCACTGTACTACTTCCATAAAACCCCACAGTTTTGTTTGCCATAAATACAATGATAAGATGACTGCAGAACTGCTTCAAACTTCAAAGCACTAGCAAAGCTGCTATGTGAACACAACATAAAAGAGGAAATATAAAAATCAGATTAAAAGATAGACACAGTCAAGGATGTTAGAGAAGACACTTCAAATTTTCCATTATTTTGTGCTACCCTTCGTACTCGTGAAGAGGAGTGCCAATAAAATGGCTTCATTTTCACTGAACAGGGTATGGGGCTACAGACCTATTCAGTGGCTGTTGACCCACCTAAAGATGTTCCTCGGGCATCTCCAAGACTATAAACACCTACCGCACAACATGGGGGACAGACTATAGTTTGTAACAGCCATGACATGACAAGTCACTGCTTCTCTACTCATGTGTGTCCAGTTATTTCGCAGTTTGGGGATGAAAAGAAATGAGAGCGTAACACTTCTCTAGGAAGAACACACAAATGCCTTACTAGGGTAAGCAGACTGTTGCTCTTTGGACCAATGTTTTCAGCTCACCCAAATATACTTAGTGCCTAATATTAGCGCTTTCTATACATAAGCAGATCTGTTTTACAAGGTAAGGACTTCTGAGGGTAGGAATTTTTCTGAAGTATGTTTTTCTTTTGTATTCCATTTCTATCTGCTCCCTTTGGGTACCTGATGTGGCTTCTCCAAAAGACACAAGGGCACAGTCCTTAAAATTGATGACTTTTCCTCTTTTTCTGACACATTTCCATCCCTGGCTATAGCCTCCGTAACATCTGGTACTGTTTCCTTGTGTACTTTGCTTAGATTCTATCACGTGATCATTACCTTTTTCTTTTCAAACATCTCCCTTTGATCTATTCAGATTTCAATCTAATTTCCAGTGATTTATTGTACAGTGTGACTTACCATGAGCTTCTTGTACATAGCCAGAGTACTAAAACATGTTTTTGGTGGATAATATAAAAAAAGAGGGAAAAGGGTAAATGAATATTTTATACCTGACACAGTTTGTACAACACACTGTCAGTTTTACTTAAAAGTTTTACAGAAAGGAATGTCTATCAAGGCAATAACACATTACTTCAACTAATTTTTATTTCAACCACATCACCTCCTCTTATTCATAGTTTATCTAAATAATAATAGTGAATTATTTATAAAATTGAAAAATCTTCATCTAATTTGTCCTGGCATATTCAGATGTTTGCATTAATTAAACTCAAAATGAAATACCAAGAGAAGTATTTAAAAGCATCCAAATGATCTTATTATGAATGAGAATTATACCTTAATGATTTGAAAAAATGCTGTACCTTGAGCGATATCCTTGCCCTTCCAAATCAAAGGTAACACTTCCATTGCCATGGTAATGGGATGGAATTTAAATTAATTTATTCAGATAACTGTGCTTTAAGCTACATAAACATTAAACCTTTATGCAAACTAACAGTAGCTACAGGGATGCTGTTAGTTGTCTGATTAGATGCTTTAAAAATGCTTAAGTGATTTCGGATATTAAGCCCTAACTGAAAAAGACACAGAACCATGTAGTGTCATCACAGTTTTGTTTGACCTGGCAGCCATATCAAATCAACTAAAACAGTCTCTTTTAGATCTCATAACCCGAAACAAATGGAAACACTTAAAAGGTCTCTCTTGCTGAGAAAAAGGAAGTGTGACAAAAGGCTGGATTACTGCAGTGTCCCACGAAGGCAGGTCTGGAGCTGCCTTGTGTTAGATTCGCTGGGAGAAAGTGGAACTCACCAGCTTGAACCTGCCTCTCCCACCAGAGCATCCTGACACTCTACTGTGGTTCACTCTCTATAGTTTGCACGTAATCTCTTTGTTCAAGGTGATCTAGGAAAAAAGGGTTATTAAGCATTGGAATGGGCTGCCCGGGGAAGCGGTTGAGGCACCATCCCTGGAGGTATTCAAAAGACGGGTTGGCATAACACTTAGAGACATGGTTTAGTGATGGTTTGTTTGTTATCAGAGTTAGGTTGATGGTTGGACTAGATGATCTTAAATGTACCTTCCAACCCAGAGAATTCTAAGATTCTATGATCTTCCATCAGCAAGATTCTACCCATAAGGCTATGTCTGCGTTAGTGGTTAATGGAGTGGACCAGCAGATTGAAGCAGTTGCTGCAGATGCTCCTCATGTCTCTGGCAAAGGCAGTTTGGAGAGCTTGCATTGTCCAGGGCTTGATCTGGTCTTTTGCACCAGAAGCCTGTACTTCCCCAGTGGTGTGAAGATTTCAGGAGGTAAATTTGTCCTTAAAATCTCTTTCTCATCTGTGGATCCTTCTGGAAAGTGCTAACCTGTGTCATGTGGACAGCATGGACTGCTGCCCCTCTCCATGTATGTGCACTGTTGCCCAGGCAATCCATATCCATCCCTTCAAGAGAGACTGCATCAGGCAAAGTGTTCACCCTCCTCCTCTCCTGTCCATAGAAAACATGAGGATGTTTCAGAAAGTGGAATAGCTTCAGTAAGAGGAACTGCCAGGAACCTTGCCCCAAATATCATAGAGCCTTCTGCACGTGTAGGTTCAGCTTTCTGCCACCTGGGGAGGTGGATCTTTCTGCTCTTGGTGAGTGCTTTAACAGCTATATCCCTCAGAGAAAGAGTAGAAACAGTCCTATTCTTCCTTCAATGTTTTATGAACTGAAGTCATTCATGCTTTAAAAACAAAAACTGAAAAATTCATTGCAAAGTCGTGAGCAGTTCCAAAATGATCTTTACTACATTTTTTTACCATAGCTAGTGAGCAAAAAATCACAGTAAGTAAAAAATCAACAAGTCCTAATTATCGATTTAGTCCTCTGGGAAAGTTGATGAGGGTGGTTGTTTTGTTTTTTTTTTTTCTTTTTTTTTTTTTTTTTTTTTGTGATTCTTAAAGACAGGCGTTCAAGTGTTTTTCATGGGCTCCATGCAGAAGAGTGACTCTACCCAAGATCAGTCTGCAACATGATGTAAGTTTTTTCTGCCGTGTCTGTCTCAGACTCTGCATGTTGCTTTATCTGATAGCACAAACAATCCTGTTTGGAATGAGGGTGTCTTCTCTTGCAGCCTTCATATTGGTGTGGGTAATGTTACACTGATGTTGGCTGGGTAACTTTCAGTTGGAACACACCAGGAGTTTCCAGCAAGTAGCTTATAGCCTGCTTGCATGGGGCAAGAAAAGCCTAAAGCCCCCTGGAAAACTGAAATGGGAAAAAAAAAGATTGTGATATGCCTTTTTAATAACTTTTTTTTTTTAATTTATTTTTTCTTCTAGAGGATGTCAAGAGGTTTCATCAGAGCTGATCCCCAGTTATGGTTTCAGCTGGACACAGCCCTGAAAGATGTGCCTCGATGAAGAGTTGGGCTGTATGTGCTGCCTCTCTGCTCCCTGTACCCACTGGAAAATTCCAGAGAGGAAAGGTTTTGCTGCCTACATTGTTTTTCTGTCTTTATCTTTCTATTTACTTATTTATTTACGTGATCTCCAGTAATCAGCCATAGCTGCTGTCAGCAGCGGTGCCAGTTCAGCTTGACCAACCAGATATCCCATACACTAGCCTTATATTGCTTTGTAACTAATTACAACTCTGAGTTTTTTGCTGCTGTGGGGAAGAACTGAAAATATAACTGTCTAAAAATGAAATGACCCCTATCTGATTCGTACAGTGTATAGAACATTTACCTGAATGCTCCTTTCATTGCAATCAATACCTAGGAACTAAATATGCCTGCCCTTTGCACAGGTGGTGTCGCAATCCTTTCTCTGTGATTCCACCAAACCTATGCTAAATTTCTACAAGTTCTGGACACATAAAATGTCCCACAGGAAAGGATATTAAAGAGCTAGTCAAGTGAAATAGGAGTTTTGATTTATCAGGAAATGATTAAAAAAACCCACCACCACCTACTTAGTTTGAGAAGGTAACTAGCTTGGACAAAGGAATACCATTAATTGTTGTTAACTGTGCAGTATCAATGTATTTGAGCGATGCAAAACCATAAAATGGATAGGAATTTAAAGACCTAAAGGGGTGACTACTAGAATTTAGATCATAAAATTAAGGAAAGGAAAATATAGGTTAAATACCTGTCTTCTAGAAAGATTAATTGAAACTATGATGTAGTGTTCCAAAGATAAGAAATGAGAAAACTTGTTTAAGATTTGGGAGCAGATCCAGCAGAAGATCATAGGACAACACAAACTGCATTGTTTATTTAGCTTTAAACACGCATCTTAAAAAATTATGTAAAGAGTCAGTCTTTGCTTAGTCATTGCTAATGTAGAGTTGGATGAGGGTAAACTGATATAATTGCTGATGTGTGGCCAGCCCAGCTTCATGATGAAATAAATTCAAACAAGAATTTGCAGGAATGGGTGGGCAAAGTACCTTTATGATGAGCAATGCCAATGTTTGCTGATCACCACCAGATTTTGGTAAGCATGGAATCCTGCACAGATGAATAATAGGCTCAAGGTAGTTCAGTCCAATATATTATTCACACGTTATTTCTGTTCCTTCACAAACATGGCAATTGTTGTCAGTAGTGTAACACATAGGACGAGTTAAAAATCTCAGCTGAGCAGCAGGCAGATCAAATCAGATATGTAACAAATGGAGACAACATACAGAAAAATACAAAAGGTTCAAACTGTGAATTTAGGAAGCTTATTCAAAATGTGAAGAAGTGGAAATCTTCTGCTTCTTGCTTTATGTGCAATTGCTGCTTTGGAGCTTGATGTTGACCTGTGCCACACAGCATGCTAAAGGACATCAAAGAGGCACTTGAGTCATAGAATCATAGAATCATAGAATGGTTTGGGTTGGAAGAGACCTTAAAGATCACCTAGTTCCAAACCTCTGCCATGGGCAGGGACACCTCCCACCAGAGCAGGTTGCTCAAAGCCCCATCCAGCCTGGCCTTGAACACCTCCAGGGATGGGGCAGCCACAACTTCCCTGGGCAACCTGTTCCAGTGTCTCACCACCCTCACAGGAAAGAATTTCTTTCTAGTATCTAATCTAAATCTCCCCTCTTTCAATTTAAAACCATTGCCCCTTGTCCTGTCACTGCACTTCCTGATAAAGAATCCCTCTCCGGCTCTCCTGCAGGCTCCCTTCGGATATTGATAGGCTGCTATGAGGGCTCCTCGGAGCCTTCTCTTCTCCAGGCTGAACAACCCCAGCTCTCTCAGCCTGTCCTTATAGGAGAGGTGCTCCACCCCTCTGATCATTCTCATGGCCCTCCACTGGACCCGTTCCAACAGGTCCATGTGCGTCCTGTGCTGAGGACTCCAAAACTGGACACAGTACTCCAGGTGGGGTCTCATGAGCGAAGAGTAGAGGGGCAGAATCACCTCCCAAGACCTGCTGGCCACATTTCTCTTGATGCAGCCCAGGACATGGCTGGTTTTCTGGGCTGCCAGTGCACACTGCCGGCTCATGTTGAGATTCTCATCCACAAGCACTCCCAAGTCCTCCTCAGGGCTCCTTTCCAGCCATTCTCCGCCCAACCTGTATTTGTGCCTGGGATTGCCACGTCCCAGGTGCAGGACCCTGCACTTGGCTTGGTTGAACTTCATGCAATTTGCATGAGCCCACCTCTCCAGCCTGTCCAGGTCCCTCTGGGTGGCATCTCTTCTCTCCAGCATATTGATCGTACCACCGAGTTTGGTGTCGTCAGCAAACTTGATGAGGGTGCACTCTATCCCACTGTCCCACTATTAACACTGTAACAAAGATGTTAAATAGTACTGGTCCCAGTACGGACCCCTGAGGAATACCATTTGTCACTGGCCGCCACATGGACATGGAGCCATTGACCACAACCCTTTGAGTGTGGCCATCCAGCCAGCTCCTTATCCACCAAGTCGTCCATCCATTACATCAATGACTTTCCAATTTTGAGACCAGGATGTTGTGTGGGACAGTGTCGAATGCTTTGCACAAGTCCAGGTAGATGCCATCTGTTGCTCTGCCCTTGTCCACCAAATGTGTGACAGTATCATTAAAGGCCACCAAATTTGTTAGGCATGATTTGCTCTTGGTGAAGCCATGCTGATTGTCTCCAATCACCTCCTTATTTTCCATGTGCCTTAGCAGTGATTCCAAGTCCAGCTGGAAGGGATTGCACACCAATACTGGAAAGGTTTGAGCAAAAGGGGAATGTGATATACCATCTTTCTTGCCTTGTGAACTTCTAACACAAGCAGATGAGGGGAATATGGTTTTCTATATATAAACTAGAAAAGGCAAAGACAAAAAGAAGAGATGGTGAGGGGCCAAGTGAACATCTTCCTACCCTCCAGCGGGAATTTAAAAAGAACATCCTAGGTCAACATTAGGGTGCAGATCTCTTTCCTTGTGCTTCTTAGAGCATCTTCATTTTCACCAACATCAGACGATAATAAAGATAATTTTCCAACCATAAGATGGTTAGAAAAGGTCAGGTTCACCCTGGGTATAATCAGATACAACTCCATTGCAAGTTATTGATGGCAGACTTGCACCAGCTAATATTAGATTTAAATTTGCTTCAATTACTGGAAAAAATGATTCACAAGATTAAATTTCAACCGCAGTGATGTAGTAGGACAAATATATCTTTTTAGATGTCTCTTTTGAAGCTGTGTGAAAAAGTCAGCCATAGGCAGTTCTTTCTTCTATGCCCCATCACCGAAAAAAAAGGTAGAAAAAACCCAATACTTTCTCATACTAGTGACTGTAGGAAATTAAAGACCCATTGCAAAGATCATTTGAATAAATCCATTTCCCCTGTGGTATTCATGAAAGTGTCTTTGAATGATGAAAAATACTTCTATAGACAATAACCTCTGAGCCCATAATATGTCATTAGAGTAATCATCTAGGAATCTACTGCCTTCCTTCAGGGCCAAAGTAATGTTTGTCATACACAAGAACAGTTTATCTTCCCAAACTCATGACATGTAGAAATTAGAGTTAGTTCAGTGAATTGAGTAGCCAGATCACTTGCTATGCAAATCATCAATGACAAGTTTCAGCTAATATTGCAAAAACGTACCTGCAACATGCTGAACACTATGCAAAGTTCATGAAAAGGGAACAAAATAGAAAAAACTTTTTCTTTAAAGACTGAAAAGGTTACCTCTAATTTATTAAGGCCAGGGGATAATGACTCTGATATATAAAATGCAACTGTATGAGACTCAGCATTGTCTATGAGATATATATTTTGTTGAAATTATTATAGGACCATTGATATTGAAAAGTTTTAAAAATTGTAAACAGGTCTTCTAATTTATTTTTCTGTTGTTGTTCAGAGGAATATTTGTTTTGAAACACAGACTAATGCTAGAGATTTTACCTTCATGTGTAATTGTTGTAACGAACATTACTTCTCTTTCCAGACATCCTAGTCTTAGATGTCTGCAGGGTAGAAAGTTCTTCATATCCATTTCCTACCACACACATGTGATGTGCATGGACACAGTTCAAGTAGGGCAGTGCAAATTTTCCATGGAGGTGGTGACTGAGGGTGGTGAATCAGGGTAAGCAGAAGGAAGCAGGATGGAGCTGCAGAAGGTCCTGCAGCAGAGAACTGAGTTCTCATGGGTGCCATCATGCAAAGCTCTTCATCGTCCCCACAGTCTGTCTTCCTGTACCTTTTCCAGACCACCCCGTCCCTGAACTCTTCATCTTGCTTACCTTGGTCCTGGCTCCTTTATTTTCTACCTCACTTATAGCCCCATCCTTCAAAATATCTTCTGCTTTTCTTTAGTCCTTTGGTTCAACTAATTTTCCTCAGAAAATTATTTTTCCTCACCAAATTACTTTCAAGTGAAAACTATATGAAGAAAACCATATATAGTGGAATTTGCATGATCATTGTTTATACAAAACATTGGTTTTTCCTGTTTTTTCCCAAGGCTGGCTCTCCAAGTCAAGGACTCTCCTTATTCTATGTTTGTACAGGGTCTGACACAATACATTTCCACCATCCTTTATAAGCTCATTCTGCAGCTGGTGTTACGGAGCACACACAGATCTAGATCTCCCCTAATTGCTTTAGAGCCCTTATGCTCTACTGCTTTCTTCTTGGAGTTCTGGCCACTGTAACAGAGGAAAGATGTAGACTTGTAACTAGAAATTGAACATTTTGCTGCCCATTATGAGATCATGGCACAACCTTCTGAGCAATGATTTAGAGTGAGCAGGAGACTTCGTGAAGCCCCACTCTAGCATAGCCTAATTCATTCAGCATGGAGTAAGATGCAGGAATAAGCTGGTAAACATTTAGACAAAACATAAAGCTGCCTAGCTTTCTTTTTTTTTTTTTTTCAGTTTATTTATTTCATCTCCGTTGTTTGTCTTCCAGAAGTGTATTAATGTTGTTACATTTAGGAAGCATTCAATCAAATTCTGACTATTTATGACTGTTTGTATCCTACCTTTCATACACTGCGCATTGGACAACCTGTGTTTGAAAAGTGACTGCAGAAATCAGGAGCTGAAACTGGCAGAAAAGATCAGCTGTGAAACGTGAATAATCAGATTACAAGTAAGATTAAAGCTGGCAAAGGCTTCATGACGACAGGCTTGCAAACTGGTTGTCTTGCAACAGGAATATCACTTTTGAGTTTCATTCCGTCTGTAAGAACTTTATAGTTCTTTTTCCCTTTTCTACAGAATTTTTTCTGACAATTGTGATTCAATCATTTTTTTTCTGAACTAAGTGATTTCCAAAGATTTCAGCCCACATTCAATGACTGAGTATATCTAAATTCTCCCAAAATACCCGGTAAGTGCAGTCTAAGGAGCCACACAGACTCACCAAAAAAAAAAAAAATCAATAGAACTTGATGGACTTCTTGGTGGTTCAACCATCCCACCTGCATTACATTAAGCCAGTGCCTGAGAACCAAGGCATGTTGGGAGGCAGAGAAGTGGACACTTAAATGAAGAGCAAAATGTTCTCCCCTTGCATGTTCTTCTTGTAAATCCCAAAGAGAATTCACCATTGTTTTTTCGCTTTCTTATTGACAGGGTCACTGTTGAGTGAAAAACTACTGCCTTGCTTCACTGACGACTGTAAAGCCCACAGCATAGGATTGCTCTCCTTGTGATTGCTCCCCATAGAAGAACCTCTCTTCACAGACAAGGAAAATATTTAATTTGAGTGATATATTTTATTTCCTTTTGTAACAGCTCAGTGGTGTATCAGGCAAGATTTTATCAGCACTTCCAGTGAACTCGCAAATAAAACTGGCTGCCTGTTTTCATTAGACCTCAGGCAAACTGCCTAGTTTATTTACCTGCTGTATTGATGGTAATCAGTGCATCTTGAAAGCATCTCTGCACATTCCATGATGAAATTTTTTGCCTCTGGGTGTTTGAGGTCTTGTTTGGGTCCTCAGAGTTTTTGCAAAAATAATGGACTGGCAAGTTGCTTTGCTGTTGCATTCTCCAACTGAATGTGCCAGGATTGGAATTGTTTTGAGCGCTTAAATCTCACATGTCTGCAAACACCCTTTGCAAAATTCAGCATTCAGAGATTTGTTGTTGCTGTTACAATACTCCGGGGAATGCGTTGACTTAGAACAAAACACCCTGGAGGAAAGAAATGCGCTTTTGTCTAGTCTGGAGCAAAGAACTGGATTGTGCTTTGGATGCTCTCTGTGTTGGGGAGCTGGCAGCCAGGGCTAGCCAGTGCAAGCAGGGACACTGTGGTGACATCAGGAGGCATGGACCTACTTAAAGCACTCCAGGGCTTCTGCAGAGCCCTATCGCTCTCACTTCAGGGGTAAATGCATGCAAGATCTTCTGCAAGGCAGGAAAAGAGATGAGTTTTCTGCATACGTGGCCTATTGCATTGGTTTTGGTAAAATATGTGGAGCCCAAGTATCAAAGTGGTAATGAGGTCCTACCAATTGGCAATCAACAGTTAATTTTAATCATAAGACTTCAAATTGCTTTGGTCTGCTGCCACAGTCACCGCTGAACATATTTTACGTTTCCTTTTTTTTAATTAGACAGAAAACCAAGGGAAACTGCTGCAAAATGAAAAGCTTCGATAATACTGCGTTAGCCAGTGAGCTGTAAGGAGCCGTTCTAAGGAAAATTCCAAGTTTGACAATTGTTTGCGTGAGACAGAAGTGCTTTGGGACTGGGGGGGAGAAAAAATTCATTTATTGAAATGAACTGTTGCCGTTGCAGTGGCTGTGGGTGAGGTCCGGTCCCACTGCTCATTCTGAAAGCTAATTCAATGAAGGGGTCAGAAAAGGATGTTGCAGATTGAAATACATCTTTTGCTTCTGCTGCTGATTTTTTACTTGCATTCTCTTTGCTGGAAGGAGGCCCAGCACAGGGTCACATCGTTTTCAGTCCTGCACCAGTACAGCTGAGGCTGCGCTAACCTCCAGGCAGCTGTAAGGCAGGGCTGAAAGGCAGAGTCCCTTCTCTGTGGACACTCCTGATGTGAAGACACCAGGTGATGGCCACAAATATGTGGCAAGCAAATTTTATGCAATTTATAGTAAATTTAATATAATAAGTATAATAATTTTAGTTTTTTTTTGTTTTTTTTTAATCCCCATCATTCACTCTTTCACCATCCATACCTCTCTCCCTTGGTTTGAACACGTTTGTTTGAAACTAATTGGGCCCACAATTTTCAGTTTGCTCTAAGGATTGTTCTTTCAGTATAATGTCATATTTCATTGCCTTTCTTTCATTCTTATTGTGTCTTTCCCTCCACATTTATTGTGCCTTTCTTGGCTTCATTTCTGTTTTGTTGACTCCAGCTTGCCTCTTTCTGCTCTTGCAGCTTTTGTTCCCCTGCGTCTTCTCTGACAGCACATTTTTAGTTTCCCACAAGGAAGGACAACAACCTGAAAGAAGGGTGTAGAGAGGTGGGGGTTGGTCTCTTCTCTCAAGTCACAGGCGACAGGACTAGAGCAAATGGCCTCAAGTTGCACCAGGGGAGGTTCAGATTGGATATTAGGAAAAAATGTTTACACTGAAAGGGATATCAGGCATTGGAATGGGCTGCCCAGGGAAGTGGTTGAGGCACCATCCATGGAAGTTTTGGTTTTGTTAATCAGAGTTAGGTTGATGGTTGGACTAGATAATCCTAAAGGTCCCTTCCAACCTAGATGATTCTATGATTCTATGATTTGATGATTCTAGGACTGTCATGAAGGGGACAATCTTTACTTTCTAAAGGATCCTTTTCTTTTAGCAGCATTCACAGAATAAAACATTGTCCTTCACAGGGAGATGAAGAGCTGAAGGTCCTTTCCACTGACAAAGAAGCCCACAGGCTGTGCTATGCATGGAGGACTGGATTTTTATTCTTTTCCCCACTCCCCTTATGGATATGTCTGTGCAAGTCTTTTATTTCATGAGTCAGGGAAGCTGTTACCCATGTCACCTTTGCAGTAGTAGTGCCGGGGAACATTTCATTATGTCATAACAGCGTTTGTTTCATTATAACAGCATGGGAACCCCTCACTGATTTCAGCTGACTGAAAGTCAGGTCCCCATTGCGGAACGGACAAATGTTAAACAATGTCTTGGCCCAGTTTCTCTCACTCAAACCATCCTCACTCATTCAAGGCTTGAGTGACAACCTGTGACTCTCCGTTCCTCAAACCAGCACAGCTCCAGGCAGCTTTATAAACGTGTTCAGAACTCAGCCACTGCACAAAACTTAATAATTCTCAATTTGTGTTTCTTTTCATCAAGTCTTCCTTCGCTGAATGAACAGTCTCTGTGTTACATAAATCAGAAGGAATGGACTGCCCCCAGATTTGGCTCCACTTCTCGTGGAAGTCAGTAGAAAACTAACAAAAAGCAGACAACACGGAAATCTGTTGGTTTGAGTCAATGCTGAATGGTTGCTAACTCTAAGTGAGAGTCTGGGTTTCTGTCTACATATGGGTGTCTTGGTTCCCACCTCTGCAATATTTCACACTAAATACTGCCATGTGTAATCTCCTTTGGAGCAAAAAAAGATTAAAATTGGATATATTCCCTTCAATATTTAAATGTATTTTTATTCCTATACCTACACTGGCATTTAATTTGCATCTGGACAGTTCATTATGGGAGTTGAAAAGTGAGCTGAAAATGCAAAATAATGAAGAAACTATCTGGAAAGGTTTGTAAGCTTGTTTCCAAGAACAGTACAAATAAGACACAGTCTACCACAGTGTGCCAAACTCTCACTCTGCAGTGGTAATAAGGGATTTCATACCATTATCCACACATTCTTGCAGCATCTCTAAGTAACAGAAATGAGGATGGGATACCGTAACTGTACAGGCTGCATTATAAAGACCTCAGAGGTACTCCTATAAGATTTGCTTCAAAACATTATAGCATGATACAAAGTTTAGGACAAATGTGTTTTTAATGCAGAAGTCTCTTAAAAGCAAGGGAGAACCAATCTGCAGAAGATTCTACAGAATTACTTGGGGTGTTACTGAAGATGGCACTAATAGCTGCAGCTGGGCTTCTGCACCTGTATGGCACAGCCGACAGTCTTGACTCAGTGGAAATTTAATGGGAGCAGAAATGCATCACACAGCGAGGTGCTAGTGCTGTTTCAGACAGATGAAATGCCCCGACTAGGTTTTTGAGAGCTGAAGTACTATGTTCTCTTCAAAAGGAAAAATGTTTCAGGGATGAACAAAACAACAGTGAAGTGGCTTGCTCTGAATGATAGTTTTCCTTAAAAGCAGCATATTGGAGGTTTTCAAGAGAGGGAGGTTTTCAAGAGAGGGAGGTTTGAAAAGAAAAAAAATATCACATTTTCTGAGATGGATGGATTTACTCAATATGGAAAGATCACATATGACTCCTAGACTACATTCTTTTAGAAAAACATTGCTTTGTGTATATCAAGTGAGTATGGACAGGAAGAAGTGCTATTTGGACTAAAGAAGCTTTAAGGTCCATTGTTTACGGCTTTTCTACATCTAAATTCACTTCAGCTCTTTCAAAATCCTCAGGGCATTCAATGGAGCGTAGGTAACATTGTAAGGTAGCGTTGTGTTTAAACTGCTCCACGAGGTATTTACAAGCCTTCTGAGGTAAAATTTCTTCATCAAATCTCCCCTCCTTCTCAGTGCTTCAGGCTATAACCAGATAAAGGCATTGAAACTGTTTAAGAGTTAGAGCTTGTCCCTCTGTAACGAGGTCACGTAAAATGGAGAAAGGAAAGGAAGCGAGCGCAAAGCATCGAAGAGAAATCCAGGGCTTAGGGCAGGGGAAAATAGTGGAAAATAATGCAGCTATTGGTGAACTGCCATTCATTCATGGCCCTCTTTTAGGCAAGAAAACAATCCCTCAGTCATACAAACATTGATATTTGGATCTGTGTTTTTCTCCCTTCATTTACTCTCCCCAAGAACCTGCTTTGAAACAGATGAAACTCCTTGGACAAGGGTTTCAGAAATGGGACAACTTTTGTAGTTCCTTGCTTGATACACCTGTATTTCAGAGACAACCACTCACTCAACACTTTCTACCTTTACGTATATACCTTAGTCTGGGAATTCTAGATTAGTGTACCTCCAATTAGTAGTCCATTCTGAAAAACATTGTTAAAACCAGTGACAGATGTCAAAAAAAAGTCCCCCACCCAAAGCTCACAAAAAATCCTCCTCAGAGATAAAGACACCAGCAGGGCTGAAATGTCAAAATTATGTTTATGTGGAGTGATTTGATCATGTTAGAAAACCTTTAGAACACTTTTGAATTACTTTTTTAATGGTATTTTCTGATTTTAACGTATTAGCAGTTTCTCAATGTACATGGAAATTGCAGGGTATTTGAAAAACTACTTTACATAGAATTTATGTCTCACTCCATTGATGCGATACATTTACATCTCATAGCTGTGGTACGGCTTGTTCCAGACCTCAGGTTGTTGCTCTTGAGCTGTTTTTCCTTCCCCTGTCCTCAGTGTTTTAATGACTTCATCTGCTCCTGTGAGGTTTCTCATCAGCTGTCTACACACTCCGTGTCTCTGGCCTCTTCATCCCTCCCTTTCCCCACCTGCATACCCAATCTGTTAGTGTTAAAGGTCTCAATTTAAAATGCTGAAATAGAGGAGATTCTCAAGCCCACAAGGAAGCATCAGTCCAGGAAACAGGTCTCTATTGGACCTTCTCACCAGCAAGGCTGGGGAGCTTTGTGCCCTCTCCCCTCTGTGTTGCTTTTTTTCCTTCCTTTTGAACAACTGGCATCTCTCTAACGTCTCCTCCCTTGCACATGCCCCCAGATACTGCCTTCTGTTTCATCACTGAACCGCTATACTCAGGCTTGTGCCTCTCTGCCAGGGGTCACCAAAGCGTTCTGCCAAACCCAGTGTGTTTCCAGCTTTTTGCTGTGTGCTCTCTGAGGACACCTGGCTCCGGCTTCACCCACACATCACTTCTTATCTCTGTCTGGGCTCCTGCAATGACTTCCCCATGTGCAAGACGGAACTTCAATTTGCCTCATTATATTCCACTTTTGAATAGGATTATTTTTGGTGCTGTCACCCAGCTATACTGCACATGCTTTTGCAATTTCATATATTTAAAAGCCAGCCAGATGAAAAGAGGCGTATGTAACAGCAAACACAGCACAGACATGTGTGCTAAGATTAATTCCTTGTCATCCCCTACGAAGTTAAATCTAATTTGAATTGCAGCCCCTGGGACCTGCCATTACAATTGCCCATCTGTCGATAAACTGCCATTTTTGGGTTTTACTGTAGTTAATTGTAGTTAATATACAGAGCTTTTTACTCCCTTTTCTTCCATTCGCCCCTCTGTCTCCCCGCCCATCACCTCTCCTTTCATTAGAAAATATAATTTTATAATTATAAAGTATATTTTGTATAATTAGAGCTAAATGAAGAAGGGCAACACTGACTTAGCAATTTATTTATTTAAGAGACAGCTAAAGGATAAACACGAGCATTATCTGCTCAGGTCTACCAAAAAAACCCCAACAAACCAAAGCACTTGTCTACAGAAAGATAAAGGAATACAAAGGAAGACAATGTACAGGGGACTAATGAAACAGAATGCATGAGAGACAAGAGCTTCCCAACACAGACTCTTTGTTTCTAATGCTTTCCTCCTAGTGCATGAAAACGTTCACCCTGAGCATTCAGGTTTGAATCCCCTGTTCCTCGTTAGCATCTAGGATCATCTCTGTCACAGATAACAAGGTATGGGTAGTCCCAGTGTCCATTTCAATTCTGCCCCCAAGAGCCTCACTTAAATCTGCTTTTCTTGGCTTAGTCATATCTATACTTGTGCTAGTCTTGTGTATGCTAAAAAGTCTTGAAGTGAAGGTTCTTAATGCCCTATGGAGGATGGAGAAAGATTTGAGCTTTTCTTTTTGAGTACACTTGCTGCCTTCAAATTCTCTAAGCTTTTCTAAAAAATGTTAACATGTTGAAACAAGTTGGAAACTTTGAGACTTCTTGAGGCAGCGCATGAAAATATGTTAGGGATTAAAAATAAAATACAAGTTATGCTTCAGTTCTTGTAAAAATAACTTTTTTTTTTCTGATTTCCATTAGGAAGGATCTAATTTGACACCAGAATCCCATCCTTCCCTATTAGCAAACAATGCATGCAATCTACTTGCTATGATCTTTTGCAAATCTACATTCTACCCAACCTTCTGCTATGAATCATTATTTTTAGATTAATGTTACAGGATTTGTAGATAGTAAACAAAATATGCATCACTTTCGGACTCTCATATATGTCTTTTTCTTCTTTTTCTTTTTTTCCCTCCCCAAAATGAAGGTGATACAGATCCTACTAATTGCATTCAGGATAGTCAGTAGTCTACCTCTGCGTACTTTGCACTGAATAGGGGGACAGCTTTGGTCAAGACAGAATCAATACATCATTTTTTGCATAAAGACTTGGCTTACGAAGGTGCAAAAAGGTATTTTGTAGTCCTTTTATATCAAAAGATTATACATAAAGTGTGCATATTAACTATGTTATTGATTATTAAACAGAAAAGCAGAAAAAATTCCTTGTGTGTAAACTATCTTAATAAAAATTAGCAGTGTTAATGTAGATGCAACATTATCTGATTGTACCCATCATTGTAAACTGATGACTGCTATCATCATGGGAAGAGTGGCTGATATACCAAAGGGTGGTACTACCATCCAGAGGGACGTCTACAGGCTGGAGAAATCTGGAGAGCCGCAGTCCAAGTACAAGAGAGACATAAGGATACTGGAGAGAGTCCACTGAAGGGCAACAAAGATGATTATATGAGGAAAGACTGAGAGAGCTGGGACTGCTCACCCTGAAGAAGAGAAGACTCGGGGGGAGGTGTCTCATCAATGTGTATAAATACTGATGGAGGGGAGTAAAGAAGACAAAACTAGACTCTTCTGAGTGGGTATCCAGTGACAAGACACGAGACAATGTGCACCATTTGAAACATAGGTGATTTCATTTAAACATAAGAAAAGATTTTTACTTTAAACATGATCAAACACTGCCAGAGAGGCCGTGACCACCCTTGGAGACACTCAAAACCTGACTGAACATGGTCCGGTCAACCTGCTCCAGAGCAAAGTGTTGGACTAGATGATCTCCAGAGGCACCTTCCAGCCTCAGCTGTTCTGTGACTGTGCAGTCACCTTGTCAAACACAATGTCCCTTTCATAAAGGGGTTCCTGTTTGCTGTTTGAAATTGCCATTTTGTCCTTTCTGTGCCTGGAAATGTTTTCCAAGGGGATGTGCTCCAATACCCTCCTGGTGACTGAGCTAAGGCTAAGCAGCCAACAGTTCTCCAGGTTCTTTTCCCATGCTTTTTTAAGATGGGTATTCAGTTAGCCTTCTTCCAGCTGTCAGTGACCTCTTTCAGAGTCACTTAAAAAAAAAAAATATTACAGATTGCAACACTTCAATCATGGTGGTAATTTTTTTCAGCACCTATGCTATTCTCCGCTGTCTGAGGGCGTCCAGTTTATCTAAGACACATGTAACTCGTTGCTTCCCATAGTCTTTCCTAACTAAACAGGTGTCCGCAAAGGTCCAGGAGAAAGCTTTGCTTGTAAAGCCTGAAGTAAAAATATATTCCTATTTTGTCCTTTTTTTGTGTTTTAATTATAGAGAAGCTCCTTAGGCAGGGCTTTTGCCAAGACTCATGGTTGTTTGCATGGTAAGTTTCTCCTCACCACCTTGTCTTCACAGTGATACTCCTAATTGGAAGACCTGAGGTTTCTGGTCCTGACGGTAGCTGTTCATTCTCCTCTATGGCTGAAGTTCTGACCCCATTTCCTAGCTTGAGGAGCTGCAGAGAGAAGGAAGCCAGCTGCTCAAAAATACACGCTCTCAGTTCTCCCCCTCCTGAAGGATCTGTGTCCTCGCGATGTTCCTCCTTTGTCTCCATATCCACTTTCCTCACTCTTTTAGAGCTTAGGCTTTTGCTTTTGCAGCAGCTCTGTAAGGGTCCTTCCAATTGCTTGTACGTCATCATATTCAAGGGAACAGGGGAAGCTGTTCACCCCGTCCTGCACCTCCTGTGCCGGATGCTGCAGGTCACCTAGCAGAACTTCCCTCCAACAGCTGAGGCCACCTTCACCTTTACTGGCTCAGTGAGAAGAACCAGGAGCCCTCTGTGGCCTGAGACCTCCACGGTGGTGTCCAACCTCTGGAGCTGCATGTGGGGAAGGGTGGCTGCCCTGCAGGGGATGGCTGTACCACCTGAGTGAGGCATCACCCTCGGGGCTCCTTCCCTTCTCCAGACAGACCCCTGTGCACCAGCTTACCCTGCAAAACCCAGCTCTGCCACGAGCTGCCGCTTTGCATGTTCTCAGGCAGTTATTTCAGGTCGCCATTTTAAGACCTCTATGAATGTTGAAAACCTTTACTACTTCAGGTTATCTGGTTAATTTTGAAGGTAGGTAAGATGGGCACACATCTTGAACATGATCAAACTAAAATGGGTTTTGAATATGCTAGACACCTCTTGAAAATCTGTTGTTGAAAACCTCATTAGAGAGCTTTCCTTACATTCTTAAATATATATTGATAACAAGCTTTTGGGGGGCATGGTGGCTTGATTTAGACACCCATATTTGGAAATCTTGGCCAGAGTTTATCTGTAGTTCAGGTTTTTGGTATTTTCCTCATGTCTTAAATTTTACTTATATATGGTTTGGTATACCATAATATATTGTATACTAATATCTGGTATTCTATCAGCAGTCCCTTTTTTTCTATAAATTTCAATCAAGGCAAATTAAAATAAATGGAAATTTTCTTATTTAGAACAGTGGTGTGTAAATAGCCTGGGTATCTCTCCAGGCTCATCTAGAGGCAGACATTTAGAGAAATGTGTTCAAATTAACATTTCAGTCAGTATCCTAAATCACATAATTGTACACATCTCTATACATACAGCAATAAAGTGACCTTAATTTAGGATTATTTTTAATTGCCTTAATTTGTTTTATTTCAGTTTATTTTGGGAGTGAGATAAGTTAGCTGGAGCAAAGCAACTTAAATTCAGAATAAGAGTGTTCCTGGAGGGATTTAATGCAGTATAATGTCTACATATTAATATCTCTGTGTATTTTTGTGTATTTTCATATATTTTCACACCCCAAGACCCAAACAAAATGTACACAGCTTGTTCATTCTAAAGAAATCAGAAATGTTTCTAGGTTAAAGAGGTTCATAAAAGATCAGTTGGATAATAATGCTGACACACTTTGCAGAAATAGGTTAAACCACTAATTTAAAAAAGTTGACTTTTTAGTAGTTCTGTGCACAAGAACGTCTTAATGAATCGTACTATGTAGCTCAAATTATTGTGAAATACCATACTGAGGATCCTTTAACAGCTGTGAAAGATCCCAAATGTTCTAGCTTGTTATAAAACATGAAGGCCCTTTTGTAATCTCTGAAGGAGTATTTGCAACTTGTGGATTGTATAAACCTATTGTGTAAAATGTTAGATGCTTTTACACACAAGCTTAATTCTCAAAACCAACATTTACGTACAGATTCTCCTGCAGTGGTTTTCTTTCATGCAGAAAAAAAAAAAAGGTATTTGTATCAGATTACTTCAATTTTTTTCATTCCTGTACATAATAACTGATATTAATGACAGGTCTGTTTACCCTGGTATTCATCCTGACTTGCTTTAGTAATGGCAGCTGTATAACAGTGGCACTGGCAACTGGAAACCCCTCAGCCAAGGGTAAGCTGAGAGGAATGCATAGTGGGTACAAGGTGAATAAGGGTGCAGTCTAAGCAAACCTGGCTTGGGAAGTGTTTGGAAGATATGGTACGATGGAGGAGATGGGTTCTGACTGCGCAGTAACGACCACTTACCTCAACTCCTGCCAAGTTTGAAATGTAATGAAACTAAGAAATTATACTGGGCATGTTAGTCAAAGTGCTTGAGGAAGGACTTGTATCTGTGTTTCAGCGATGAGAAAAGGGCATTTGGTTCTCTGATGGCTACAACAGAGCGATGCTTTTTTAGCATTTCTGATTGTCAAACCAGTTCTACAGGATGGAGAGTGTCCAGTGCAGAGGAGAAACTGGCCCAAACACATGTCAAGAAGAGGTGTGTCAGGATGGTGCTTCAAATCAGCTACTCGATCCTGCCGAGACACACAACTTATGGACTTGGCTACTGTCCCAGCAATACAGTTGTACTGACACCAAGTCCTGAGCCTGCTCGTGGCCTTGGACCTCAATGTGGCTGTAGTAGCCTACCCAGAGCTGGGTGGATCCCCTTCTTTTCTCAGGTGTGGATTTGGTGGAGAAAAGCATGGGTAAGGGAAGTTGGCGGGGGGATCAAGACCTCTCCATTTACCACTACCAAATACATCACAAAAAGTCCTAGGAATAAAGGATATATGAAACTGCTTAGCCTCTCTTGATTAGACAGAGATTGTATCAATCTCTGCTGAGGAACAGAAAAGCAAAAAGAAAGCTGGTGATAAGCCAAGAACACAAGTCTGGCCGCTTCTGTTCCAGTCTCAGACCATGAATACAGAATACCTTTAAATTAAGAACTATATCTTCATGACCGGAGAAAGAGTGTTTGACCTAGAACATGTTAGAAAGTGATAACTAAATAGACAGCGTTGCATTAAAGGTGGTGTGTCACGGTTTTTTTCTTTCCTTTTTATGCATGGCGTTTTTCATGCTGACACTGTAAAGAGCTCAAACTCCTCTGTTTCATAAGGCAGCAAACACATTGTCAAGTGTGCTTTTATAAGAAGGTAATGGAGAGAAACATGGTAAGTAGCTTGCAAGGATGGCTGAAAGAGTCACTACTAAATTTTGATTCAAAATAATTTTACAGAAGAAATGAAAAATTTGATAAGCTGAAAAGAGCCAAGTAAAAGATCAGTAAATATTGTTATGAAAAATGTGGGCTGAACAACGAAAAGAAAAGAAAAGAAAAGAAAAGAAAAGAAAAGAAAAGAAAAGAAAAGAAAAGAAAAGAAAAGAAAAGAAAAGAAAAAAAGAAAAGAAAAGAAAAGAAAAGAAAAGAAAAGAAAAGAAATGGTTACCTTTAGCATTTCTAGTTAATATGGGAGCTCTAAAATACTAACATATAGGTGTTTTCTTCCACATCTCATTGTCTACAAGACCTCAATGAAACTGAAAGACTTGCACCCTGTTTGTAAATCACTGAGGTACAAATTTAACTTGATCTGAAAATTGTTTATCCTACTATACGTCAGTGTTTTCTTAAAGAACTCAGCTCTAGCCAATTTGCTTTGTCAGTGCTTTTATTATTTGGTGTTGTGCTGATTATTATTTGATTGTTTGTGTTGAATTGGAAAAGGGAAATTGCAGCATTCTTGAAACAGCAACATACACGAACCTTATGACAATTCTGTTAAACATTAATCAATAATTTAAGGGGAAATATATTTGGTTAATTCAGCCTATTTTTCCAGTGTCTGTACATGGAGATGTACTCATGTTAAACCAGTAATTTTCTTACATATTCTCCCTTTCCCCATAAACTGAATTGAAGTAGCTTTGGGTGTGGTCGAATTTTGATATTTCGGACTAATGCATGCTATTAGCAGTATGATCACATGAAAGAAGAGTGATTTCCCTGATGCCAAATGTAGTATGGACATATATTTATGGGAGAACTAAAACTCAGAAGCTATAAAACTAAACAGAAGGATGGGGAAAAGATGCAAACAGGTGGGAAAGTGAGCAGGATAATACAAATTATAAGATTTTAGCACAGAATAGTTGAGCTCTTTCACATGGGTTCCTTGGTACCATCTCTGCTATGACTAACAACCCTGCCAGCTGCAAATGTCACTGAAACTGAATTTTACATGAGAGCAGTTACAGGAGACTTTCATTAACTTTGGGGTCGGTGAGACTCAGCTGCTGAAATTGTCACCATGAACAAGTTCAAGAGGAAACGATCACTCAGCTGATGTAGCTCCCTGGAGATTTTTTCCCGTTGCCCAGCTTCTTGTTAATATTTCTGTTGGCAAACTTAGATCAGCCCCTTAGTCCCCACCCCAGATGCCAGCTTGGCAAACCAGAGTGTTTAATTCCCTCAAGAATGAAAATTATTTTACCTCAAAGCGGGAAAATATCTGAGAAGTGGGGATTATTTTTTTTTTTATTAGGATGAATAAATTCTTAGAGCACAATCATGCCAAACTTAAATAAAGAGTACATCATGTAAAGATCGTAGCATGAAGCCCACAGTGACACAGAACCCTTTCCTTAGTATTTGGCACGAATGGATGTGTCCATGGCAGAGAGTCAGAGAAATCTTGCAAGCTCATGTGTACGCCATTTAATGGATGAGAGCAGAGAGAAAGTGACACGTAGGATGGAGGGAGATAAAGATGTGCCTGCAGTTATCAGTACAAGACTGCTGCTATTTTTCTAAGGATCCTCAGTATTTGAGGATGGTGCTGGAAAACGCAGGTTTTAAAAAGCTGACTCCCATCTTTTTATGTCTTTACGTTTCTGTACGTTGTGTCTTCCCGCTCCACTGAGCTAACTGGTGTTTTCACCACTTAAGTCAAGTGGGTGTCCCTCTGAAAGGCTTGGCTATGGGCAAATGGGAAAGTTCAGTGTGTATGTGATGAAATCAACCACAAGGCTGAAGAGAAAATCATGTTTTAGTGCTCTTAGTGCAGGAGCCTTTTCATGTTGCTGTCTTTCTGCTTTTCTGTTACAGTGCTTCAGCTCCCATTATAAAATCAGACCTCTAATCCTGCACTTTTTTTTTTTTTTCTCCAGAGAGTACTAAATACAGCATGTTTTCACTTCAATTAATTCTTCGTTTATCTGTTCATGGGTTTGGTGGGAGTTCAGGCAGGCTCCCCCCTGGGATGTGCAAGCGGTGGGACTGGAGCATCCCCACCATACCTGGGGAAGCTCTGACAGTGTCGAAGAGGTTGGAGCTATCTCTGTGGTCCCTTCTCACATGGGGAATGTTTTCTGTACTGACTGTGGCTCCCATTCAGAAAAGCCCTGAATTTCAAGATTAGCTTCTACTTGGATGGAATTCTTTGGGGCATTTCAAGTGGAGCCTCCTTCCCTCCAAATGAATGGTCAGGGTGAGGAACGCTGCGATATAAAATTAAGTGACTTAAGAACTAATTTTTGCTTATGATTTGAAAGTATCAAAAAAGTTGTGACTCTCTGGCTGAACACATAGAATACGTACTTCATGCTTTTGCTTTACTGTGCCTAGATTTTGCCTTTTAAATAATGAAATACTAATATTGTGCTTTGCTATTCAAAACTCATTAACGGAGCTTGGCTACTAAGAAGAGGAGGTATAGATGAATTTTGTGAGTCACTGTCACAAGGCTGTGGTCTACTGAGCCACTTGGAAGACTCATTTGAAAAGAGGTAACATTCACTCTGTACCTTACATTTGACACAGTGATTGTGTAAGCATAAACCTTTTGGTAGAACACTTGTTGTCCTGTGCATAAGGGTTCCGGGGCCATTCTTAGGATAACTAGATTTTACTTCATCAATTTTTAAAATCAGGTTTTAATACAGTGAAAAACTAAGTATGAAGATGCATTGTGAAAAGAGTTTAGTCTCTGAAGCTGACTGAAGACTTCTAGTTCCATAAACTTGCTTATAAAGGAAAAGTGTTCAAGCAGGACTGGGATAGATTCACAAACACACAAATTTCTGAAAGTAGAAAGGACTCCTGATTGTTAGCTAGACAGTTTATTTTATCATAAATTCAAATTTTACTTATTAATATTTAAAAATGAAGTGAGCTCAATTTGTTTCAAGAAGCATCTGTCCTAGCAATGCCTTTGTGCTTTCAGATCAGTTATGGAGGTATGATGTTTATACTTTCAGACTGATTAGAAGACTCACACCTATTGTTTTTTTTCATTGTTTCATGGAACGAAATTCTGTTTTGAATTAAAACACGATGATATCATTAAAATAATCAGATCAATATACAAAAAGACCTTTTAAATCTGCTCTTCAAAACCCTGCTCTCAGGATGAAGTATGTCACAGGTAGAATTCAGGCAGGGTTGCCTAATAGTTGTTTGAATACAGTTTTTCAGATGAGAGTCATAAAAACGTCCAGTAGAAATGATTATATTAGTTGCTCCTCAGCAGAACTAACTGCTTAGCAACTGGCCTATAACTCTGATTTAGTGACTCTGCCTCAGAAAACCCAGTTCATTATGGTTATCAATATCGGTAAGCTCATCACCAGCATGGATTCTGTTGTAAGCTTTGGTCACTAAAACTGAATTATGTGCTTGTCCCAGAGCCACTTGGGATCCCAGGGCATCCTTGACATGCCACTGCCCTTGCCTCTGCTGATATACAGAGGAGCCAACAGGGCTGGGTCCTCACCCGGGCACCCCCCAGGGACTGTGACACTGCAGCCCCCACAGCTGGTGAAAAGTATAAGGATAGGAAAACCTGGCAAAATATTTTAAAACCCCCTTTTTGGGCAGGAGGGGGATGTGGGGGAGTGGGTGTAAAAATTCATCATACAAACCGATTAAGATAAATAATAAGTGAACAGTCATCAATTTCAAAATCAAGATCTAAACAGGTAGTTTCAGAGCATATATGGATGTTTATATAACATGTCAGTTTTATACAATAATTTCAGAAATTAAATTCTTAATTTCTGTTGAATGGTCTCTGGTGGCTGTTGCTGAAGAAAGAGACATTTAGCTCAGAGCATTTTGGAAATATCTGGTTGGGAAAAAGAAGAATTCTTAAAAGTCATCACATGTACAGGAGAATGTCAGAGAAGCTGGCAGTCTTTGGACAATATACAGATAATTCAGTTTTGCCTAAATGGGTTGAAAACCGAGTGTTACCTCTAAGGGGTGAAACACTTAACATTTTAACTAATGTTACAACACAGCTGGGAGTCCTACTTTACATTAGAGAGCATGGCTTATCCAGTATAGTTTCAGTGATTTTGAATTTCTTAAGATTTTATTGCATTATACTTTAACTGTTGTGATTGTTGGATGCTATTGATAGGTAACAGGTTCTGGAAGTTTTCACTATTGTCTCTGTTGTATCATGGAGTTTCAGTAATGTGCCCTCAGATCTTCAGCGAGGGGTCTGACACAACTATTTGAACCATAGGAAGCAGTAGGTGGTTGGAGATGAAGAGTGGAAAATTGTGAAAATGGACTGTTTGAATAAAAATAACGTTGCCTCAGCTGCAATCAAGGGGGAAAGAAATGCTATTTGTCTAGCTCGCATAGTTGTTTGGGTTTATATCTTGTTCTTTTCCTCAACAATAAGGTGGGTGACAGTACAGGCAGCACATGGCTTGATAATAGAGGCTGAAAGTTGAAAAACCTCTCCTAAGTTTTTCTTCCCAGTACTCTTGAAAATACCTGCCATTTGGTGCAATCTTATCCATTTGTAAAGCAAAAAAAAAAAAAAACCGCAGTTCAGAAGAAAAGAAGCTATGTCTGGCAAGGATGATTTAGCAGGAGGGAAATTATCTCATTTCTTCCTCTAATTTGAGGAGGAATTTGAACAAAGAGCTCTTGAAGTGCCGTGATGCCTTCCGCCCCTCACCAAACGAGCACGCCTGCTAATTTAGCCAGCCCTTCCGGCGTCCGTAGCAAGTCGGAAAGATATTTCTGTTTTCCCTTCAGCCTTTTGGCTGGTCTAATTGAGGGCAGTGAACTATTTTCTTCTTCTTGAGAGAGACACTTTACAAAATGGGTTCCTCTTTGTACTTTTCTTTCTACAGAATCACAGAACAGAATCACAGAACTGTGGTGGTTGGAAGGGACCTCAGAGATCATCGAGTCCAACCACCAAAAAAAAACAAACAAAAAAAAAAAACCATCACCCACCCACACAGCAGCCCACGACAAACCAATAATCTTGGGCACTAGAGCATGCC
>JAOTQQ010000012.1:114350306-114369060 GCA_026546715.1 Gallinago undulata
CAACCTGGTCTAGTTGGGGGTGTCCCTGTGACTGCGGGGGGGTCAGACTAGATGGCCTTTGGAGGTCCCTTCTGGCCCAGATGATTCTATGATTCTAACACAGCACACAGCCCAGCAGAGGCAGCCAGGACAGGGGCCAGCAGTACTTCAATCCCTAGTTGCCAGAGACTACAGCTCTCACCTGTTAGCTCTCTAAGGAGTTTTGTCTGGTAAGTATGGGTGAAAAGGGAGTTTGCTTGTCACCCTGTGTATTTTCAACAGCAAAGAAGACACCACTCTGATTTTCTGACAGATGAACTCAGAGTTGGTTCAAGGCTCAGGTCTCTCAGTGTTCAGTGTTTCCTCTTTCTCTATTCTACCTTATTTCTTTTTAGTCAAAACCCCTTTCATTTAGCACTGCTTTTTCTTCTTCCCTTTTCCCTCCTGTCTCTGGAGTCTGGGTACATTCATCATATAGGATGTGAGCCCAGTTAATTATGAAGTTTTCTAAGTTCACAGTAATGTATGCCAAGGGCAGACATTTACAAACAAACATCTTAGAAGAACGGGGCACCCATATTAATGGCAAGGAGGGTAATTGATTTCTTTGAGTAACCTGCTCTAGTGGGAGGTGTCCCCGCCCATGGCAGGGGGGTTGGAACTAGATGGTCTTTAAGGTCCCTTCCCTTTAAGGTCCCTTCCAACTCTAACCATTCTATGATTCTATGATTTTCTGTATTCAGTCTGGCATTAATAAGTTGGATCAGTATTAGTGAATATACTCTGGATTTTTTGAAAACCACTTTTCAGAACAGAATACAAAAAACAACTTTATGAAGACATGCTGTTACACAAAAAGGATAGGGTGAAAGTAAAGAAATGGTCTTTGACAAATTAATTGATATGTACTAACTATGTACTTTAATGAGAGCTTAGACATTCTCTGTCTGGAAGTGTCACTTAAAGAAACGTAAATTCCAGTTAAATAAACCTTTTATGAACAATTAGCAATGAAATTTTCTGTTTCCCTGAGCAGAATAATGCTTTCAATATTCATGTGATTAGTCCAAGCCTGGGCCATGTTTTAGATACTTAAATATATTCCTCTTGGTACTATCAATTAAGATGTGACTGTACCAGTTTAGCATATTGGCACTTTAAATCTAAAACCTGATATGACCACAAAGCCTTTGAAAGGAGCTAGAACTAATCAGAAACCACTGCAGATTAATTCAAAGGTAAGGTTAGGTTATATACATGACTAAACACAGCGTACTTGAAGTAATATCTCTGCTCATCATTCAGGATGAAATTTTCCCAGCCCTCTCTTCAAAATTGAATTAGAAGTTAAGTTTGTAAAAAAATAATTTTTAGCCTTCCCTCCTCTTTTTCTTTAGCTTTCTGATATAACACGGTATACCTATCCCTTAGCACCATAATTAACAAATTATGGTGCTGCTTTATCCCACTAAGAGCTTTGAGGTCATGCTTTCAAGTGTGTTTTGGTAGCACGCAGGCAGAACTTGACACTCATTTGTTTCACCCATCTGCATCAAGAACAATACGATTTAAGACTCACAAAGAAAACTGAAAATGCTGAAGTATGTTAATCTGAATTTGTTAAAAGAAATCCTTGAGCACCCTTGAAAAATATCAGTTTAAATATGCTAGGAGTGTTTTCCTTTAATACACTTCCATGTATTTTTGTTGTGATTATGCCACCTTATTTCACAGAGGTTTTAAATGAAGACTAAGTGCCCACAATAGGCTTTAGACTAAGCAATTCTGCACGAATTTGCAGTAATGATCATCTAGAAAAATCCAGGGATTCATCTAGGAGTGCTAGAGGTCCCCTCTTCCAGCATGGCTCCATAAGGCCTTTTTTCTTTTTACATGGAGCCCATATGTAAGAAATAAAGACACAGGAGTTGTGGTGGAGACAGAGTCTTTGCAGAAAACCTGTGACCTTTGTGTCCATGATCTGAACCAGGTTGTATTTGCTGTTTGTAAGAAAAGGAGCATTCCTACCTCTCAGAGGTCACCCCAAGTACTTTTTCTTCATGGTTTAGTATGGGTGGGGACCACAGCTTTTATGGGCAGCAAACCATCAAACCGTGCAATACTGCTGAGAACTTCCAGCCTTGAAAAGGAAATACTCTGGTGAAAATTCACTAAAACTTCCAACTAGTTTACCCCGTAGATCATTATTGTCTTTTTTCTTAGGATGAAGTTGTATATGAATCATTAGGTTTTGATATTCAAACTAAATTGAAAAATTACTCATCAGCTGAATCAAGTACTTAGATATTTCCATAAAAAGTGCTTTCTATATCCTTATTTATTCCTGTATTCTTCTCCAGTGCTTTCCTACAGTATCAACATCTTTCTTGAACTGAGGGTGTTTCAGTAGCAGTTATCCCAATAATAAATGTGGCAGGTCCAACAACATACTTCATTAGAAGAATGTATTAATCCTTTTTGCCAGCTGAATATCAGTCTTGTGTGAATAAAGTACTTGGAGAATTCTGAAGCATTTTGTAAGATCCTAAATGCAAATTGTTTGTATCTACTAATTTAAAATGTCTAACATTTATTGTTTTGGCTTAATATAATCTTTGATTAGTATCATTATCAACAAAGGAGAAGAATTAATGATCTATATTGCATCAACCACCAACTGGAAAAGTTTAGCAAGTACTTCTGCTTGTTCTACATCAGTATTGATGATTCCACTATATTCCTAATAATAGGTTAAAAGCATAGTAGGAAATCTTATTGTCATATTTTCTTGTTCTACTAGATAATAGAAGCTTGTATTGTCAGGTTTCTTAGAAAGTTATTCTGACACAGTAATTAAGCCATTACTTAACAGCTTCAAGATAAACAGTGAAGCTCTAAAATTTTGAGCACACAATCCCATTATGCTTTTATTCTGCAATCAGGCTGCAGAAGCCAGGCTTGTCTATGCTCCTCACACTTGACAAAAACACTGAGGTATGGTTTAGCTTAATCCTCCTTCAGTTGCCTTCTGCACTGGGTGGAATTCGTTACCATAGCTGAGCTGATGTGCAATAACTCTTCTGTTATTGAGTACCCACGATCTCCAAAAGACCACTTAGGTCTTTTCCTCCACACTGATACTTGGCAGATGCTTCAGGCAGAGGAAGAAAGACCTGTTGGAAGCCTGGGCTGAAAGAAATATGGCTATAGAAAACCAAAGGGCAAAATAGAGGAAGGAATGTGTACATGGAGAGAAGCAGGAAGACTCTAGGGAGTAGCTGGAGAAAAGAGCCAGGCAAATTGCATGGCTCCCCTTTGAGGCTGAAAGATAAATGACAGAAAAGCATGTTGTCTTTGAGTAAGAGAAATAATGAAGAAAAAATAATGATAAAAGATATAACAGGTGATGAGAAAAGTAAGAACTGCTGGTACTTCATAAATTAACTTCCAGCCTCCCCAGTTCTGTCTAAATCATTTTGTATGAACAATGATTATTTTTAATTTCTTATAAGGCTGCTCAAGAAAACAGGACTTTGAGGTTAATTAATGTATACATCCCAAGTGACAGCACCGATCAATCAAAAGTACTAAAGAACATATGATCAAACTTGGCTTCCTGCTTCCTGGCTTCAAGTTTCCCCAAAGTAGTGAAACCTGGAAACCCAAATTACAGAGGACACTAGATTCCTTTACTTTTTGCTCAATAAAATGTTATTTTCTTAAAAAAAACCCCACTTATAAATACCAATTCCCCATGAAGATTTTGGCAGAGTACATCTGCACTTCCCCTCCATCTTACTGTAAATCACATAAACATCACTGCAGAGGCAATAGGTGACCATCAGTCAGCTACAACCAAACTATTTGGCGTAACTCAATTTGACTCATGACGCCTGTCAAATTAAGTATGCAGGAATCACCTGTCTCGAACACCTTTGTTCCACAAAGGGAACGCATGAGAATATAATGGAGAAGAGTAGCCCTGGATTTTTCATTGGTGGTATTTAGAGAGCTTTGTTCAAAAATGTCTTTAAGATCTTCTAAATCAGTCAGGCATCATGCAAGATGAGGTTTCCAGGGAAAGGATGTGTTACAGACTCATTGCTTTGGTTGTGAGGTTAGATGCAGGACCAGCTCAGGGGAGAACAGCAGGCTCATTACCAAAACCCATCTATGGATGTGCAGAAGATACTCTAGCAAAATCCCTCCTCATGCACCAAGTCTTGTGTTTAGGCTGCCCTCAGGCCTCATGAGGAAGGTCTGGCTGATATGGAAATCTGAAGAATAACAAGCCCTTATGAGGCTCTCAAACAGGAATAGGCAACCCCAAGATTGATTTGATAGATGGAAATCTTGTGTTTGACAATACAGTATAACACAGTGTATGTACCAAGGCTCTATCCAAACCATTGCACCAAGGTTCCTGCTTGCCTCCTGCTCACCTCCCAAGCTCTGCACAAGTGAGAGGACCAGCTCTCTCCATTACCATATGTTTCTAGGCAATAGAAATGTGACTGGAAAACATCTGTGATGGAGGCAGGACTATTGCAAAGGGCTTGCCCTAGTGTGGCTTGCATTACATTTGAGCCTTGGCTCCAGAAATTATCCCTGAAATTATTCCAGAAATAGCATTCAGGAGCCTACTGAGAGGGAGTGATTGATGCTAAAAAAGCAAAGAAACCCGTAGGGTACCTTCCAGTGTTGTCATAGCCATCCTGAACGGCAATTTCATCTGCAAAAGTCTGCCCAAGTCACATTCCTCTTTGTCTGCAGGGTCTGAGTGACACCCAACCTTTATGCATCTGTATTCCAGAACTTTATCAGAAAGTTATGATTGCATGAAAAATAGACAAAATCTCCAATATTCAGTCTTCCTCTTCCGTGAGGCTGAGGAAGAAATTGAATGTTCCCTGCTTCATCATTTATTCTGTATAGCATGATTATGAATACTGAAGCCTTCTTCATCTCTATCCAATTGTAATAGGAAATGACACAGCTTCTACTTTCTGTACACAGTGTTACGGTACTTAAATGCCTCATTATAATGGTGCAGAAAAGCACCTAGCTTTTCTAGATTGTTATATTTGTCTACTTGTATTTCTTTATCCTCAGAGCCAAAGGATAAATGGAAAATTTTCTTTCAAGTCTATATAGGTCATCTATAATGACTTATGAAAGCAAATTCAAGTTATTAGCTCCCACTACACACAAATGTTTCTGCAAACAGTATGAGGATCCCATAAATAATGCTCTCATTTTCCTTTTTTTTTTCTTAATACAACTGTTTGGTGTTAGCATTATTTGAAATTCCCTATGAGAACACTTGAATTGTTCCTATTATTAAGATTAGGCTTGTAGACATTTGAAATCAGCATTTGTAAGACCTGACTTTAAAGAGGGGGAAAAAAAAAAGTGTCTCCAGGATTGCATATCAGGGTTTAAGGTTCTGCTAGACATTTTTTTATTTAAAGTGGCGTTCCCTGCCCCATGCATATAAAAAAATCCGCAAAATATTTTATGAGCTGACTTGTGCTGTATGAGCAGATGAAAAGTTAATCACATAATGCACTTTTTCCCTGGCTTCTGCAGGTTAAATTCTTCATTAATTTATAGTCTGGAAGAGATTCTTACCATGAGTAAGTAGGATAATGAAGAATTTGCATTAGTGTGTACTCATATTGAATTTGCCTTTATATATTTTATATATATATTTAGGAACAAGTTCTTTCCTATGAGGGTGGTGGAGCACTGGAACAGGTTGACCAGGGAGGTGGTTGAGGCCCCTTCCCTGGAGACATTCAAGGTGAGGCTCGATGAGGCCCTGGGCAACCTGGTCTAGTCGAAGGTGTCCCTGTGACTGCAGAGAGGCCGGACTAGATGACCTTTGAAGGTCCCTTCCGGCCCAGACGACTCTATGACTCTATGACTCTATTTATTTTTTAAAAAAGCAAATGAAGTCACTGCTCAGATTTATGAAGAACCAAGCAGGTAACTTTGCCCCACTGTTGGTGATAAAACTGTAGTTATTTGCTTCAAAGAAGGCGATTGTGTGTTAACGGCATTTGACTGTCAGATGCTGTAAAAGCTAGAATCTTTTTTATTTCCAACATCCTCCTATATCATTCCTGCGACAACTTAATTCTAATGCTCGAATAGTTTCCTTTCGCAGTTTGGCTTCTGCAACGCAAAAGAAGTGAAATCAACCTCCAACTCCAAGACAGGGTTTCTGGCTCTCCTGTTTGGCGCGTTGGTCCTCTCAGAAGAGGCACAACGTGAGCCAGAGCAACCTCTGCCCTGACCTCGTGTGGGGATGTGGGACCTGGTGGGCCCTTCCCAGGTCCCTCAGCAGCCTCTGAACACAGCCAAGGTCCTGGAGCCTGTCATGGACCAAACGCAGAGGTGGGGAGGTGAACAATAAATTATCCCCCAGGGTGTGTTTTGGGGGCAGAAAGCGAATGTGTCTGGAGAGATGAGGTGCACGTTGGTGCCTGGACGCAGCCCCTGACAGCGAGCTCACCTATAAATACACCGCTCGGGACCTGCTCCAGTTCCAGGACTGTCTCTTAAGTTTACGAGCTGGAAATATCTAAGTGGTCTGTTTAAAATGCTGCAAGTTAGATGTTATAGAAAATCCGCCAGTATTTCAACCAACTACTGTTATTATTTATTTACCCATTCAAAGCACAGCTTTTCCCTGCCAGTGACAATCAATTAGTGTCTTCGAGAAAGCTGTTGCCTAGACTAAACATTACACAGCCCAACTTCAAATATTACTCCCAAGGAAAGGCATATGCAGAAGCTTTCCTTTGGGCGCAGAGTGCTACTAATGAGTTGAAAAATTGTGATTTGTCAAGTCTGATAAGGCTCTAAGGACATCCCAACTAAAATCCTATATACACAGAATGAAATAACCAGTTTTCAGATAAAACTAAGCATAAATCATACACTGAGGCTCAAATGCTGTTCTGAACAGAGATACTCTTCTGAACTGGAACCTACAGCATATGTTTTAACTTCAAATACATATTTAAGTGAAAAATGGTAGAGGTGATTTTTTTCTAACCTAAGGCATTGTGCTACAGATTCCTTAGTTTCTTAGTTTTCCTTACCTGCTCACTAACAATCTAGTTTGAACTTGATTTTGCAGTTCTTGGGATAGGTTTGGAAACTGCTGGTCAAAAATTCATGACCTGTCTCAGGGAATCATACTAAACAATCAAAACTGATTCTTTGGTGACTTTAAAATATAGCTATTTAATTACTTTAGGAATACCTTAATATATATTAATTAATAATATTTTGCTGCATTGCAGTACCTTGTTTAGCCACTTATTTTTATTCCATCCAAATATTTCTTCTTGTTCAACTTAAATGAAAACTTACTTCAGCTAAGCTATACAAGAGACCATCTATACAATTAGCAGAGTAATAATTATAGGGGAACAATGGGATTTAAAATTGCTAAGAATTTAAAAGAATAAAATGTTAACACGAATACATAAAGACTTTATAAAAGCAGTGTATGCACAACATATCCAGATGTGAATGCATAATGAGTGTTAGAGTGTGATACTGAAATACAGCAAAGATCAGGAATAAAATAGGCAAGGAAACTCTATGTCTAAATTTTAGGAAATTTCTGTAATTTACATTTCAATGTCCCTCACGACAATGATGAAGGTGTATTTTGAATTTATAGATTGACAACTTACATGTGGGCTTTGACATGACTGAGTTCCTCTCCTGGTTATCAGAACATTTTGTGGAACCAGCATTTGTCAGGAAGCTGGTGTGCCACATCTCAAAGGGGTGAGAAACTTTGCTTCAGTCTCAACTACTGTAGCACGGAAATTATATATTCCTCTGGGCTGTTGTTCAGACTGAAAAAAACCCTAGTGTGTGCGTCTAACATCGAGTGCACAAAAGGCAAAAGTGAATTTCTCAGCAAGCTACCAAATTCCTGTGAGGCAAATTAAAAGTCAAGAACAAAGACCGACAGTCAAAACTCAAAAGAATAAAAGAAAATGCAAAACTTGGAGAAATGCTTCCTAAAATTTCTGATGAATATTAATCATATATTTTTTGTCTTTCTCCCTCTTCTATCATTTACCAAATCAGATTAGGAAACCAAATTAAACAATGATAAAATATGCAACAGCCCTGCTGGAGTACTGCTTTCCAGATACCAGAATAAAATGTAATCAGCATCAGTTCCCATGCCTATTTCTCTGGTTGACACGCTGATATGTCAGTGACGGCTACAATGTGTAGGCCACTGCTGGAAGAGAAGGAAGAAATGTTTTATGTATTCACATCTCTTGGCAAATTGTTTGCCTGCACTGAGAATCTGAATAAAACCACCTTGATTCAATATTAATCTGATTGTCATTTCCTCCCTTATAGGGAACACATTACATTTTTCATGAGTTTATTGCAGGTTGCCAAGGTGACGTTTACTTTTTCACCTCACCATCCCCGGACTGATTACATTTTTGTCTTATAATCCAGTCTTGATTCCTCCACAATTCTCTTCCTTTTGGGTACTACTTTTTTCCTCTTTAGTACTACTGGCTCTTGTGTTTCCATGGAGTCAGGAAGGCAAAAAGCATTTTGTGGGAAGGGCATGAAATTCCACTGAAGTCTGGAACAACCCATTGCCTTTGTTTTCCCATCCATGAATGGGGGAAAACCTCTGGGAAAGAGAAAGAGAGGCCAACGCCAGCTCTCTCCTTGCTAGATTTTTCTCTTTTATCCTTGACAGTTTATCAACTGTCACTCGCAGATCACTAGTGCCTTGCATTCCTCCTGGAAGCATAAGGTGGACAGTTTTTGAATTAACATGCCTATTCACCTCAGCAATTTCTCACACTTTTATAACCAATATACAAACAAGTGTCTTTTACTCATATTTTGGGGAAAAACAAATCATCGGCAGTAAAGCTACAGTATTTTAAATTTCTCTCCAGTTTCTGAAGGTCTGCTGGAAATTCTTGTGCATCTCACGTGCCATCATACAGCTCTCAAGCGCTGTCCAGCCTCTTCTCATCATGAAGGCTCGGCTTTACCTGCTGATGGGAATGTTCTTTTTCTATTTCTGTGTAAAAGTTTACAAAAATTGCTAGGAATCTTTGTAGATTAATCCTTACAGAGGCTATTAATACCAATGTAAATTCACTGCTTTCAAACAGATTCAAGAAGGGGATAAATTGCTTTTGAGCACTTGACAAAAGGTAATATTACAGTATATATGTGGCACAGCTGGGAAACTTTTCAACCACCTCCTCATAGTCAGAAATTTTTAGGGTCAATTTTGTTTCCTTATTTCATTGGAGGATCAATTATGGGGAATTACAGACAATTTCAACTTCTTGTAACAGGATAAACACCATTCAAGAAATTAAATGTTCAGCCTTATTAAGAAGAAAAATATCAAGGTGTATTTATTCTTTCTTCAAAATAGCGGCATTAAGTGCACAAATACTACTTGAATTCTTTAATATACAAAAGCCTAGCTTCTGTTTTATTTTTAGTATCTAAATGTCTACAAAGGCAGCTATTAACTTATGTGTACGTTGGGTTGTGCATAATTTTGTGCTTAGCCTAGCTTTGTTACCTATTCATGTTAACAAGCTCTTTATTTAGACCTGCTGTGGGAGAGTGACCACTGAACCATTGAAAATTATGGTTTTTCCTATAGTTGTGTTCTTAAGTGACCTCTTCCTTGTTAAAATTAACCTGTGTTCAAGATTCAATATAGTGGAATCAAACACTGATAATGGTAATGATGAATACTCTAACTGATAACTAACAAAAATATTTCACAAGTAGGAGGATACAATAGTCTTTCCTACACTAAGGTGTTGCCTGCTCACTGGTTTTAGAATTATATTTTAACTTTTATTTATGTCTCTGAAATTGTATGAATTTAGGAAGGTGGGAGGCAATAAAAGAGGAAATTATGTGTTCTGCTGTAAAATGTATTACCCTGTGTCCATCATCCTGTACACAGAAGGATTTTTCCATATTGCCACATTATTCAAAACTTTATTAAATGGTAAGGAAAATATCTAACAGTCTAACAGAGTATGCATATGATAACCCTTTTTGTGTCTATTAGATTAATATTGACTACTAGTTCTCTTACATCCAGGATTCTGTTCCTTGGTAAATAGCATAATGATCTGATTCATCCTAGTATGATTTCACCAAAACAATAGCAAATTGTACATACTTTAGATGACCTCTATCTGTGGACTGTACAACTTCACTCTTTTGACTTATTAACAGACATATTTACTGCCCAGATATTTGTCTCAGATTTGATAGAGGTGCTCTGATAGGAAAAAACTGATTCAGGAACATCTTCATGAACCAAAGCAGCAAAAAAGTTGAAGTTGAACTATTCATATTTAGCCCACTGTATTCTGAAAAATCTTTGTGAATTTTGAAAACTTCACAGATTTCAGTTCTCATGTTTATTCATTTGAAAATTTTCAGTGCAAATCCATTATTCACTAGTCCCTGGTTTTAAAATTACAATTATACTTTCTGGAGAGGAAAAACAATAGTGTGGGCCCCAGCAGATGTTTGAAAAATGAATAATCGAAGCAAATGGTACACAAACAGCCCAAACCACAAACTGTTCAAACACATTGGCAAGTAGTTGCTAATAGCAAAGACATTTGCAAAATACTATTTGAAATTGCCATTTAATTTGATCTCCCCCTGATAGTAGCACAAACTAAGAAGAATAAGGGAAGCAAATAGATTACATTAATTTAAACTCATTATGGCTCAGCAAACAGCATTCCTTCTGAAAATGCATTGGCTAACTGCTAAGACACACAATAGCATTGTACTTTTTTAATTGTGCATTTGTTCATCGAAGTTGTCAGATTACAGGCATGGGAAATGCAAAGTTCTAATCATAGAGGTGGCACAAAGTGGGAATCTGCACATGGCCATATCCACGGCTTTTGGTCCTGGCTTCATGGAGGAAGTTTCTTGGGCCAGGAAGATTGCCAATCCCCTTCTTTGGTCTTTCTGTGGCAATATACTGCATATACTGGCAATATAGCTGCAGGCTATAGTGAACTCTCATCTTTTTTGCTAAGGACTGAGATCACTAGTTCATGATCCACCACGGAGAAACCGTAAGTCATGGGGAAACCCAGTGTGGACTTGTGGAAGTAAGATAAAACCTAAACATTTCTGAGGCACCTGATTGAGTTCTTTCTATATACACTGACATGAAATTTACACTACAGAGTTCAAAATCATTTATTTCAACAAAAATCTGAGGCAATGATATAAGTTAGATAAAGTGAGATATTTATTTTTTTTTTACCGTATGGGATGCATAATCATATGTGTCAAACAGTGGTGTTCAGGATCCTGTCTATTGTCTCACGCAAGAACAATCTTCTCAGTGGGACTTTGGTGCTTTTAGGAAAGGATGGTGTGGTTAAGGGTGACTGCAATCACAACTCTAGTTTTGAAACTCAGTTGCTCTTCTTTTTTTTTTTTTATTCAGATCAGACAGGAGTTTTTAACAACAGAAAGCTTTCTTGGGCACTTTCTCATCCATAATTTGGAGATGCTGCAGAAGTTTGAAATTTTTGAACAAAGATTTTAGGAGGAAAACAGAGAGCCTTTGATAAGAAAGTTACCAACAATGTGCTTGCTAGAAGACGAACAAAGCAAAGTTGTTTATCTTTGGGAAGAAACAGAACTCCTTGGCCTACATTATATTTCTACTTCTTCATTCTTGCAAAGAGCAGAAATAAAAATATTCTTTTAAAAGTAAATATCTTCTTTCCTGTTCTCTAAATGAGACAAATCTGTTTTTCTACAGAAGTTCAGAACAACATATCAGTTAGTAAATGCAATAACTAGAGGTGGCGTATTTAGCTTCTCTGGTAGTGTAATTTTTCAGTAGTCCATACTTTAAGGGAAACTTTGGCAATAAGCAAGTTTTCAAGATATGGCTAGGAATATTAAGCCATACTTTCATCAAATTTATGAACAAGTAGAAGGTTTGTATTTTCTTGTGGTCCATCTAATACCTTTTTAGCAAAATATTGGCTAGAACAAAACCAGTAACTTGAACCACAGGACAATATGGAAATAAAGGATGCAAAAAAATGATAGAAAATAAGGTTTGTGTGTTTAAATTTTGATGCGGGCTGAATTTGTTTTTTGCTTTTCTTCGTATATGGCTTAGGGATGCTATTGTATATTATCTAACATTTTATTAAGCTAAATTCCATATTCAGGTGGAGCATATTTGTCTTGTCTCTGCTTTGCAACTCTGTCTCCCTGGAGCAGTGCTTGCTCTTGGAGGGAGGCAAAGGAAAACCCTGTACTAATAATTTCAACCCAGAATTAGTTCTGTGGTGTTACTATGCCTGAAAGAAAAAAAATAACATTCAAGTGGCAGTTGCTTATGACTCTGCCATGATAACAGTTCCTCCTTCTTCATAGCTCTATATTTCATACAGGATTAAATATCCAGAAGAATCTAAAGATATGTGGGTTGGCTCACCAGCTGCTTCTCCTGTAAATTTTACAGCAGAATCTGGATGTGTGCTGCTTCCCCACCACACACACACGCACACACACGTTTGATCTGGTCTGGACATGATCTATTGCTTATGTGACCTCATATTATACCTCATCTAAACCCCTTTAAATCACTGGGGAGGCTTCTGCTCACTTGCACAATTTCTGGATGAGTCCTGTAGACTCTTAACCATACTACAGTGTGCTCAAACCCATGTCTGAAATGCAAAGGGTGAAGCTTAAACTCTTGAGTCATTTCAGTTCTTTCATCGATGCCACCTAGTCACGTAACACAGGTTTTAAACTTTTTTACACTGTTTTTTTCTTCATAATGGAATCTCTGTGCATATTCATTTACAGGCGTTCAAACCAGAACATGAATCTTTCCCTCTTAAAAAGGTGCCTAACTGGGTCTTCATATTGCATAGGCAGCACTTGCAACTTGCCTTGTTGGACTGTATAGCCCTGCTCCTACTTAAAACTTCTTTCTAAAAGAAGGGAATACACTGCTGCCTGCAATGGACTCTGCTCCAGCTGGTCAATATATTTTGCAGTTTAATCCAAATTTGATCAGCTATCATATACCTTGTATATGCAGCAAGCAGCCTGCCTATACAGTGAAGAATATTAATTTCACATATTCTGCTTCTACTCTGCTTCTGAACCCCTGATATAATCTGATATCACTGATTCAGGTGTTCCCAAACACTGTCCATGCAATCATTCCTTGACTAAATATAGGGCTACTAGGACTCTTTTTGTTGCTGTGGCCCATTACCGGCTAATGAAGGAGTCCAAGCAGTTGAAATATCTTAATTATTATGAATCAAGATCCCAGAATTTAGTCCCCAGAAAGCAGCCATTAAAACATTCTGGTAGTTAGCTTTTCAATCTGCATTCAATACTTTTAGTCAGCAAAAAATTTCTTTCTAGCTACAGTCTGTATGAATTATGGTGCTTTTTCAACCAAAGGGGATTAATTTTTCCTTGTTTCAACCTCCAGCACTTGAGACAACAATAACTAAAAATTATTTGGTATGTGAATACATTTTTCAAAGTAGGCAATTGTTTAGAAACAGAAAATCATTTTCTTGAGTTTATAAAAAAATCTTCTGGGTGTAAAGTAAATTAAAAAGAGCAGGGAAGTATTGATTTGGTCTGTTGTAGATTCCTGAAAATGTTTTGGAGGAATGTGAGTGCCTTACCCTCCTCTTGCACCCCTTGTCCTCTGGCCCCCTCACATTAGGCTTTAGCTGCTCACAGCGATGTGGGGGCTGCTCGAGAGTGGTTTTTCAGGGTTTTTTCCACATGCAGGTTCCCTTGACTGACAACATGGACCACTTACAACGCATGTTAATTCAGATATGTGAAGATTGCTTAGGAGTCTTTGACCTGCCTTGAGCTGGTAGTCCAGAAAAGGAAAGTTGGAAACCCTCAGTGTACCAGCCCCAGCCCCAGTCTGCCTTTATGCGAAACCTAGGAGAGACAACTTCTGAAGTGTATTACTGCAGGTCAGGAGGTCTGAGTTGCCCAGAGGCACAGGGAATGAGTACCAGCACTATACAGCTATCAGGATGTTCATTCCAAGCAGCTTTCACCTTGAATCTGAACTTAGATGTGGGCTAGCAGCCTTCTGGTGTGTCAGTGAAGTTTCTTCACACAGACCACCAGGATGAATTCAAGTTCACTGTTTCAGAAGCAAATCTGTCTGTCTTAAAAGCACTTTTCAGTGCCTTTGCCTTATTGACTGCTGTCAGCTATGGAGAAGAGAAAGATCGAATCTTCTTAACAAATATTCTTTAGAAATTAATCTACTATATGTGTTCCTGTCTCCAATAGCTCTGTGTCCCAGTTATCATCATCATCATTTTCACCACCTTCAACATATTTTAAAAGTGAAGAACTCATTAAATTGAATACTCTGTGCTGCTTAACTGTCTGCAACATGGACAGCATTTCTTTGTGTACTATTTTCGTTACCAGAAAGCATATTCTTGAATTATTTAGAGAGACTTCATCCTACAATCCTACTTCAGCATGTGATCCTGGGAGACCAAAACATGTTTCTCAATTCCCGAAGTTTGTGTAACTCACATAAAAACTATAATAATAAATATGGTGATGAAACTTATTTCTCTAAGATGTTTGCAATTCTGTGATTTATTTTTTAAACTTCAGCATCTGTCATGCTTTTATGTCAAAGAGACTATTTTCTACCAAAGTTTTATTGGAAAAAATTAAACAGCTCAGATTTATATTCTGTCTGACATCTTTCTTCTTACTCTTCCTTTTTCTTTCCTCCCTTATCAGATGCTGTCTGACCCTACTTGCTATAAATTTGTCTGAACTGATTTGATTTTTAACAGAACGGATTGCAATGCCATATAAAGACTATTCAAGGGTGAAAAGTCTTTGACATCTCTATTATTGCTATTCAGCTTATCAGCTTCTTGCAGTATTCTTGTACAACCAAATCTGAAATTCTAAGAAACTGATCCCTTTTAATAGTGCATATTGGGATTACAACAGCAACACTGCAGCCATAAAATGAAACAAATACCACTAAGAACTTGTGGTGTATACAAAAGACAGTTTGTTGTTTCCCCCTTCAACTGTGTTTGGACGTGTTTATATCAACCGACAGAATTTGCATTATATTTCCAATATAATGTTAAATTTCAACTTAAGTGCAACTTTTATGCTCTGAACTGAACGTTTCCTTGTCCTGGTTTGAGGTGGAACAGAACCAACTTTCTGTTCAGTAGTATCACCTCTTAGCTAAGCCTCTCCTAACTCTTTGAAATTAACAGCATATTGTGCAGAAAACTGTTCTCAGAGTGATAAGACCTGTGTTTATAGTTAATGCCAAGGAATGGTACACAGAGAGGGTCTTACTTATACTTATTGCTGTAACAACCAAGGTCAGCTAATTTCATTATTTGCCCCCCCTGAAGAGTCGGAGAAGGAAAAGTGCAGAGGGGTCCCACCAACAGGGTATTCCATCCTGTCTGCCCCATGCTCAGTGTAAAAGCTGAGGGATCAAAGGGTCAGGCTCTTCCTTCAATGGCTGACATCCGAAGAGGACTCTGTTTGTTCATCAGCTTTTCACTGAATTTCACTGAATTATTAGAGTTGGAAGGGACCATAGAGATCATCTAGTCCAACTCCCCTGCTGAAGCAGGATTGCCCAGAGCCTGTTAGAGCATGTTACTCAGGACACATCCAGGCAGGTCTTGAAAATCTCCAAAGAAGGGGACCCCATGACCTCCCTGGGCAGCCTGTTCCAGGGCTCTGTCACCCTCACTGTGAAGCAGTTTTTTCTCATATTTGAGTGGAACCTCCTATGTTCCAACTTGTGCCAGTTGCCCTTCAAACCACCCTTCAGATACTTATAGGCATTAATAAGGCCTCCGCCCAGCCTTCTCTTCTCCAGACTAAAGAGTCTTTCTCTTCGGAACTTGTCTCCAGCACATCCACGCCTAACCTGTACTGGTGCCTGACATTCTTCTTCCCCAGGTGCAGGACCCTAGACTTTTCCCTGTTGAACCTCATGAGGTTCTTGCTTGCCCAGCTCTCCAGCCTGTCCAGGTCTCGCTGGATGGCAGCACGACCCTCCGGGGTGTCAGCCACCCCTCCCAGCTTGGTATCATCAGCAAACTTGCTGAGGATACACTCTGTCACCTTGTCCAGGTCACCGATGAATATGTTGAACCGGATTGGACCAAGTATTGACCCTGGGGGACACCACTGGTTACAGGCCTCCAGCTTGAACCTGCTCAGAGGCCTCTGAAAGCTGCTCATAGAATATTTCATCAGCCTCTGTATCCCGGTTTGGGGGTCTATAACAAACTCCCACCATGATGTCTGCCTTATTGGTCTTCCCCTTGATTCTTATCCATAAACGCTCAACACTGTCTTCATGCATATTGCTAAGGTCTAGGCATACAATACTGCTCTTAACATAAAGGGGCACTCCACCACCTCTCTTTCCTTACCTGTCCCTTCTGAAAAGTTGGTAGCCATCAATCACAGCACTCCAGTTATGTGAGTCCTCCCACCACATTTCTGTGATGGCAACTAGATCATAGTTTTCCTGGTGCACCATGGCTTCAAGCTCCCCCTGTTTGTTGTTTATACTCCGGGCACTGGTATAGATGCACTTCAGACGAGCTAATGGTTCCAACACCTTTTTGTGAGCGTGGGCCCCATTTCCTACCAGACCCCTCTCAGGTGTTTCCATAATTTCTAGGTGTCTATCACTTCTTTTGAATGAAATGGTAGAGCAAGGGTCCTTGCTAGTCCACCATCCCTCAAGCCCTGGCATGTTTCCCTTGGGTTTAATCCTAACAGGCCCAATTTGATCCAAATCTATACATTCCTGACTCCAGATCTGGAATCCAGTTCCCATTCTTTGCCAAGTCCAGTCTGGGACTTTCCCAGTGTATCTATTTCATTATTTCCTTTTTATTTATTTTTACTATTTCATTAAAGTATTTTAGCTCCTTCTAAACTTGTAAATCTATTTATCTTTCTTCTCCCTCTCCTTGGAGTAAGAGGTGGGGAAGGACATGTCATCCTGTCATCAGCCAATCTGGCCAAAACCATGGTATTTATGAATAATCGTCTTTGCTTCTTCCTCTTTGGCATATAGGTAGTAAGAGATTGAATGGAAGAGTTACAAAATACAGTACTAGATCTTAAAAGGAGAAAAATCCTACTGATTGGATTTTTCTAGAAGGAAAAAACCAAATTCAATATTCAGCACATTTTTAGAGGTAGAGGGAGTTCTTTCTCATACAAGTGATTTCTCAGAAAATCCAAGAAAGTAATACTTTTGTGACTTAATCATAAAAATTGATACATTTTGATCTCTCATTCTCCAAATAATTTTCATTATGCTATTTTGATCAGCCTGCCATTTTCTGAAATTAATTAGAAAGCCTATAAGGTCATGATTATTCACAACTGAGAACCAATTGCAAAGCAATCAAGTTGTTATTTGTGATTTCTGATAGACTTTTAAAAAACATCCTTCTCAGAAGCATTGCTATTTTAATCTAGAGTAAATTGAGTAATGCAGTAATAACGCTTTAGTAATTCTGAAAAGCTAAGGTTATTCAAAATCAAGACAAAACATGTAGTAAGATTTAATGAGTAAATATTGTCACAAATGAGAAATAGGAAATGACCTGATAATCTTTCAAATCTGGGTCAGAGATAAACAGTAGATTTAGGAAAAATTAATAATACATTTTGTCATTAAAGACTGAAAAAATATATTCTCAAAAATAATGTTCTCCTGCTAAAAAGAAAATATTGTAGGAAATTACTTAATCTTTAGCTTATATTGTTCCCAAAAGGAATATATGCAAGTAATTGTTACTGTGTTAAGTTGCATTATTATTTCAGGTCCATTATATGGTTCTACCATATGAAAAGACTCAAGTAATTGTCCTCACTAGTGGTATTAAAAAATAAAATCCCTTCAACACCAAAATGAATCATTCATGTTCAGGTTTTACTTTTTAGAACAAAAATTGAAGTAACTAGCTGTTGTGGGGTTATGAAGTATTAAGTATGGGAAAGTTAAACAATGCCTAAGTTGTTTCAGGACCAGAGTCCAAATCTTATACTGTATTTCTCTGTTAGAATCCTCACCAGTAAAAACAAGACTTCCTTATTTTTATTTTTTTTTTTAAATCAAAATAAAATTCTTGCTAGGATATGTCAATGTTAAGACAATCTCTTACAAAAACCAAAAGCCATTAAAGACAAACTTACTAATCACGGCTACTTTGAAACAGCTTAATTTGAAGTGAACCTGCAGTGTCCAAACATTGTGGGAGAACTCAAGCCCGTGGGAACTGGGGAACAGCAGATGTTCAAGCTTTGACAGTTGTGCTTCAAACCCCCATTTCTTAACTCTACCTGCAGCACAGTTCTGTTTAATCACCTCCGAGGGAATGTGTTTCACAGAATCAGAACCACAGAATCACCTAGGTTGGAAGGGACCTTTTAAGATCATCTAGTCCAACCAATAAAAAAAAACCCCAAAAATAAAAATAAAAAAAAAAACACCCATACCACACAAAACACCACCCAACACTAATCCATATTCCCGAGCATCATGTCAACTAGTCTCTTGAATACCTCCAGGGATGGTGCCTCAATCACCTCCCTGGGCAGCCCATTCCAATGCCTGATAACCCTTTCA